>CM046452.1:58174596-58525893 GCA_025506515.1 Flaveria trinervia | reverse complement strand
CGCAGCGAAGTGCAGAAGTTAGAGATGGAGTTCTGGCAATTGAAAATGTAGGGCTCGGAAATTAAGGCTTACACCACCAGAACCCATGAATTAGCAACTTTGTGCCCAGGAATGGTGAATGAGGTGCATAAAAGGATAGAGCATTACATACGGGGATTGGTACCTGAAATCCAAAGTATGGTAACTACTTCCAATCCAGCCACAATTCAGCAAGCCATCCAGCTAGCTCACAGGCTAACTGACCAAGCCGTGGAGCAAGGACGTCTACCCAAACGGAGTGTTGTGGCAAGCGTGCCCGACAACAAAAGAAAGTGGGACAATGCCAACAACACCAAAGCATCATCATCTTCTAGTGGTCAACCTCAATCTCAACAGCAACAACAGCCGGTTCAATAGCAACTGAGGTTTGACAACACCGTAACTCCAACCAGACGCTTGAAAATAATCAAGGACCCAGTGGTTATGGTGGGAGACATCCGAAGTTTACTCGGTGTAATTACCATCATGTGGGAAGGTGTGATAGCTTCAAGTGTCAACGTTGTGGAAAAATTGGACACGCTGCGAAGGATTGTCGTGGTGAACTGGTAAGGAGGCCACAACAACCTCAAGAAACTCCCAAGGGTTGTTTCGAATGTGGGAAAGAAGGGCATTACAGGCGAAACTGCCCACAACTAAGGAGAAACGGTAATGGCAACAACACAACAACAACAACAACCATGGTAACAACAACAACAATGGTAATAATAACGACAACGGTGGAAATGGTACTGGTAATGGCGGCAATAAAGATGGAGCCAAGGGGATAGCCTTCATCATTGGCTCAGGTGAGGCTCTAAATGATCCCACAACTGTTACTGGTAGATTCCCTATTAATGGTTGTTTTGCTACGGTACTTTTTGATACTGGAGCCGATAGGAGTTTTGTGTCCTTAAAGTTATGTAGTCTTTTAAGTGATATACCCTCTGCTTTAGAATCTAAATACACTGTGGAATTAGCCGACGGTAAACAAATCCATGTAACGCATATCCTTAAAGACTGTAAGATAGAACTTGCTGTTCATACTTTCGCTATAGATCTTATGCCTGTTACGCTGGGGAGTTTTGATGTTGTGATAGGCATGGATTGGCTCTCTAGCAAGCAAGCGGAAGTCATATGTCATGAGAAGATCATATGGATCCCGGTTGGTGATCAAATCCTTACCGTCAGAGGTGATAGGAGTGGTGCTATGATAGGCATCATCTCATACATGAAAGCTCAAAAGTTATTACGAAAGGGTCGTGTGGCTATTCTAGCACTTGTAACCGATAAGCAGGCAGAAGAAAGGAGAATAGAGGATATTCCCATAGTACGTGATTTTCCAGAGGTGTTCCCAGAGGATCTTCCTGGATTACCACCTCACCGCCAAGTGGAATTCCAGATTGAGTTGACTACCGGCGCAACTCCGATTGCTAGGGCACCTTATCGACTAGCACCGAACGAACTACAGGAGTTGTCGTCACAACTTCAGGAGCTTTTGGATAAGGGCTTTATTCGACCTAGTACATCACCTTGGGGAGCTCCTGTTCTCTTTGTTAAGAAGGATGGCACATTTCGGATGTGCATCGATTATAGAGAGTTAAACAAGGTAACAGTCAAGAACCAATACCCTTTACCTCATATTGATGATTTATTCGATCAGCTCCAAGGATCAAGCTATTATTCGAAGATTGACTTGAGATCTGGTTATCACCAACTTAGAGTTCGGGAAGAAGACATTCCCAAGACTGCGTTTCATACTCGTTATGGTCATTATGAGTTCTTGGTCATGCCTTTTGGGTTGACTAATGCACCTGCTGTGTTCATGGACCTCATGAACCGCGTGTGCAAACCCTATCTTGATCAGTTTGTCATTGTGTTCATCGATGATATACTGATATATTCTAGGACCAAGGAGGAGCATGAAGAGCACTTACGAATGATCTTGGAACTGTTGAAAAATGAGCAGCTGTATGCTAAATTCTCAAAGTGTGACTTTTGGATAAGAGAAGTGCAATTCCTAGGTCATATTGTTAATGAGAAGGGGATACATGTCGATCCTGCCAAAATTGAGGCGATAAAGAATTGGACTACGCCCAAAATGCCGAGCGAGATAAGACAATTTCTAGGATTAGCAGGATATTACCGCCGATTCATAGAAGGATTTTCTAAGATCGCACAACCTCTCACAGCCTTGACTCACAAAGGAACGACATACAAATGGAGTGAGAGTCAAGAATCAGCTTTCCAATTATTAAAACAGAAACTCTGTACTGCCCCGATATTAGCATTACCAGAGGGAACGGATGACTTTGTGGTGTATTGCGATGCATCCATTCAAGGATTGGGTTGTGTCTTGATGCAACGAGATAAGGTGATAGCCTACGCCTCGAGACAACTAAAGGTTCATGAGAAGAACTATACCACCATGACTTAGAATTGGGTGCAGTGGTTTTTGCCTTAAAGATCTGGAGACATTAATTGTACGGTACCAAGTGCACTATCTACACTGATCACAAGAGTCTTCAACATATCTTCGAGCAAAAAGAGTTGAATATGAGGCAAGACGCTAGGTGGAACTATTAAATGACTATGATTGCGCAATTAAGTACCATCCGGGAAGGCGAACGTAGTTGCCGATGCCCTAAGCAGGAAGGAAATAGCTAAACCCCGACGGGTGCAAGCTTTACAGCTTACTATTAGTACCCAACTGCCCAAACAAGTTAAAGAGGCACAGATAGAAGCTTTAAAAACAGAAAATATTGGTTCTAAGTCGTTAAGGGGAATGGATAAACAGCTAGTGGTGAAAGAGGATGGAATTCGGTATTTCATGGATAGACTTTGGGTGCCTGTTCATGGAAATCTGAGAGATTTAGTTATGAGCGAGGCACACAAATCTAAGTATTCTATACATCCTGGATCCGACAAGATGTATCATGACCTAAAGGCTCACTATTGGTGGCCTAACATGAAAGCGGATGTAGCTACGTATATGAGCAAGTGTTTGACCTGCTCGAAGGTATAAGTGGAATATCAAAACCATCCGGACTGTTACAACAACCCGAGATTCCAATGTGGAAATGGGAACAGATCTCCATGGATTTTATTACTAAGCTACCCCGGACTAGTACTGGTTGTGACACGATATGGGTTATTGTGGATCGATTGACAAAGTCTGCTCACTTCCTTGCAATTAAGGAAACTGATAAGATGGAGAAATTAACTCGATTGTACCTTAAAGAGATCGTTTCGAGACATGGTGTACCAATCTCAATTATTTCTGATCGTGACGCTCGTTTCACGTCACATTTCTGGCAATCATTGCAGAAATCGTTGGATACACGGTTAGATATGAGTACTGCATATCATCCACAGATGGATGGCCAGAGTGAGCGTACCATACAGACGTTGGAAGATATGCTACGAGCTTGTGTGATTGACTTCGGGAATAACTGGGAAATTCACCTACCATTGGTGGAGTTTTCTTATAACAACAGTTATCATACTAGTATACAGGCAGCACCTTTCGAGGCGCTGTATGGGAGAAAATGTCGATCACCAGTTTGATGGGCAGAAATTAGTGATAGTCAGATAACAGGTCCCGAGTTAATTCATGAGACAACTGAGAAGATTGTACAGATACGGAACCGTATGGCTGCAGCGCGAGACAGACAAAAGAGTTATGCTGACAAGAGACGGAAACCTTTAGAGTTTCAGGTTGGTGACAAGGTTTTGTTGAAAGTCTCACCATGGAAAGGTGTAGTTCGGTTGGCAAACGAGGGAAACTAAATCTGAGGTATGTTGGACCATTTGAAATAGTGGAAAGAATAGGTCCAGTAGCCTATCGACTAGCCCTACCTGATTCGCTAAGTGGAATCCATGATGTATTTCACGTGTCAAACCTGAAGAAGTGCATAACGGATGAAACGATGATCGTACCACTAGAGAAATTCAAGTGGATGAACAATTGCGTTTTATTGAAGAACCAGTTGAGGTGATGGACCGTGAGGTGAAAACACTTAAGCAAAGCAAGATACCTATTGTCAAAATCCGTTGGAATTCGCGACGTGGACCGGAATTCACATGGGAACGGGAAGATCAAATGAAGCTTAAGTACCCTCAACTATTCGAAGGGACGATGCCAGCAGACGAAGGTATTGATTTAAATTTCGGGACGAAATTTCTTTCAACATGGGGATGATGTGACAACTCATCCAAAACTCACTCGATTTTGATTTCTGTGTGCCAATGCAGTAGACCAGTGATGGAACACTCTCACCATGTAACGCAATTTTCGGGACGAAAATTCTTTCAACATGGGGATAATGTGACATTCGGTAAATTTCCGTTACCAAACTCCGTTAGTTCCGTTAAGTCTTGCATACACGTGTCGTAAACACACACTAGTTGTCGTTTAACGTTGGTACCTAATAATAATTAATAATGTTATGTTATTGATAATCTAATTGATTATGTGATTATTGTGTTATGCTTATGTGTTTAAACAATTTAAACGTTAACGGGGAATTTTATCGCGTAACGTGAAAACGTGTATATTTAAATTGCCTATCTTGTGAGTTGTGGAAATAATGTAAATATTATTATCGCTGATTAATAATGTTGGTATTATTAAGTTAAAACCTTTCAAAAAGTGTTTAAAAGAATAGTTTTATAAAATATAAAATAAAGGGGGTTAAGTGTAATTACCTAAAACTAAAACGTAACAAAATTAACAAACCCTAATTCCCCCCAAACTCCAAATCGGCCGCAACCATCATCCCTCACCCCTCCAATTGCGATTTCAACCTAGAACTAGCCTACAAGCCAAGATTTGATCGATTTCAAGCAATACAACTCGTGGGAATCATCAATTGCAAGATATAACACATTTAAAGGTTAGATTTTTCATGTTTTTGTGGGTTTTTGTTGGTGGCCGAACCCTAGTTGCGAAATTGGTCTTCATGGGGTCGAATTTGATGTTGTTTGATGATGTTAGTATGTTAGTTAGATTGAATACATGTTAGTTAACGTCGATTATGTATGAATTGTATATTTTAGTGGATTGATCATGAACTTTGATTATAGGCAAACCCTAATTCAAAAATTTATGAGATTATGGATGAATGATGATTGTTTGATGAATGTATGATGATTAGTAGGTTGTATGAAGGCTAGGTTACATTGATTTTGCAAGAAATTGGTGAATTGAAGTTGGTGTTCATAGGTTACTAACAATAGTAACTTTATTTTGCATGTAATGATGATCTAGTGATGGATTGATGTTATAGATGTGTTCATGATGATGATTAGATGTTAGATTGTTGTTATGAATGCTAGAAATCTTGAATGGATGTTGTTGTTCATAGCTTGCCAAAAGTAGAAACTTTTGTTCATGAAGATTGTTAAATTATGGTGATTAGGTAATGTTGATCATGTCTAGATATTGTTATGAGATTGAGATGGTATAATTATGATGAATTCATGAATACATTGGATGGTTGATAGATGTTGGGATGTACTTTCCCAAAAGGGAAACTTTATTTGCATAAAATATGAAAAATGATAGCTTGAACATGTTTGGGATGTTAGGAGCATGTTAGTATGATCATGGATAGATTCTAATGTGGTAGAACATGGTAATTTGGTGGTATGTAATGCCGGGGTAATCATGAATGATATTTGGACATTTATGATCATGTATGATTTGGATGTTGATTAGTAGTAGGACATCATGTTTGGGATTGGTAATTGATTGTTGTGATGTTGTAGAATGCAATGCATATGGTTAATGAATATGGTTATGATCATCATACACGCGTGCGAATCTGAGGCCCCTACTTAGTAGGATTGACAGGGTTTAGGATGAGAAGTCGTGACTGGCTTCACATGGCATGTGGTGAGTGGTTTGATCTTTGTGTGACATGTCAGTTGTGTTATAACTAGTGGATATGTTAATGTTCTAGATTCGCATGACTTGTATGATACTTGGTTGTATGATGATTAAAGTGATACACCTGGGTGATATAGCATACTTATGATCTGTTTGAATGTTAACTATGTATGATATATGTGTATGATTACTTGAATGGTTTACAACACATAAAGTCACCAACGGGTCAAACGGGTCGAACGGGTCAACTAGGTCAAACATGTCTGTTTTGTTTGAAATCTTGAGTCCTTGGTGGTAGTGTACTTAGGGTTTCACATGTTCTTTGATTACACGTACTTATGTGCTTATATGATCAAGGTAACCTCTGAAGGTTGTCTGTCTATTCTGTTTGACAAGTCAAACTCTGTGTATCTATACGCATATCAGGTGAGTTCATGCCCCACCTTTTATTTACTCTCTTTGGGGGAGATAGCATACTGGTAAATCACGAACGCTTTATAAACTCAAGTTGTGTACAATATTATATAGTGTTGATATCATGGAAAAGTCCTCACACTTTTGAATTATTAATATTGAATAGCGGGGAAATTTGGGTAGTACTACTGGGTCTGACGTGCCCCACCTGTGTGACTCGAGGTCAACCGGGTGCAAGTTGTCCTAATGAACATTGTCACGGCCTGTTAAGTCGTGGCAGGAGGCAACAACGTAACACAGTCAGCTTCAATTGCGAAATCACTATGAAATAATATTTATTGTTAATGGACTAGCTATCTGTTACAATGCGCTACTTGTTTATCTTTATTATTAAACTGTTTTTGTTTGATTATCTCTTGATCTCACCAACCATTGTGTTGACATTTTAGTATGCTATTCTCAGGTCATTAGCTTGCTTGCCATAGGAGCACTGCATGGTTCACTGCATTCTATGACACGGTCTTCAAGACGATTTTATCATTTTAATGATTAATGATTACTCGTTTGGGTTGGCACATGTTTTGCCATAATTATACTTTTATTTCTTTGGGTTGTTTTCAAAACGCTTCCGCAATGTTTAAAGTTTGTATTTTGGTTGATTTTATTTAAACTATGGCATATAGAGTCGTTCTGAGTAACTATTGACTGTGATCCTGGTTTGTTGACACGCCTCGCGGTAAAACTCCGCAAGTGGATTTTGAGGGTGTGACACAATGCCTGTAGACATTGATCAAAGTCCTGGGTTAGTAGGTTTACCCATCCTATCTTTCACTGACCTTTTGTTTAAAACCGATGAAGAGATAACATCTCTCCATGGCAATGAAGTTGATCTACAACACCCTCTCCAAGATCAATAGAGCCCGGAGAAATCCCTTATCTCTAGCCCCCATTAGCAGCCAATAACTGAGGTGAGTCCCACTGATATGGAGGGGACTCATGTAGATTCAGCTGCCACTATAGAAGGTGCCTCAATTGACCTTGTGGATAGTGGTAACATTTCTCAGACTGAATCTACAGCAACCGAGCCCTTTGATGACTCTGAAAGAGACATCATTGAGCATGGGAAGCCAGGGTGCCAAGAAACCACATCTGGTGGTGAGCTGAACATACTAGGTATGTTACCTCATCTCCCCGTGATTCTTTGAAAGAAGATGAGGGAAGCATGCAACTCCTCATTCAAGATCTTCTTTCTAAAGTTTCAAACCTGGAATCTCAGGTTCAGACTTTAGAGGCAAGATCTGCCACTCAGCAACTTGAGATTGACAATCTCAAGGCTCAAGTAGCTGAGAAATAGACAGAGAGGTATGTTAGGCATGTACCTATTCAGGTCTCCCTGACTTCCTCCTCCAGCTCATGTAGCTCTCAAGATGATGCTACCAAAAAAGGGGAGAATGTTCAAAGACAAACACACAAGGAACCACAGAGCCGCTCTTCAACTTCAACATCTGCCTCTCCCATACCACAAAGTCGGCCTTCCACTTCAACATCTTCCTCTCCCATCATCTCTGCGCCTGAAACATCTCAAGTCACTCTTTAGATTGATCCAAGGATGCTCAATGATCTCTACAGACTCTTCACCAAGTTTCTGTTAAGATCTTCCTTTGAGCAGCCAAGCCATGATGCTGCAATGATCTACTTTAGAGCAGAAGAGCTTCAAAGGCTGACTGCACCTTCTACCACTATGGAAGAAGTTGGTCAACCTAAGGTCCTCATGGAACCTAAGATTCAATTCGAAGGGGAAATGGGAACTGATGGCCCAGCAATTGAAACAGTTGGGATAGAATCTGCATCTCTTTTAACTTCCGAAGCTGAAGTTAAAGCCTCGAAAGAACAAGCTGAATCTTCTGAAGCTGAAATAGAAGCTGCGGAAGGACTGTTCAAAATGTCCGAGGAACTGATCATCACAGATGCTATCCTGGAAATGGCATCTGAAATGAGCAGTGAGGACTTTCCAATTGCACCTCCATCTTAGACACCATCTCTGACTCTCTCACAATCAGAAACCTTTCTCCAAGAGCCACCACAGTCAGGATCTTCAAAGGATAAAGGAAAACAGAAGATGACTGTGGAAGAGATTCAGGAAGAGGAGAAGATTGAGAAACTTAAGAAGAAAGGAAGACTTCAGATTAAGAAGTTGCTAGCTGCCAGCACAAAAGCAGCTGCTTCCAATCAGGAGGCTGTCATCAATAAAAGAAGAGAGCAGATCATTGACCAGCTCATTGAAATGGGAGCTGCAATAAAGAAACACTCCTGCTACCATTAGAGGAGTTGGTGGATCTGGAGAAAGCAACCAGGCTGAGACTTGAAGAAGAAGCCAGGTTGGCCTTAGAGGTAAAGGAAAAGAAACAGAAGGAGGCTGAATTGCAGTTGAGGAGAGATAGGATAAACTTCCTACTCTCTAGAGGCTTTGATCTTCAAGAACTCTCTCCACACAATGATGATACAATTCTCTAGCTCTACAACAAAGAGCAGGATCAAATGGAAAGAGAAAGGAAGAAGGCTACAAAAGAAAAGACCAGAGAGAAGAAGAAGAAAGAAGAAAAGGCTAGGGTCACTGCCTCCAAGAAGCTTACTGAGAAAGCCTGGATGAAGGACTATCTTCGGGCTCATGGCTTCTCTGGTAGGCAGGTGGGTCCTATGGCTGAAAGGATACTCCAACGGATTGTCAGTGAAATTAAGGCTGACATTCGAATGGGGAAAAGGAAAGAGATGTATAGAAGGGTAAAAGGGATGACCTTCACTGCTTCTACCCAACCTCAACCTGAACCTTCACCCTCACCATTCACCATTAAACATGAACCTTTCACCCCTGAACCCACATCACTACCTACTACTACTCCCTCACCTCAACCACCCAAACTTCCCATTATCCAACCCAAAACACTAGCCAGAACCTCTGAACCTAAACCTACCCAATTACCATCCAAACCATCCCTTCAGCCTTCTCAACATCTCTCCCTTGAGGAGTTTAAGGCAATCAAGATGAAGCTCACTAATTGCACTACTTTGAGCGAAGTCTCCTGTGTAGAAGACTCCGTTAACATTACCTATGTAGACAGATCTTCAAGTTCCCTCACAAGAGACAGATCCTTGATTTTCCTAGAGGAACTTTGGATGAGGCTGCAAGACTTTTAGGCCTCAATTCAGACTCTTTAAATGAGGAAGAAAAGAGGCTTAGAAGGAAACTGGTGACTCTGCTGGATACAAGAAAAGAGAACAAGATTCCTAGTCAGTCTCTTGTGCCTAGAAGGAAGATAATCCAGTGGAGGTTCGATGAACCTTCTCACAACTTTATTGTGGAAAGAGAGAATGGTGAAGTCAACAGACTCAATGCAACCTCTCTATTACACTCCAGTAGATTCGACATTGCCGAGTTAGCAGACAAGCCATTCTCCAACCCCTCCAACTCTGAAACTACTGCACTCGTCAGAAATCATCTCAGCAGTCTTCATTTAGCTGAGCTAACTGCAAAAGCAAAGATTGAAGAAGAGTTGAAGTTGAGAAGACAGGAAGACAAGGAAAGATCTCCCACCAAAGGTGCTGCCTTTCTACAGATGGTGAAAGGTCCTGAATTGGAACCTATAGTTTGATGGGAATATGATTACAGTTCCCATCAACTAACTCTTTTCAAAGGGCAACAACAAAGGGTACATGTTATCCAAGGTGACAGACTGGATTTAATGTCTACTAAGGATCTGTACAAGCTTCTCAGTACCACATCAGGGAAGAACAACGAGACAGACAAATATTTGCTCTCCTTGGTGCTGAAAGTTTTGAGAAGTCGAGATAAGTGAAGTGTTGGTAGCATCAGCCTAGGGGGAATTTGTTGGATCAAGAAGAAGGCTAATGCAACCAAAACTAGATCACTTAAGTTATTTTGGTGCTGCATGCAAAGGCTTCCGAAGCTTATCATGGAACTTCCGAAGGTTGTAGAGTTCTTCCAAAGACAAAGGGAAAGTCCAACTTCCAAAGACAAAACTCTACTTCCGAAGACAAATGCATACTTTCGAAGTTCAAGACTTAGAAGAATAAAGTAAAGACCACTTCCGAAGTATGATGAAAAGAAGAAGTCTCCAAGCCTTGGAAGATGCAGCCTCTTCCGAAGTATAAAGTGGCTTCGGAGTACTTACTCTTCCGAAGCAATTTAACCTTCGGAAGACACTGCTATAACCAATGAACATAAGTATGGTCTCTAACACTCCGCTACAGACTTCTGATACAGCATGGCTTCTTCCTAAAGAACCATGTTGTTGACCTTACTTTATTCCACTGTTTACCTTTTCATGATAGTACAGTTGCCAACTTTAGTTGGTGACAAAAGGTAAGTCAGGGACATGTCCTGACTACCAATCTTAGATAAGACTTTATCCGAGATACCTTAACTATAGTCTTGTAGTATAGGCTTTAGCTGAAGGATCCTAGCGGGTATCAAAGTATACCCGGCTGTAGATAGTATTATATATAGGTTCTCCTTGTAACTCATAGAAGTACGATTATCATCTGCTTGTAAGAGTCTCTGTATCTTGAGTTGAGAATCAATATATAAAAGTATCTTGAAAATTATCTTTCTATGTTCTTAGTTACTTTTCATATTGTGATCAACTCTTATTAATTCTTACCCGAGTGTGATTCTAGGTGAGTTTGAGAGAAAACCTTTGTGTTTAAGTGACAAACACCGATCCTGCAATTGGTATCAGAGCATCTCAGGCTCTTGATTGCGTGATCTAACCATCCAAATCAACCTATTTTCACTCCTCCCTACCACCCACTCACTCAATGGCCCTTAACAAATCTGAAGTAGAGATGGGGACGATGACCAAAGCACTAATCATCACCCCTGAAAACTTCAGGTCTTGTAGTAGAAGAATGGAAGGCTTCATTAGATACCAGACAACAAAATGTTGAACTCTATTGTCAATGGACCGTACAAGCCAAAGGTGGCTTCACTTGGTGGAAACCATGCCATGATAGAAAAAGCTGTCAAGGACTATTTTGATGAAGACAGAAAGAAGATGTACATCGATAGCAATGCTATGACTATTCTCATGACTGCAATACCAAACTCTATTATGGTGGGGTTCGAGCATTGCAAGACTGCCAAAGAATTGTTTGATGCACTTGCTCAGATGTATTCTTGCTCCAACGACTCAAATAAGGACTCACTGAAGCAGCAGTTCGAGAACTTCACTCATATTGCTGGAGAGACCCTTAGCCAACAGTACTTCAGGTACATGGATCTTATCTCTTCCCTTTAGTCTGTGAAGATCACTCCTGAACTTAGAGATCTCACCAGAAAGTTCATGAGTGCTCTTCCAAATGAGTGGACATTCTACTGTGTCTCTATCAAGAGAACAAAAAACTTAAACACTCTTTCCATGACTGAGCTCTATGGCATCCTTGATGGATACCATCTAGAGATGGAGAGTAAGAAGGGCCACCAAACAAGCAGACCCATGAGTCTTCCTGCTAGCAACGCTTTAATGGTTGCTAAAGGCTCATTAACCCCTCACCCTCAACATTTCTTGACTTATCAACAACCATCCTGCTCTTCTGGTCCCTACATCACTTATCCTGAGACTCTAAGGTCTCAACAGGCTCAACACAATCCCTTCCAGGAAAGTTGTGCCTTTGTTTCAGGAGGTGGACACTCAGGAGATTTTTAGTACTGTTTGATAGTCTTGAGTGTTTTAGCCCAGATGACGTAGAATACATGGACATTGTCCAGCAGATGGCTCTCTTACTTACAGAGCAAAGAAGTTCTTTAAATGAACTGGAAGGCATTTCCCTCAAAACCCAACTACCAGCAAGTTCGGGTCGACAAGACCAGGGCAAAGTGTTACAACTGTAACCAACTGGGTCATTTTGTGAGGGAATGCAAGGCTCCCAAGACCAATCTGGAACCCCACAGGCCTCCACACATCCCTCAACCTCAAGCCCACTGAGAAGTCAACTGAAACAGCCATAATGGCTCAAGAAGTTGACTGGAGCTTCATGGTACAGGATGTGACTCCTGCTCAAGCTCTCATGGCCGGAACAGATGATGCCCAGGTATATGAACATCTCTGCACTCCAGCCTGTATAGCTAAAGTTAAACTCTATCAGGATTACAATATGGAAATCAGATCTGACATTGAGTCTTTAAATATTCTAAAATCTTATTTTAAAAGAGCTGAATCTGACTATCAAAAGAAAATTGATGAGTTGGAGAAAATTGTATCTCTTTTGAAACATGAACACACCAACTACAAGACTCAAATCAAGGATCTGATATCCAAATTGTCTAAGGCTCAAGCCCAGCTTGTCACTGCTGAGGCTCATGCCAAGAAGCATGCTATCTCTGAGCAAAACTTTCAAGCTATTCTTGCATCATCCTCCCATTCCAAACTCTGTTATCAGAACAAAGAAGGGTTGGGAACCAATGAAATTGCTCCACCACATTCCTATGAGTCTATTAGACAACCTAGATGTGGTACTGAAGAGCAAGAGGTTCCAACTGCTGACCCTTTCTTTCCAGAGTTAAAGGATGAGGCACCAATACTGGCCACCACAGGGAAGGAACAGGTAGATATACCCATCGCCTCCTGTGATGATCAAATCCTAACCACTAAAGCCAGAAGAAGAAGAGCTAAAGCTGCTAGGAGAACTGCTAAGAAATTAGCTGAATCCAAACTAAAAATTGACCCCAAACAGAAGGGTTTCTTTGTCTCAGCTAGATTCCAAGTGTTAGGTACTTCTGATTCAGGAAAGGAATGTAATACCAGCATTCCCGTCCTACCAAAGGATCAGAAGTTAAGGGAAAAGTTGCTGACGAAGAAAAGAAAACCAAGAAACAACAACCCTCACTTTCCCAAAAGACTAACATTGCATGCATCATGGGTGGCCTGCAAAATCACATGGTAAAAGATTGTTCCTACAATCCTACAAGCACACATTATGCAAATAATGTTAGAAAAGAAGGAGTCAGGGATGGTTTCATATTTGGACCCTTCCATACGGTTCAAGAGATGAAGAAGGGAAAGCTAGTTTCCAAAGCCAAGTTGCTTTCGGAAGAAACTCCTTCCGAAGGGAAAATGGCTTCGGAAGCAAAAGCTACTAAGGTTCGGAAGAACAAGAAAGCTTCCTCGAAACCATCCCAGAAGAAGACTGCTTCAGAAGAAAAGGTGGTGAGGACTTCTTCTGAAAAGAAAGAAGCTTCGGAAGAAGACCATGCTGCAAAAGCTTCAACAAGCTCATCCTCCAAGATCAGCCAAAGGGTGGACTGGAAGATCAAGGAAGATGCTGCAGCCCAAACCTCTTCTTCAAAGACCTCTGTTGAACCCCCATCCATATCATTTGGATCACTCATGTCCTTATCTTTGGAAGAACCCAAGACTAATAAAGCTTGGGTTTCCAAACAAAACTGAAATCTCATCTTATGTGCAGGAACATCCATTTGACAAGAACAATAATGTATGGATTGTAGATAGTGGATGCTCTTGGCACATGACAGGGAACAAATCTCTCCTTCAACAATTTCAACATTACGATGGAGGTCCTGTCCAGTTTGGAGGTGAAGCCGGAGGATATTTTTCTAGCAGAGGGAGTATATCCAATGGTAAGTTAACAGTTACAAAGTTAACTTTGTCAAACAGCTTGAACACAACCTGTTAAGTGTTTCTCAATTCTGTGATCAAAAGCACCAAATGCTTTTCACAGAACATGAGTGCATTATCCTCAAACCAGGGATGAAAATTCCTCCCGAATTGGTGCTTCTTAGATCTCCCAGGAAAGGAGATATGTACAAGCTTGATATGAACAATGCTTCCCCAATGGGTGAAGTATCATGCTTTCTTTCCAAAGCTGATAGTGATGAGTCAACACTATGGCATAAACGTATGTGTCACATAAATTTTAAGACAATGAATAAATTTGCTAAAAATAACTTGGTACATGGTTTGCCTAAAAAGGAGTTTTTTTGCAAAGACAACTGTGTTGCATGCCTGAAAGGGAAACAACACAGGATGTCTCATAAATCCAAATGTGTTATCTCTATCACTACTCCATTGCACTTATTGCACATGGATCTTTTTGGTCCCACAAGTATAATGAGCATTGGAAGGAAATCATATTGCCTTGTGATAGTTGATGATTTTACAAGATTCACATGGGTATTCTTTTTAAGAACTAAAGATGAAACTGCTGAAACATTAAAATCTTTTATTCTTAAAATAGAAAATCAAATTGATCACAAGGTTAAAATAATTAGATGTGATCAAGGGACTGAGTTTAAGAACTTCCGAAGGTTGTAGAGTTCTTTCAAAGACAAAGGGAAAGTCTAACTTCCGAAGACAGAACTCTACTTCCGAAGACAAATGAATACTTCTGAAGTTCAAGACTTAGAAGAATAAAGTAAAGACCACTTCCAAAGTATGATGAAAAGAAGAAGTCTCCAAGCCTTGGAAGAAGCAGCCTCTTTCGAAGTATAAAGTGGCTTCGGAAGTACTTACTCTTCCTAAGCCATTTAACCTTCAGAAGACACTGCTATAACCAGTGAACACAAGTATGGTCTCTGACACTCCGCTACAGACTTCTGATACAGCATGGCTTCTTCCTAAAGAACCATGTTGTTGACAATACTTTATTCCAATGTTTACCTTTTCATGATAGTACAGTTGCCAACTTTAGTTGGTGACAAAAGGTAAGTCTGGGACATGTCCTGACTACCAAATCTCAGATAAGACTTTATCCGAGATACCTTAACTATAGTCTTGTAGTATAGGCTTTAGCTGAAGGATCCCAGCTGGTATCAAAGTATATCTGGCAATAGATAATATTATACATAGGTTCTCCTTGTAACTCATAGAAGTAAGATTATCATCTGCTTGTAAGAGTCTTTGTATCTTGAGTTGAGAATCAATATATAAAAGTATCTTGAAAATTATCTTTATGTGTTCTTAGTTACTTTTCATATTGTGATCAACTCTTATTGATTCTTACCCGAGTGTGATTCTAGGTGAGTTTGAGAGAAAACCTTTGTGTTTAAGTGACAAACACCGATCCTGCATTTTGTTTTTGAATGTTGAACAGGATTAGCTGTAATGAACATAGCTGCAGTGTTACCAATGTAAATAGGTGTTTTATGAAAATTGAACCCATAATCCAGTAGTTGATTTTGCAACCAGAGGATTTTTAGGAACAATTTGCGAAAGAAAACAAGAGTATAAGCACAAGTTTGCTTGTTCTGATTTACTCCTTGTTGTTCTCTCATTCAATGGACCAATAATCTGATAAATTGGATGATTCTTCTGAATACGAGATGTTGGCATCTCATCACACTGAATATTAACATCCAGATTTGTTTGGTTTAAGTTGGAGAGCTGATGTGGATTGAAATTTGGAACTTGAGAAGGTGAGTTAATAAAGTAATCAAAGTTACTGGTATCAACTACATCACCAAAGATGGATGATGTTCCAGACTCAAGTTGCATGAAATTATTACCATCATTAGGAATAGGTTGTGATCCTTCCGGATCAAATGAGACTGAATGATTTGGAGCTGAATTAGCATGATCGTTGTCATTGAATCGTATTGATGAATCCTTGACAAATGATAAAAATGGGTAGTCTAAGCTAGAATCATCTGGGTCATCAGAATCTGAGTCCTCACAGAAAGATCCAAGATCTCCTCTAGAGTTCTTCTTACCTGTAGAATCAAGACAATTTGATTGATTAAACAAGTTAGATTGAAGAGAATTTGATAATGAAAATCTAAATCAAATAACCATGCAGGACCATTTGCAACAGATGGAAAAGAATTTTCTAGAAATTTAACGTTGAATGTTTCAAGAATTATATTTGTCCTAGAGTTGTACACTCGATAGGCTTTTGAAACAGATGAGTATCCAACGAAAAATCCATTATCAGATTTTGCATCAAATTTTCCTAACTGATCATTTGAATTAAGAATCATAACAGGACAACCAAATGATTTTAGAAAAATTATGTTCGGTTTCCTGCCAAACATTAACTTATAAGAAGTTTTCATTTTATCTTTCACAATTAAGGTTCTGTTTTGAACAAAACACGCAATTGATATAGCTTCATCCCAAAAAGTTATAGGTATCTTTGCATCTGCTAACATAGAATGAACAGCTTCAATCAATGTTCTGTTCTTCCTTTCAGCAACTCCATTTTGTTGAGGAGTTCTAGGAGCACTGAACTGATGAGCTATCCCTTTCTGAGCACAAAACATTTCAATGTTAGCATTTTTGAATTCCGTTTCATTATCACTTCTTATTATTTTCACTTTATTTTCTAATTGATTTTCAACTTTAATGATAAATTCTTTTAGTAATTCAGCCATTTCAGATTTAGCATACAAAAAGAAAACCCATGAAAACCTTGTATAGTCATCAATGATAACTAAACAATATGATTTTCGTCCAATACTCTTGACATTTGTTGGTCCAAAAAAGGTCCATATGTATCAATTGAAGAGGTTTAGAAGTTGAGTTTATGAGTTTCGTCTTATAAGATGGCTCTGTGTTGTTTTCCCTTTAAACATGCTGAGCAATGATCAGTCGTTGCAAACTCTTAGATGGAAGCCCAGTGACATGATTTCGTGATAAAAGCTTGTTCATATTCTTGAAATTTGAATGTCCGAGACGTCTATGCCAAAGATGGCTTTCATCATTTGACGTTTTAGCAATTAGGCAAGTTGTTTCGGTTGAAGGATCAACTTGAGACATATCTAGTTTGTATACATCTCTATCCCTTTCAGCTGTAAATAATTATCCACTCTTTGCTTATCTGAAAACCTGGCTTCAAAACATAACAGAATGAATCATCAAAAAGAACAGAATATGATTTATCACAAATTTGGGATACACTTAAAAGATTAAAGTTCAACTATGAGCAAAAGTTGACTTTGTCAAAGCTTATTATCCCATTTGATATTGTTCCTTCGCCAGTTATTTTTCCACGAGCATCACCACCAAAGGCGACATGTATTCCATCTTTTAACTTAAAGTCTTGTAACAAGGCAGGATTTCCTGTCATATGCCGGCTACACCCACTATCCACATACCATGTATTGAGTGGTCTTCTTGGGCGTACCTGCACAACAAGAAAATTAAGTTGATATATCCACCCAAGCCGAGATGGTCTTGGGTTTTCCAAATTTATCAACAATAGTAAATTGTTTGTAATGAAGATTATTCAAATCAGGTTTATTCATGATGAATTTACCAATCTTGTTTTGGAAATTGTTTGACTTATTTTTGAAAGCATTCATACCTTTTGATTGATCAATTTTTGACACGAATTGATGACTAGCATTTTTATTAGTCATTCATACCGATCTTGGTGTGAATTGTTCTTGCACATTTTTAGACCTCACATAATTATTCTTTTCGAAAGATCTCAAACCTAAAGAAGGTTGATTAGTTAATCTTTGAAATCCATCAGTTTGATTTCTCATAAATTGAGGATTAACATAACCTTTGCTCAAGTTGGAGTTTGCAAATTCTCTTTTAGGTGATCTCATTCTAAAGTAACAATTTGCAGTATTGTGAGTCTTCTCATCACAATAAGTACAGTATTTGTTAAAATAACAATCTACTATAGAATGATTTCTCATATCACATATGTGATAGTACTTGTTGAAATAGCACTCAGCAGTATTGTGATTTTTCATATCACATATTTCACAATACTTTTGTGGAGTTTGAAACAACTGTTTGTTAACATTTGACATTGACACTTTGCTTGATTCGTTTTTATGTTTTGGTGTCAAAAAGTTAAACTGTTGTTTTTCATGTTTCATTTTTTGATGTTGTGTCATATTGTTTTTCATCTGTTTAACATGAACTTCCTTCTCGAATTTCTTATGAACAAATCTTTTTGCTACAACGGAAGTCTTAGAATCTAAACTTGATTTCAGATCAGAGTTATATTTGTTCATAGAATTCACCTTGTTGTTTTGAAGAGAATTTATATTTAACAAACCTGCTCACACAAATTTTATTGGTTTGAGTTTTGTTGTTTGATTTGTTGCTTTGATCAACTTTTCTGAATTCTTGTTTTGTTCAGATTTGATTTTTGATGATTTCTTTCTTCTCTTTTGATTCTTTGATTTAGAAGAACTTGGTTTACTTTCAGATTGAACATCATCATCAGAAGATTCCTTTTTAGATTGAACTTGTCTTAGATTATAAGTGTTTGAATCTTCTGATGTTCCTACCTGTTATTTGTCTTTGCTTTGATCTTCCACTTTTTCTAAAACAAAATTAATTTGATCAGAAGTGTTTTGTTTTGTTTGTTTAGGTTCATATGATTTTATCTTGATTGGATGACCATTTTTAATCTTTTCTTGATCATTTTCAACAAACATTTTTATATTTTCCTTTTCTTCTTCATATTCTTGTTTTTGACCTGATAAGCTTTAAGTTTAGCTTTGTTCTCAGGACAATGATCATGTGTACTGAAGTTCTCTGGTAGAGTGTTTGTGATAGATTCATGCATAGGTTCATGAGTGAAGCTTAATCCTGCTTTTTGTTTATCTTTCCACTCACTTACCAGTTTTTCTACAATCATTTTTGAGCTCTTAACTTTAGCAAGATCAATTGAGTAGCAGCATGTGCTATCTTCTCCTGTTCAAGATTTTTAGTCATCTCTTCCAATTGTTTAGAAACATTTTCTAATTCTTTTAGAGTTTTGTTCCATGAAGTTTGAAGAGAGATAATGTTTTGGTCTGCTGTTTTATGATCAGCTTTCAATTTGTTATTCATTGATTCTTCTTGTTTGAGTTTCTCACAAATTTTATGAGTATGTTTTGTAGTATTCAACATGTTCAAAGCATGATTTTGTGCATAGCTTTTCTCTCACTTCACATGGTATTTCAGGAAATTTTAGGGATGAGGTTTCAGATTTTGAAGATGAAGTGTCAACCTTTGGTTGATCAGACTGTGCCATTAGAGCTACTTCATCAATATCCTCCTTAGGATTTGATTTGTCACTACAATCATAGTCATCTTCTTCATTTTCACCTTCCACCTTTGGATCATTAATTTTTGACCAGTCTTCTTCCTGAATTTCTGCAATAAGAGATAAACTTGATGTTAAATCATTAGTAAATTGTTCAGCATATGCACTCCAATCATAACCATCTTTAATATTGACTACAAGAGCTTTCTTGGTTTCATCAGATGATTTTGTTTCATCTTTAAGCTCAGGCATAGGAAGGCTTTGATAAGGCTTTTGATAAGTCTTCTGAGCTTGTTGAAACCTTTGATTGCTTGATTGAGTACTTCCTCCATTATTTCTTGGAGCTTTGCATTCTCTTGAGAAATGGCCATAGCTGTTATAGTTAAAACACCTAGATTTTGACTTGTCAAATCCAACAGTCTTGTTAGCACTTGGCTTGTACTTCCTGTTGACATATGAGTGTTTTTGTGTCCTGTAAGCAATGATCACCATTTGCTAGTTTAAGTCTATTCTTCCACATCTTTAGGATCCATTTCAAATAAATCCTGCTAAACAAGGTCTAATTGAGTTAAATGGCTACCTTGATATGCTTGAAAACTAGCCATAAATGCAGTTTTTGACTCTTCATCCTCTAATAGGATGTTTATCACATCTTTAACTTTGTTTGATTTAGCAGAGTTAGATGAAGAAGTCTCTGATTTAACATTTGATGTTTGAGACTGAGATTTAGGAGGAAATTAAGAATGAGATTGTGTTGTGTAAGCAGGGGCACTAGTAAATGATGAGTCAGTGAAAAATCCTGCTCCGACAAATAAATCTCCTTCTTCTTCTTTAACTTTCTCACTTTTTGCCATGAAAGCATTTTCAACTGTGTTTGCTAGAGAAGCAACAAACTATACTGAGACATTGATACTGCTCTATCATTGTTCCTTGAGCTTTTATCAATCTCTACTGACTCAATCTTGGCATTAAGTAGATCTAGATCCATAGGGAACTTCCTAGTATGCTTTAGTAAGGTTACTATTTGTTTCCATGATGAGGGTAAAGCATTGAGTAGTCTAAGATTTAGATCTTCAAGATCAGGCTTAATACCAGCTGTTGACATCTCAGTAGTAAGTTGAACAAATCTGCTCATCATCTGGTTTATAGTTTCTCGAGATAAATGTTGAAACAATTCCAATTGCCTTTTCAACTTTTGTTTCTTGAGATTTTGAATCTCCATTCCTCGTTCACATATTGTCTTTAAGGCTTTATACATGGTATATCCAGTTTGATATCCATCAAGCCTTGCAAGAACTTCCAGAAGTAGTCCTTTACACATCAAGGTGTATGCTTTGACATCATTTTTTACTCTTCTCAAATCATCTCCTTGAAGACCATTCAGGATAGGGTTCCTAAGAGTCTTTAGTGTATATCAACCCTCTGTCAGGTCCATCAGTGATTATTGGAATGAATGGTCCTTTTTCTATGGATTTCCAAAGATCAGTGTCAATAGAATTTAAGTGATGTTTCAACCTAAGTGACCATTTTTAAAATCAGCTCTGTTTTTAAGTTTTGGAACTCTATTTTCAAAATCTTCTGATTCCACCATTCTTATATTTTTGTTGTTTTTTATATTTTGAATTAAGAAAAAATTAAAAAAAAGATTTTGATTTTTTAAATATTCTAAGTCAAGGTTGCCTGAACAGTATTCAAACGCCCCAACAGTTGATGCGCCTACGTTGAGAGTTGTCTAAGGGAATGCCTTAGAAAAATTTTCCAAAACGCCCAAAATTGATGCGTCTGAATAGTAGTAAAATGTTGAACAGTTGTGATGCGCCTACCCAGTTGTCAAATGTCTAAACAGTTCAAATACTTCTCAACAATGATGATACGTCTGGACTCTCAACAGTGGTCAAACGTCTGAAATGAAAACGTCTACACAGTGTTGGTGCGACTAAACAGTAGTCAAACGCGTAACGCTTGGACAATTGTTCAGCAAACTTCAACCCTAATGTGTCACATTCATCATATTCATATGAATATAACAGACTCGAATCTTCTGAAAATCTTCAAAAGTTGATGAAATTGATTGAAACTTTCCAATTAGATGAGTTTTATGCCGATAATCATTCTTCTGAAATCAATTTCTATCGATATCAACAACAAATCAATTAATTTGCAATTTTCAGTTCTAAAAAACAATGAACTTTTTGAACACAAATTCACTAAATTATCTCAAATTTGATGAATTCAACTGCTAATTGTGGTTCAAATCATGTTTCTGATGATGAAACACATCTGAAATCCGTAAGCTTTCATTTCAATTGTCTATCAATCATAGATTCAGTAAGCTTTTTGAGTATCAAAGTTCAATAAACTTCAAAATTACTCAATTAATATCTACCAACAGCTCTGATACCAATTGATAGGATCAATTGAGCTAATCTATGATGATAGATGAACACAATTCAAAGAAAACACATACAAAGTAATCGAATTCAAACAAGATATTAACAAAATTCACTATTTCATTAATATCAATCAAAGACAATTACAAGTAATGAACAGTAGTTTGTTCACTCTCTTACACTCCTTACTAACTAACAGTCTAAGCTATTTATAATAAAACACAAAGGAACTAACAATTACAAAAATAGTCCCTATACTATTACAAATATAAAAAAGACACATAAAGACAACATGTTAATCTTTCTAGAGTCCTAACAAGGCGGATCTTCCCATACGCCTTTTGATGCTCAGCCTTCACCTGTAGACAAGTAATGCATTTACTCACATACTCCACTACGTCACGTTTCATACCTGGCCACCAATAATCTTTCTTCATGTCTTGATATATCTTTGTGGCACCTGGATGAATGGAGTATTGAGTCTTGTGAGCTTCATCCAAAATCTTCATGTGTAGATCCACAAAACGAGGGATCCAAACCCGTCCAAATGGGTTTTAACCCCAAGTGTGTTTTCACCCAATTCCCCAACCAGACCTCTCATCCTTTCAGAGTTAAGATGATCTTCTTTCAGTGACTCATCTTAAAACTCTTTGACTTGCTTCATCACATCAGAGGTCATGATTAGTTGATATGCTTTCACCCGAATCGGCTTGGGCCTCTCCTTTCGGCTAAGGGCATCAGCCACCACGTTGGCTTTGCTCGGATGGTAGTTGATCTCACAATCATAATCCTTTATAAGTTCCAACCACCGTCTCTATCTCATGTTCAGATCCTTCTGCTCAAAGAAGTACTTCAAGCTCTTATGGTCAGTGAAGATGGTGCACTTTGTCCCGTACAGATAGTGCCTCCAAATCTTTACCGCAAAGACCATGGCTGCTAGCTCCAAATCATGAGTAGGATAATTGACCTCATGAGCATTCAACTATCGGGATGCATAGGCTATAACCTTCCCTCTCTGCATTAATATACACCCCAACCCCGAGTAGGAAGCATCATAATAAACCACCAGATCTTCACTTCCATCGGGTAATGACAGAATAGGAGCTTGAGTCAACCTCGCCTTCAATTCTTCGAACGCCTTCTCTTGAGCTTGACCCCATACAAACTTCACATCTTTCTGGGTCAATTTGGTTAGTGGAGAAGCAATCTTAGAAAAGTCTTGGATGAATCTTCTATAGTAGCCCGCCAAACCCAAGAAGTGACGAATCTCGGATGGCGTCTTTGGAGACTTCCATTGCATCACTGCCTCCACCTTTGCCGGGTCCACCATAATCCCATCAGGATTCACCACATGACCCAAGAACTGAACTTCGCGCAACCAGAATGCACACTTGGAGAACTTGGCGTACAACTTCTCCTTTTTCAGCGTCTCCAGAACCTCCCTAATGTGACCGGCATGCTCCTCTTCATTCTTTGAATAAATCAGGATATCATCAATAAACACAATCACTGATTTATCCAACATCGGCCGACACACTCGATTCATCAAATCCATAAAAGTAGCTGGTGCATTGGTCAAACCAAAAGACATTACAAGAAACTCATAGTGACCATAACGCGTGCGGAAAGCTGTTTTAGGAATGTCTTGCTCCTTCACCTTCAGTTGATGATAGCCAGATCAAAGGTCTATTCTTGAGAACCAACTGGTACCTTGAAGCTGATCATACAAATCATCGATTCTGGGTAAGGGGTATCGTTTCTTGACTGTCAACTTGTTCAGCTCGCGGTAGTCAATACACATCCTCATACTACCGTCTTTTTCTTCACAAACAGGATCGGGGCACCCCAAGGAGAGATACTTGGTCTATGAACCCCTTATCAAGCAGCTCTTGCAACTGCTCCATCAACTCATTTATCTCAGTCGGAGCCAACCGATATGGTGCCTTGGCAACTGGTTAGGCACCCGGTATCAGATCAATCTGGAACTCAATCTCTCGATCAGGTGGCACTCTCGGTAAGTCTTTTGGAAATACGTCTGGAATGTCACACACAACCGGTACATCAGATAGTTGTGGTGTTGGCGCATCCACATCCTTCACATAAGCCAAGTAGGCGCTACACCCACGCCTCATACACTTTCCTGCCACCGCCATTGAGAGTACTTTCGGGATCGTCGTGACCTGATCTCCATAAACAGTTACAAAACTCCCATCAGGCACTGTCAAACAAATCATCTTCTTGCGACAGACAATGTTTGCCTTGAAGTCCGCTAACCAATCCATTCCAAGAACCAAATTCAAACCACCTAAGGTCATCACAAACGGTTTAACAGGAAACTTATGATCTTCTAGCTCCACATCACAGTTCTCTATCATCTCATAAATCCTGGTAGACTTACCTATGGCAGTTTCTACATCAAAGGGCACATCAACACGTCTACTACTAATAGGTAGCTTAGCACAGAAAGCAATAGAAATAAAACTTTTACTGGCACCCGAATCAAATAACACTAAAGCTAAAGTTTGGTTCACCAGAAACGTACCGGACATGACATCAGGGTCCGTCCTAGCTTCCTCTTGTGTCATAGTGAATGCCCTAGCGCTCGCCCTTGGCCCCTCGCTCCTCGTCTTCTTCGCGCCAGGAACCCTCAGCCCTCGGCTTCTTGCAATCCTTACTTATGTGACCTTCTTCACCATAATTAAAGCACCGGACCGTACGATAGTCCTTGGCTATATGCCTTGTCTTTCCACATTTAAAGCACTCGTTCAATCCCAGCCTACATTCTCCCCCATGCTCCCTTCCACACTTGCCACACCTTTTTCACCCCGCACTCGATGTGGCCACACGACTGTCATCCACTAGTGCCTTCTTGTTAACCGTCGAGGCATTACCCCGACCAACCCTCTTCCCATTCCTGTTTCGATCACCTCCACCCATCCTATTTGCCTCGGCCACCACCACCTCTCGCTCATCATACAATCTTCCTGCCAAATCAATTGCCGACCTAAATGTGCTTGGTTGGGCAGCGATCATTTGCCTGTGAATATCTATTGGCAAACCCTGAATGTACCTCTTAATCTTCCATGACAGAGGCATCACCTGATCCGGCACCAGACATGCCATCTCGTTGAATTTGGTGGTGTAGTGTTGGTGTCTCATCATTCCCGCCTCCAGTTGCAGGAATTCTCTCTTAACTTTATCCATTTCTCTATGAGGACAGAACTCCCCAATCACTAGCTTCTTCAGTTCAGACCACCTCATCCTCCCGATTGCCCGACTATCCTCGGCTTAGACTATATTGTCCCACTAGCACATAGCCGAGTCCACAAAAGAGTGGGTAGCAAACATTACTTTTTGGTCCTCCCGGCACTTGCTGATATTCAATACAACTTCCATTTCTCTCACCCATCGGTGAGCAGCAGCAGCGGTGCCATTACCCTTGAAAGTAGGGGGCTTACTCCGTTGAAATGCCCCATAGTTATAGCCTTGTGCCGCCTCCTGCACATGCTCTTCTTCTTCTTCCTCTTCTTCTTTATCATCAGACGAAACCGTCTCAGTCTTAGGCTGTCTTCTTTCGCCGTAGGTCTACTCCTTTCCCTTCTCTCCCCCTCTCTAACTGCTTTTATCACTTCAGTCACCACAAACGGTAGGATCGTCTGCATGACTTGGTGCACTTCCTCCACAACCGCCTCTTTCACTGAGGTTCTCTGGTTAGCACTCTCATCTCCGCCCTCTGGATGAGGGGTTTCTGGTTCTTCATGAACCACCTTTTCTGCTCTAGGCCTTCCTCTCGTAATCCGTGGTTCAGCACCACGACCTCCACCATGCGAAGCATTAGATGATCTACCACCGGCCATCCTCACACACACATACTGAAAGATTCAAACACCAACATGGTCATTCAAGGAAACAGCTCTGTTTATGTCAAGTATAGTAAGTCCCTAATTATAGTGGCCAGTTCTGATTAGCCACTTATTTTACTCTTCATACCCCAAGAATTACCTATCCTGACTACATCAGTATCTAATTCTACAAGCAACACATAACCACATAACATGCGCACGTAATACCTGTTAACATTAAGAAAATACCTGATGGCACGTAGCTACTCAGACTGGCATCCCTTCCAATTTCTGTCCCATTCTCAGTTTAAGTTAAGATTTATTTTGAAAATTTACCCATTTCACTTAAACTTAGGATCTGATACCAACTTGTAAGGCCCCGTTCCTGGGACGCTTATAGCAGGTAATCATTGCACATAAAACATACATTTTCATTTCTCTTTCATAAATATTGTAGTGGAAACATTAAAAAATAACATAAAACTTTTGCAAAATAATACATCGTTAATGAGTTACAAAGTACATTGTTGCATTACATCACAAAAGCATTAAATAAATGGATGCCATCCCAAAAGAGCTGAGTAGCCACCTCATGCCATCCTCAGCAATCATTACCTGCCAACCGAAAACACATCAAAGTCAGCGTTGCTGAGTGAGTTCTAATTTTTTAATAAAACATACTTTTCTTTCGTTAAAACCGTTCTTTACATTCATGCGATCATACATCATACATACACATAGATAATATCATTATTATCTTCTTTAATCTTTCATGCTTTCATTCTTTCATCATTACCTCTTTCCTTTCCTTTAACCATAAACTTTACCCATTATTCCTAGTACTAGACCTAGGTCTATCATAGACCAGCTATAATGGTGCATCGCACCTCTGGTCACAGTACCTAGGGTAGAGTTTAGGTGTACCACTTCTATATGCAATACCCAGCTATTCCTGGTACTGGACCTAGGCCTATCGTAGACCTGCTATAATAGTGCATCGCACCTCTCGTCACAGTACCTAGGGTATGCAGCAATGGGGCTATACAAATGGTCAATCACAAAGAAAGACCCCGATGTGCATCCTCCTGGGGTAGCGAATCTGCACACCGTTAGGCTAACACCTTTTAATGTCGTGCCCCGACATACTATGCTTGCAATACTTTCTTCACTTTCATCATTCATTAATGCATGCATTCTTACTTCATGTTCCTCTTTTCTTTATCTTTCACTTTACATTACATAATACTTTCACTTCATTCATTAACATAACATGTAAAGCCAAGGAAAGATAAACACACATCAAAATAAGGAACATATCATACGCAGTCATCAGCATCATACAGGGCAACATCATACATACATAACATGCATGATCATGCAACATCATCATCATCATCATCATATGCACCAATCTTACATCATAACAACTAGGACCTCAAACAGTCTACATTTCACCCTTTTTCCATGAAGTCAGAAAACAGTCTAAGTGTTCATCCGCATTTGCTATAGTTCGTTCGCATTTGCCTTTTGCTCATCCGCATTTCCCATGCTTCATCTGCATTTCCCCATGTTTCATCCTTATATCCCCATGTTTCATTTGCATTAGTCATCCGCATTCGTTCCCACTTAGACTTTCTCATCCGCATTAGCTTTACTCATCCGCATTAGCCATACTCATTCGTATTAGCCATACGCATTTCCCATACTTAGGTCTATGCTCATTCACATTGACCTTACTCATCCGCATTACCCATCCGCATTTCTCATACTTAAGTTAATGCTCATCCGCATTAACTGTTCATCCGTATTTCTTCCCATTACTCATCCGCATTTACTTTCCAACACTTAGGCATATTCAAAAACTTAACACATGAGCCTAAAACATCAGATTACATCCCCATATACCATTCATCATGTTTTAAGCTTTAATCTGAAATACACATACATCCCATCATACATCCCCTAAGCCTTAGAACTCCCATCATACATCATACATCCCCAAGCATGAACATAGTCACACATCACATCATATCATCAACATACACATAATCAAGCATACGGGTCCGAAACCCAGTTTAATGAAAACATACATTCATGCATTTCCAGCCCCAAAAATCAGTTAAAAACATTCATGCATTTCCAGCCCTAAAACTCACCTTTGCAGCTGTTGAGTATGGCTTTCTTCCAAACTCATTTGCAAATTGAATTCACCTACCTAGAACCCACTAACAACATACCCAAACACATACAAACACACATAAGCATAAACCCAAATACATAATCGGTTAAGAACACCATAAAAACATGAATTCTTACCTTGAATTCGCACATTTCTTCTTCTTTCTCTTCCAACTGAGAGTTTCTCTGCTTCCTGATGCTCTCTCTCTCTAAAATACAAAAATATGTGTGTAGAAACGGTGATGAGCGGCCATGCCACCTCTATCACCAACTTTTCAAACATTTTGTCCTTTTGGACACTTTTTACCCCTAGACTTGGGTTTTATTTCTTTTCCTTCTTTTCTTTCACGTTATTCTTCTTTCTTGACTTTAAAATAACCGGTTTTACAAGTGTATAGATTAAGGGCTCATTCGTTGGATTCATGTTTGGTTTTAGTTTTGATTTTCACAATAGATACTATGTTACGCTTATGATTGTTTAGTTTGATTCTAATGATGATTATAATTACATATGATTAGATTCATTCACGAGTGTGTTTAGAAGGTTTGAGAGTCAAAACATTATAGCAATGGAGGTTGTTACGAAAAGCAAAAAACTAACCATCCTTGAACTATTTTTGTTTGACGTTTTTATATAACTAATTCATATTCCATTTATTTTGTTATGTTTTCATGAATGCAATGATTCATCAATTTGTAGTTACATAGTTTTGAATAAATACAAGTAAATCTTATTTACTAGGTCATGCAACCTCAATTGACTTATTTTTATTGATCACGCATCGCATTTCTCATTCGATGACTGATGACCTTCGTTCCCTAGTGTAATTTAATTCATGATTCTTTGTGAGTGAACTTGTGTAGTTTTCTACTTCTACAGACTTGTTTTTTACCTAGATGGTAATAAAGTATTCTTTAGATCCACAGTTGTCATTTTGATTGATTCATTGTATTTTTAGGGTAGGACTATTTGAAGGTGTTGTGGAATGTTCTCAACGAGATTTTAGCAAGAGTCTATAGATTTAAGGGCTTATTCGGTGGTTTCATGCTTGGTTTTGGTTTCGATTTTTGCAATTGACACTGCATTCCATTTTCTATTGTTTAGTGTCATTCCAATGATGATTATAAGCAGATATGAATAATTTCTTAAACAAGTGTGTTTAGAAGGCTTGAGAGTCAAAACTTCATAGCAATGGAGGTTGTTACGAAAAGCAAAAAACTATCTATGCGTGGTTGTTGTTTGATGTTTTTATATAACAAGTTCATATTCCATTTATTTTGTTAAATTTTCAGGAATACATTGATGTATCAATTTGTAGTTACACCATTTTTAATAAAATAGAAGCAAATCTTATTTACAAGGTCATGCGACTTCAATTTGACTTCTTTTCATTGATCACGCATTGCATTTCTCGTTTGATGACTAATTACCTTCATTCCCTAGCTTAATTTGGTTCACGATTCTTTTTAGTGAATTTGAGTAGTTTTCTTTTTGTTTAAACCTAGTTTCTTTGCCTAGATGATAATAAAGTATTATTTGGATCTATAGTTTTCATTTTGATTGATTCGTTGTATTTTTAGGGCAAGAGTGTTTGAAGATTGTTTGGAATGTTCTCAATGAGTGTTTGACACGAGTGTATAGATTAAAGGGCTCATTAGTTGGTTTCGTGTTTGGTTATAGCTTTGATTTTTGCAATAGATACTATGTTCCGCTTATGATTGTTTAGTTTGATTTTAATGATGATTATAATTAGGTATGATTAGATTCGCTCATGAGTGTGTTTAGAAGGCTTGAGAGTCAAAACTTTATAGCAATGGAGGTTGTTACGAAAAGCAAAAAACTAACCATCCGTGAACTATTGTTGTTTAATGTTTTTATATAACTAGTTCATATTCCATTTATTTTGTTATGTTTTCATGAATACATTGATTCATCAATCTATAGTTACTAGTTGTGAATAAATACAAGTAAATCTTATTTACTAGGTCATGCAACCTCAGTTTGACTTATTTTTATTGATCACGCATTGCATTTCTCATTCGATTACTGATTACCTTCATTCCCTAGTGTAATTTGATTCAAGATTCTTTGTGAGTGAATTTGAGTAGTTTTCTATTTCTACAGACCAGGATTTTTTTACCTAGATGGTAATAAAGTATTCTTTAGACCCATAGTTTTCATTTTGATTGATTCGTTGGATTTTTAGGGCGGGACTATTTGAAGTTTGTCGTGGAATGTTCTCGACGTGATTTTAGCAAGAGTCTATAGATTTAAGGGCTTATTCGGTGGTTTCATGCTTGGTTTTGGTTTTGATTTTCGTAATTGACACTACTTTCAATTTTGTATTGTTTAGTGTCATTCTAATGATGATTATAATCATATATGAATAAATTCTTTAACGAGTGTGTAACGCTTGAGAGTCAAAACTTCATAGCAATGGAGGTTGTTACGAAAAGCAAAAAACTATCTATGCGTGGACAATTGTTTTTTGATGTTTTTATATAACAAGTTCGTATTCCATATATTTTGTTAAATTTTCTTGAATACATTGATGTATGAATTTGTAGTTACACGATGGATTCCGTATGCCCAAGACACATAGAACATTGATGCGGTTAGTATGTCATGATCCAAGTCTGGTTATACCCAATAACAAGCTTTACAAACACAAATGATTATTCAATTGATGATATGATCATGCAATTAAATAACAACACCAAATTTAGAAAAAATGGTTTTTCTAAATAAGTTGCATATGAGATGGAACAACTTATTAGGATATTTTGTTCATGATTATTATTTGTAATGTTATTTAAACAAATTAGATAACATCAAATAATGAAATAAAGGGGTTTATAACTTATACAATTAAATAGTTAATTGTATAAATTATTAGATGACTTATTTAATTTTGTGTGTATGTTTGAGAGGGAAAATTCCTTTTCCCTTTGAAACTTTCGGCCGCCCATCAAGGGTTATTGGCCCTTTTCTTTTCTTGAACACATACACAAAAGAAAGTAATGGTCTAGAACCTTTAACCACTCTCATTACATGCAAAAACTAAACCAAAAAAACACTCTCCTTTCTCTCTCTAGTTCTCGGAAATTAGAAGCAGATTTGGGGGTCCTTTCTTTGGTCTTTTCCCTAACAAGAAGAGTGTTTGTGCACAAGCTTGGGGTATACAAACTTGAGGGATCCTTCTTTGGAGTCTTGGCCGATTCACAAGCATCATTCAACCCTTTCTTGGTCGACCTTTTGGCTGGAGAAAGGTAGTTCATCACAGCTTTATATAGCTGTGATTTTATGTAGTTTAACTTGTGTTCATAGCTTGTTTATTCACATATTTAAGATCCTTTTGATTTGGGTTTGTTTTTCCATCTTAAAACATCATTAAGAACATGGATTTTTCAGATTATAAACATGTTATAATTCTATTCTTCCGCTGCGTTTTTCAGAAAGTTTAAAAGGTTGAACTTGTTTACTTTGTGTTCTATCAAACCCATCAATGGCATCATGAGCCGGTTATGTGGATATACTTGCTTGCTCTTAGTCATTAAAACGGTTTTAAAGATGTATTATCACTTATTATAGGCTGATTTTGGGCTGCTGTTTTGTATGAATGATTCCCCAAACTTTCAAGGTCATATCACACATGCTAGTGATTAGACCTCGAAAGATATATATTATGAATTGTTGATTGTTTGGACAATGTTTAAAACCCAAAATTTCAGTTTATGTTGGCTGAAATTTGGTGGTTTTAAGTGGGCTTTCATTATATGTTTGGTTAATATGATCATTGGATGTTAGTATGCATAACCTAGCCTTTGGCCCCTTTGTTTTGGAATGGTTGGTTTTATTCATTCAATTGGGTTGTAATATTTGTGTTTATTATTTGGGTTGTAATTATTTGTTCATTTGGTTATGTAATTAATATATAGGTGCATTTCTTTTATTAGAAAAATGTATTAGGATACAATTTTGTAAAAGGAAGATGCACAAGATCAAGACCCAAAGATGGACATCAAAGACATGGAACTTGAAGCATATGGATGCAAGTTCAAGTGGGGGTCTAAGATGACCTTTATTTTGTGTTGTTTTCAACCCTAAGGAAAGACCTTATGATGACACTTGTGATGGCAAAAAAGTGTTGTCATCTTAGTGGCTATGGTTATGCACTCATGTTTCTATGCTTGTGCTTGTTTGAATGTTTATTATTTGATTGTATGGTTGATATTTTGACATGCATTACAACTAATTAACAAGCTGAAAATTGATGGTTCTTAATCATTAAAAGTAATAAAAGGTTATTAAATTGATTTAATGATTTCAAAGATTAAAATGGGTTTTAATCAAAAGACCATAAGGTATCTTGTATTTGAAAGCATGCAAGTACAAGTACATAGAGTTTCTAAACTAAGATTATGAAATCTCTATTTTTTTTCAAACTATATTTCCAACAAGATCAACACCGTCCTTTTACACACACTTGAGCCACTTGGGAACTCTTAGTGGGATAAAGGTCACCTAACCATTTTGAGGGAACTTGCGACTTAAGGTGAGAATGCCTTATTTGTGGGATAAAGGTCACCTAACCACTTATTTTGGCCAACTCACACGTAGGTGTAAGTAGGGTATCTTGATTTGCAAACCATGTCAAATGGATCACCTACGGTGTGGTTTCCAAATGGTGTTGATGGGATTAACATGCCGACTTAACATATGATATTTCGAGTCGAACCCATATTTCTAGAAGTTGCAAGTGGTTGCAATCGTCAAACGTTGACCACCTTATTAATTTAAATCGTGGGATAAAGATCACCTAACCACAATTTAAATGTAATGTTGGGTTCTAGACTTTAATATAAAAATGACCTTAAAAGGCATTAATTATTAAAATGACATATCGGAAATACTAAAATAAATCTTTGTTAAATTTTGTAGATGGCCACCAATAATGAAAATCACGATAACTCATCCGCGTCCAACCAATCATTACGAGCGATCCTCCAAAAGGAACGTCTAAATCATAATAACTTTATTGATTGGTATCGAAACTTGAGAATTGTTCTCAAGCAAGAGAGATCATATGTTTTAGACGACCCTATCCCCAATCAACCTACTGAGGATGATGAGGAGGCCTACAACGATTGGCACAAGTACACTAAGGACTCTATCCAAGTGTCTTGTCTCATGCTAGTGAGCATGACTCCGGATCTCCAAAAGGAGTATGAACATCACGGAGCTTACGACATGATTACCCAGCTAAAGGAAACGTTCCAAACGCAAGAAAGGGTTGAGCGCTTCGAAACGGTTCGAGCACTCCATGCATGTCGTATGGACGACAACCAATCTGTTTATCTTATGTACTTAAGATGAAAAGTCATATTGACCGCCTCAAGAGGCTTAATTGTCCTGTCTCGAAGGAATTGGCCACGGATTTGATCCTTAATGGCCTTACCAAGAAGTTCGAGACATTCGTGTTGAACTACAACATGAATGCTTGGGACAAAAGCATTGGTGAGCTCCACTCAATGCTGAAAACGGACGAGGCGGCCATGGGTAAAAGGGTTTTACCCGTTCTCACCATCAATGAAGGTGGGAACAAGAAAAGGCCTCATCCCGCACCCAAGGCAAAGGTTGCCAAGGGTAAGGGACCCGTTTGGGGAATGGGGAAAGGGGTGGCAAGGGTGCCACCCAAACCACAAGAGAAAAAGCAAAAGGTTGCTACTAACGACCCATGCTTCAAGTGTGGGGAGATTGGACATTGGGCAAGAAATTGTCTTGTTCATCTCCAAGAGTGAAAGCCAACAGGGATGCCGGGCAGACCTCAGTACAATATACATGATTCATATTGATCTTAATGTTACATCTTCAAACACATGGGTATTAGATACCGGATGTGGAACTCATATTTGCAATTTGTTGCAGGGGTTCAAAAGAAGTAGGGACTTCAATCAAGGGGATGTTAGCCTCTTCATGGGCAATGGAACCAAAGTCCAAGTTGAAGCTTGTGGGGACTACACCTTAAAACTTCAAAGTGGCTTGGATGTTATTTTGAAGAATGTTTTGTATGCTCCTAGTTTGACTAGGAACATTATTTCTATATCTCAATTAAGACTTTATGATTATGTATTATCTTTTATTGAAAATGATATTCATGTTTCTTTAAATGATATGTTCCTTTTAAAGCTATACCCATTAATGGTATTTATGAATTGGTTCATGAAAATGCTTTAAATAGTTCAGTGTACCATACTAACACCAAGAAACTCAAGTTGGATTTGAGTGATACCTATCTTTGGCATTGTCGTCTTGGTCATATAAACAAGAAACGTATACAAACACTTCAAAAGAATGGTCTTTTAAAAACAAATGAATATGATTCATTTGATGTGTGTGAATCTTGTTTACAAGGTAAAATGACTAAGTCACCCTTTAGTGGAACTAACGAAAGGGCAAAAGATTTATTAGGAATCATACATTCGGATGTATGTGGTCCTTTTAAGCCAATGACTAGGAATGGTGAAAGATACTTCATTACCTTTACCGACGATTATAGTCGCTATGGGTATGTGTACTTATTAAGGCACAAAGATGAAGCTTTTGAAATGTTCAAAGTCTTCAAGAATGAGGTGGAAAATCAACTCAACAAGTCAATTAAAGTTCTCTGCACCGATAGAGGAGGTGAATACCTAAGTGATGCTTTCCAAGATCATCTTAGGAGTTGTGGGATTGTCTCACAACTCACTCCACCTGGAACACCACAGCACAATGGTGTGTCTGAGAGGAGGAATCGAATCTTATTGGATATGGTCCGATCTATGATGGCTAGAACACATTACCTCTATCATTTTGGGGTTTCGCTTTGCTCTCCGCGGCTCGTATTTTAAATATGGCCCCAACCAAAAAGGTGCAAAGGACACCTTTTGAGATATGGCATGGAAGAGTTCCATCCCTATCATACTTAAGGGTCTGGGGTTGTGAGGCTTATGTTAAGACTCCCACCCCAACAAATTGGATGTCCGATCTACCAAGTGTATCTTTATTGGATATCCTAGAGATTCTATGGGATATTACTTCTATGATCCACTAGAACAAAAGGTGTTTGTTGCCAGAAAGGGTGAGTTCTTAGAAGCAAAGTTCCTTATGGAAGGAACTATCAGTAGAACAGTGGATCTTGAGGAGGATCAAGAACCACAACCCGATGCACGTTTGGTTGAAACTAGCACTCAACATAAGGATGTTGAAGATGATCAAATGGTTGATCAATACACACAAAACGTTCGCGGAATTGGTAGAACAAGTAATCCACCTGAAAGATACGGATTTTTCATGGATGGATGCTATGTGGTAGATTCAGATGAACCAACCACATACCATGATGCAGTGTCCAATTGGATTGTGACAAATGGCTCGAGGCCATGAGCGTTGAGATGCAATCCATGCATGACAATCAAGTATGGGACTTGGTTGTTCCACCTCTTAACTCCAAAGTAGTTGGAAGCAAGTGGGTTTTAAGAAGAAAACCGATATGCATGGAAACTTGGATACTTACAAGGCTAGACTTGTAGCAAAGGGTTTCACTCAAACCCAAGGGGTTGATTATGATGAAACCTTCTCACCTGTTGCTATGCTAAAGTCTATAAGGATATTGTTTGCCATAGCTGCTCATTATGATTATGAGATTTGGCAAATGGATGTCAAAACCGCTTTCCTAAATGGATATCTTAAGGAAGATGTCTATATGGTTCAGCCTGAAGGTTTTGTCGATCCAAAACATCCCAATAAAGTATGCAAGTTAAAGAAATCAATCTATGGATTGAAGCAAGCGTCGAGAAGCTGGAATCAGCGCTTTGATGAGGAGGTAAGGAAATTTGGCTTCATCAAAAACGCTGATGAGGCTTGTGTGTAAAGAAGGCAAGTGGGAGCATAGTAACTTTCCTAGTATTGTATGTTGATGACATACTACTATTTGGAAATGACATTCCAACCTTGGAAGGTGTAAAAACCTGGCTTGGAAGTTGTTTTTCCATTAAGGATCTTGGAGAAGCCGCCTATATTCTGGGAATAAAGATCTATAGGGATAGATCAAGGCGGTTGATTGGTTTAAATCAAAGTGCGTATATTGATAAAATCTTGAAAAGGTTCAAGATGGAGAACTCTAAGAAAGGTACCGTACCTATTCAAAGAGGAACGATATTGAGTACGACTTAATGTCCAAGCTCAAAGGATGAGCAAGATAAAATGAAGGCAATCCCATACGCATCTGCATCCATCATGTATGCAATGATATGCACTCGACCGGACGTGTCATGTGCCTTAAGCATGACAAGTCGTTACCAGCAAAATCCTTGAAACAGTCATTAGATGGTTGTTAAGAACATACTTAAATACCTAAGGAAGACAAGAGATATGTTCCTAATCTATGGATCTGGTGATGAGGAACTCGTTGTAAAAGGTTACACGGATGCGAGTTTCCAAACGATCGTGATGATTCTCGGTCACAATCGGGATATATTTTCATTCTGAATGGAGGAGCGGTCTCTTGGAAGAGCTCCAAGCAGGATGTGGTGGCTCTATCAACTACAGAATCAGAATACGTTGCCGCCTCATTGGCTGCTCAAGAAGCTGCATGGTTGAAGAAATTCATTGCCGATCTGGGGGCTATCCCTTCCATTCAAGACCCCCTAGAGATCTTTTGTGATAATGAGGGTGTGATTGCTCAAATCAAGGAACCTCGTGCTCATCAAAAGACAAGGCACATTGAGCGGAGATTCAACTACATACGAGATGAAGTTGAAAAGGGAAAGATATGTATTTGCAAAGTTCACACGGATCAGAACATTGCGGATCCTCTCACGAAGCTCCTTGAAAAGGCAAAGCATGAAGGTCATACTTGTGCCATGGGACTTCGATATTCTAGTGATTGGATTTGATCTATAAATTTTGTATTGGATATGTGGAACTCTTTATTATTTGAATAAAATTATTTGGTTATAATGTTTCAATTAATGTTCCAATTTAGCATGTTTAATCCATGAGTAAATTGTTTACTCTAAATGTCCGTAGTCGTTCATACTTGTGGGAACAAGTGTGAGGGTAAGATTATTATGAACTTGGATTAGTTGATATTCATAAGGATGAATATAGAGCAATGGGTTGCTACCAAGGTTCATAGATATATGTGGGATACAATATTAGACTAACCCACATCTCAAATTTTACTACATGGAATCTTATTGATTGATCATAATTAATTTGAGTGAAGGCGAATATCATTTGATATCCTCCGACCTGAGATACATATTGGGTTTTGAAATTCACCAAGTATCATACCTTGAACTAATTCTTCACTGTCCTGAAATAGTGGACACACATAAGGGTATGTTCAGGTATGACACGAGGTGTTTGTGAGAAACGTATGTAGTCAAGATGGAATTTGTTCCTCTTATTCGTTGAGAGTTAGATGTCTAAGGCCTGATAAGTTAAATCAAAAAGGAATGATCACTCTGTGTTCTTGGATTTAACATGACATCTATAACAAAAGGATAGATGATTAATTCACCTAAATCATTTCAAGTAGGATACTTGAATAAGATGATGTTATTGAATGGCTATAAGTCATGCGTATTAAGGGTAGTAAACTGTTGTTAGGCGGTATTTACTGCTTGCATCAATTTTCTATGAATCTTGTGCAAGTGGGAGATTGATGGATTTCGTATGCCCAAGACACATAGAACATTGATGCGGTTAGTATGTCATGATCCAAGTCGGGTTATACCCAATAACAAGCTTTACAAACACAAATGATTATTCAATTGATGATATGATCATGCAATTAAATAACAACACCAAATTTAGAAAAAATGGGTTTTCTAAATAAGTTGCATATGAGATGGAACAACTTATTAGGATATTTTGTTCATGATTATTATTTGTAATGTTATTTAAACAAATTAGATAACATCAAATAATGAAATAAAGGGGTTTATAACTTATACAATTAAATAGTTAATTGTATAAATTGTTAGATGACTTATTTAATTTTGTGTGTGTATGTTTGAGAGGGAAAATTCCTTTTCCCTTTGAAACTTTCGGCCGCCCATCAAGGGTTATTGGCCCTTTTCTTTTCTTGAACACATACACAAAAGCAGGTAATGGTCTAGAACCTTTAACCACTCTCATTACATGCAAAAACAAAACCAAAAAAAACACTCTCCTTTCTCTCTCTAGTTCTCGGAAATTAGAAGCAGATTTGGGGGTCCTTTCTTTGGTCTTTGGGTGTTGATCTCCCTAACAAGTAGAGTGTTTGTGCACAAGCTTGGGGTATACAAACTTGAGGGATCCTTCTTTGGAGTCTTGGCCGATTCACAAGCATCATTCAACCCTTTCTTGGTCAACCTTTTGGCTGGAGAAAGGTAGTTCATCACAGCTTTATATAGCTGTGATTTTATGTAGTTTAACTTGTGTTCATAGCTTGTTTATTCACATATTTAAGATCCTTTTGATTTGGGTTTGTTTTTCCATCTTAAAACATCATTAAGAACATGGATTTTTCAGATTATAAACATGTTATAATTCTATTCTTCTGCTGCGTTTTTCAGAAAGTTTAAAAGGTTGAACTTGTTTACTTTGTGTTCTATCAAACCCATCAGTTACGAAAAGCAAAAAACTATCTATGCGTGGACAATTGTTGTTTGATGTTTTTATATAACAAGTTCGTATTCCATATATTTTGTTAAAATTTCTTGAATACATTGATGTATGAATTTGTAGTTACACCATTTTGAATAAAATACAAGCAAATCTTATTTACAAGGACATGCGACTTCAATTTGACTTCTTTTCATTGATCACGCATTGCATTTCTCGTTTGATGACTGATTACCTTCATTCCCTAGCTTAATTTGATTCACGATTCTTTTTTAGTGAATTCGAGTAGTTTCCTTTTTCTTTAAACCTAGTTTCTTTGCCTAGATGATAATAAAGTATTCTTTGGATCCATAGTTTTCATTTTTATTGATTCATTGTATTTTGAGAAAGAAGTGAGAAATAGGTTGAAGAAACAGAATCAGCCCAGACAATTGAAAAAAAGTAGTGTTGTGAAGCAAACTACTAAAAGGGCTGATTCTGATTCATCCCCTAAAGAAAACAAAGTGACTTATCAAAAGAAAATATAAGCTATAATGAGGAACGCATAAAACAAATACAGACAAGTATTTGTTTTTCCGCATTGACAAATACGGAAGACCAAGAATGGATGCGGACAAGTACTTACTTTTCCGCATTGGCTAATGCGGAAGACAAAGTAAATGCGGACAAGACTTTGCTCATCCGCATTGACAAATGCGGATGACCGAACAAATGCGCACAAGTATTTGTTCATCCGTATTAACCAATGCGGTTAATCAAGTGAAGAAATGCTCATCAAGTTAACTCATTCGCATTTGTCAATGCGGATGAAGACGAAAAGATACGGAAGAAGACTTAGACTAGTTCTGATGTAATAGGTGAGGGGTAGTTTAGTCATTTTGTAAAAGGCATCTTGTCTGTCTATAAATATAATAGATACCTCGTACATGAGGTGACGGATGATATATAGAGAATTTTTGTTGTAATTATTCTCTGCAATTTATCAACTTTCATATATCAATACAAAAGCATTTATGAGTAATTTTCTTGCATTGAATGTTCTTTGATTGTTTGTTTCCGCCACTCAATCATTGACTTGATTACCATATTCGATTCACAGTAAGAATATCACTCTTACTCAACCCTAGTCAATTGGTATCAGAGCTTTGGCTCTCGATTCTTTTTCAGACCTGCGAAAGAACTGAATAGAATTCGATTGATCTGGTAATCTAGTTGCTAGTAGAGTATATCATATTCTCTACTTAGTAAACAACAGAAATTACTCTTGTCAACACATACTCATCAAAATACTCACAACACTAAGAAACTCAAGAAACTCAGTATCATCACAGATCTGTTTCTGAATTCCGTTGGAACTGTTTGGACTAAGTTGGACTAATCAATCCTAAAATCATCTAAATCTATATTATACAAGTTAAACACATAGTTAAAATGGATTCTAATAGCTACTCAGAACTTGTTCATACACCTAAACCTCTAATGCTTAAACATAAATCTGTGTTTAAACAGTGGAAAATCAGGTTTAGGAATTACATCACACGTGTAGATCCTAATTTCTGGATATCAATATGCAAGGGGCCACACATCCCTGTTACTCTGTCTACAGATGAAGCTGCAATATACCGAACAGCCATAATACCCATTGAAGATTTGACCTTAAATGAAAAAGACTACAAGAAAATCAAGATAGACATCAAAGCCTACTCAATTCTGACTCAAGCACTCAAGATGGATGTGCTGAAAAGACTAGAGAAGTATGGAACTGCAAAAGTTGTATGGGATGCACTCAAAATCATGTGTGAAGGAAGCAGTGAAGTGGCTGAAATAAAAAAAAACAAGCTTGTTAATAAGTATGAAACATTTCACCACACGAAGGGAGAATCAATCTCTAAGCAACTACATAGATTTGTACAGTTAGTAAATGACTTGGAAATCATGGGAGTCACTTACAAAATTAAAGAATTAAACAAAAAGATGCTTCACAGTCTCCCTGAAAGCTAGAAACAGAATGTAACCATGCTGAAAAATACTCTTGATCTTGAGAGTACTACTCTAGACATCATGATAGCCAAAATTGAAGCTTTAGAACTTGATGAAAAAAGCAGAAATCTTGGTGGACCTAGAGTAATTGAGGCTTACAAATTTCCATCAGAATCTCATTCTATGGAAAATGCATTCATCACTAAGGAGGATGATTTTATCTCATCTAGAGATCAAATGAACAATACTGGGTTCATTGCAACTCCACCAATCAATCGTACTTCAACCTCATCTCAACCTCCTAGAGTACTGCTGCTTCTCAAACTCCAAGAGTCAATATTATTCCTCAAACCAATCCTGAAGACTCAAGATCAGAAAAACAAAAGGCAACTTACAATGCTTTTGTTGTAAACTTTGATGCCTACTTGGGAGGAAGACTCACTTCTGCTCATCTCATTCAAGAAGATCTGGAGGAAATGGATCCAGATGATGTGGAAGAAATGGATCTACAATGGCAAATGGCCATGATTGCAATGAGAGCTAAGAAATTCTTTAGAAAATGAAGAAAGCTGAGCCTGAATGAGAATACAAAACTTGGATATGATAAATCTAAGGTTAATGCTTTAACTGTGGCATGGCTGGCCATTTCTCAAGAGAGTGCAATGCCCCCAAGAGAAACAACTATAAAAGGAACTCTCCAGGCCATCATTCTCACAGCCTAACTCAAGCTTCCACTCCAATAATCAACAGCAGCAGTATCATCAACACCAATCATATCAAAATCCACCCTAACTGACAAATCAAGCTCATGGAAGCAGTTAGTCTTCAGCCAGTGCTCTTGTAATAAAGCAAGATTGAGTATTTGACTGGAGTGTGTATGCAGAGGATGTCAAACTCAATTTTAAAATCATGCTCTTATGGCTCACATCAATGATGGACCATCTCCAATACCTACTGATGTAAAATCTAACCTCAATTTCAAAATCATGCTGTTATGGCTCACATCAATGATGGACCATCTCCAATGCCTACTGAGGTAAAATCTAACCTTTGCAGTGAAAAATGCATTAATGAATTGCAAGGGTATAGAGAGCATAATCACAAACTGGCTGATAAAATCAAAGAAGAAAAGGTGGAATCAGAGATGATGAAGAGAGAAATAAAAAACTTTGAAAACAAAATTAAATCTCTCATCTCTGATATAGAAAAACTGCATGGTGAGAAGTATACTCTTACAGCTGAGAATGAGCTACTTACTGAAAAGTTAGTTCAATCTAAAGCTCAACAATCTATGACTGAAGTGAAACTTGAAAAGTTTCAAATGTCTTCAGTCAAGCTGCAAGAGATGCTTGATTCCCAAAAGAATCCAAAGGACATGACAGGGATTGGGTATAATTCATGTCATCCACCATACAATGACAACTACACTATCATGCCTGACTCTGTCTCACTCTCTGAAGCAATTCAACCTAAAACTATGGAACCTAAATCTGTAGTGAAACAGGTGACAAATCCTCAAAACAAACAACATGTTTATATTGAAACCAATGAGGATAAAATCAAGTTAGGTCACCCAATCAAAATCAAAGAGTGTTCAGACAAGACAGTGAGTGTCATGAAACCATCAAGCCCTGTAAAAGCAATTGTACCTTTTATAAAATTCATACCATGTGTTTTACAAGGCAAAAAGAAATATGTCAAGATAATGAAACCCACTACTGAGAGTAGTTCTGATAATGAGATTATATCTCCACAAAATTCAAGCAAATTAGAAAAGGTTTCACTACAAAAGAAACAAACTGTAACACTGAGTTCAACACATAAAACATCATCAGACCCTCAGTCTTCAAGATTAAGGCAGGGAGTTAGGTTTGATATAAGTAACAAGGAACATGTTGACCAGTTTGAGAAAGAAGTGAGAAATAGGTTGAAGAAACAGAATCAGCCTAGACAATTGAACAAAAGTAGTGTTGTGAAGCAAACTACTAAAAGGGCTGATTCTGAGTCACACAAGGAAAAATCTAACTCAAGAAACAAACAAATGTATTGTGATATTTGTGACATGTTCAATCACAAGATAGATAAATGCTTATTCAATCAATATTGTTCTATTTGTGATATGAATAATCACTCCACCAAAAATTGCTATTTCAACAAGTATTGTTCAATCTGTGACATAAACAATCACAATACATCTGATTGTTACTTTAATCAAAAGGGTTGAGAATTCCCCAACACAAGCCTATCTCAAAAACATCTACTGTGATGCACTCTGTCAGACCTCATCATCATAATACTCAATCTAGGACACCTAGATCAACAAATGATAGAAATAACTGAAGGAATTAAGGAAGGGTCAAAGAAATCATCTCATAATGAAACACAAACTTGGCTTCCTAAGCAAAAACCAATTTTGATAATGTAACTCGGGCTAAATTTTTACAAAGACATAGAGACCAATGATTTCATTATTCATCTAAATCCTCATTAGATGTTGATGAGATGACTCAATCAATTCATCATAAAAAATCTCCTAGAACACCTCCATCCAAATCATAATTTAGAGGGAAATACCAGGAGGTCACTCTCATGAATAGGAACGGGAAACCCAAGACCATCATGGCTTGGGTTCCTCATTCTAATTAGTTCTTTTTGCTTGTAGTTTCATCCACACAGGTCTAATAACCTATGGTACGTAGACAGTGGATGCTCCCGACACATGACTGGAGATCGTTCCCTCCTTCATGACTTCAAGTACATACAAGGAACTACTGTGGCATTCGGTGGAGATTCAAAAGGTGGTAGAATTACAGAAGGATCTGTAACAAACGGGACGCTGAGCTTTGACAGAGTGAATTACTGTGAACAACTGAATTTCAATCTGCTAAGCGTGTCTCAGATCTGCGACAAAAATATTCCACTCACTTTACAGACACTCAATGCTACATTCTGAAACCAGGATTTCAGATCCCTGAAGAATGGGTTGTCTTAAAGACTCCAAGGAAGATAATACATATGTCTTAAACCTGTGTTTTGCATCATCTAAGGAAGAAACATGTCTTTTGTCTAAAGCATCATTTGATGAGTCACAGCCTTGGCATAGATGTTTGGGGCACATTAACTTTAAAAATATGAACAAGTTAGTCAAAGGAAACCATGTCATTGGTCTTCCTCAAAAAGAATTGAATTTTATTGATCAATGTTCAGTGTGCCTCAAAGGAAAACAACACAAATCGTCTCACAAAACCAAGCTGGTGAACAGTAACAATACTCCATTGAAGTTACTTCACATGGAACTATCTGGACCAACTCATGTAATGAGTATGGGAAAGAAACAGTATTGTTTAGTGATCATTGATGACTTTTCTCAATTCACATGGTTGTTCTTCCTACTTCATAAAAGCGAAGCATCCCAAATCATTCAAGAATTATCACTAAAATTGAAAATCAACTAGATCTTAAGGTCAAAATAATAAGAAGTGATAATAGTACTAAGTTCAAAAATGAAAATATGAGTTCCTTTTATACAACCAAAGGCATTACTCATCAATTCATTGCAGAAAGAACTCTCAACAAAATGGGGTAGCTGAAAGGCGAAATAGAACACTGATTGAAGCAGCAAAAACGATGCTAGCCGATGCAAAACTACCAATCACCTTCTGGGCAGAAGCAGTTAACACATCGTGCTTTGTGCAAAATCGAACTCTGATTGTTAAAGAAAGTAACATGACACCTTATGAACTAATCTTCCATAGGAAACCATTTATTGGATTCCTCAAATCATTTGGTTGTCTAGTCTTAATATTAAACACCCGTGATCATTTGGGAAACTTTTCATCCAAGTCTGATGAAGGATTCTTTGTAGGTTATTCTTCTGTCTCAAAGGCTTATAGAAGGTTCAATCCTAGATTGAACATTATTGATGAATCTACAAATGTTCAATTCAAGGAACATTCGTTTCCCAAATCTACAAATGGTCCTGACTGGTTGTTTGATATTGACACATTTACAAAATCATTTGACCAATTTCACTTGTCTGATGCAGGAAATATACATTCAGGTGATACTTCATCAACTGTAGAAAGAAGAGATATTATCCATTGATTCCACCTACATTTGATGAACATATGAATGAAGATGTTCCTCTTCAAGCTAATCCCATCAGACAACTATCACAAAACCTTAGTGTTTTTTTCTGAAGAAGGTCCCAGCCTGGTACCATCTCGCTCAGATGACTTGTCAAATGAGTTCAGAAATCAAAAACAGGCTTCTTATCCAGTAGAAACACAAGGTACATCAAATGATGCAACCAATCTCAGTGCTGCTGAAGATGTAGCAGTTACTGAAACAGAAGTTGACAATCTTCATAATTCAACAACAATACAAGATGAATGTGCCTTTGACCATAATTAACTGAATGTCTCCAATCTTGATGTAACCATTGCTGGTGACACCATTCCAACCACAAGAATACATAAGAATCATCCAATTGAAACCATTATTGGTGATCTTAATGAGAGGGTGACTAGAAGCAAGTCTAGTATTGCAAACATCTGTTTGTTACACTACCCAAAAACATCAAAGAGGTACTTCAAGACAATAGTGGGATTGAAGCAATGCAGGAAGAATTGCTCCAATTCAAGAAGCAAGAAGTATGGCAACTGGTAGATCTCTCGAAGGACAATACCCTATCGGTACCAGATGGCTGTACAGGAACAAGACTGATGATAGATGGATCGTCATCAGAAATAAAGCAATACTAGTGGCACAGGGATACACTCAGGAAGAAGGAATTGACTACGACGAAGTGTTTGCACCTGTTGCCAGACTAGAAGCAATCATAATCTTTCTTGCATATTCTGCGTCCATGAAATTTACTGTTTATCAAATGGATGTAAAGTGTGCCTTTCTGTATGGAAAGATTGCTGAGAAAGTCTATGTGAGTCAACCACCTGGCTTTGAAGATCCAGATTTCCCTCACAGAGTTTACAAGCTTGACAAAGCTCTATATGGTCTTCATCAAGCACCAAGAAAGTGGCATGAGACTCTATCATCCTTTCTTCTTGAACATGGGTATAAAAGAGGAAAGATTGATCAGACTCTCTTTAGAAGAAAAAGAGGAAAAGACATGCTGTTAGTACAAATCTACGTGGATGACATTATATTTGGCTCGACAAAGAAGCAACTCTGCAAAGAATTTGAAGACCTTATGCACTCAAAGTTCCAAATGAGTGCTATGGGGGAACTCACCTTCTTTCTAGGGGTGCAAGTCCAACAGAGTGCACATGGAATCTTCGTCAACCAATCAAAATATGTAGAAACCATGTTGAAGAAATTTCACTTTACTGACTGTAAGTCTATCAGAACTCCTATGGATACTAAAGTGAAGATTGGACCTGACTCCGAAGGCAAATCAGTGGATCAGACTCACTATCGATCAATGATAGGTTCACTTATGTATCTAACAGCCAGTAGGCCTGACATTATGTTTGGTGTTTGTGTGTTTGCCAGATATCAAGCTAATCCAAAAGAATCACATGTGAACGCAGTCAAGAGGATATTCAGATATCTAAAGGGCAAGCCAGCTCTTGGGTATGGTATCCAAAGGAAGGAGAATTCAATCTCTATGCCTACACAAACATGTTGGGTTTGTTGGACCTTAGTCTAACAGGATTAACCTTTAAACTATGAAAAACGCAGCGGAAGTAACCTTAAAGTTTATCATTAACAATCTGAAAAATGAAGGCTTATTTCATAGCAACAACAAACCCAAGAACATAAGGATCTTATATATGTGTTTGAACTAGTTATCACCAACATATAACAACCCAAAATAGACATACAACTACCTTTAGCAAGCTGCTGAAAACGTGATGAAGGAACAAAATGAGCTTCTTGAATGACCAAAACACCAAGAATAGGTGTCCTCAAGCATTCATACCCACAAGCCTCCAAGAAAACACCATCTTTGCTAGGATTTGAGCATCAAAACCGGGTCAAAGAAGCTGCTGAAGTCTTGTTCCAGCCGTGAACAAGCAACAAGGGTGCTGGACCCTTTTCAGCTTTGAACTCTTTCTTCCATAAGAAGAGTTAATGTTCTTGTGACCCTTTTGCATGTTAGAGAGAAAGAGAAATTTGAAATGGAGAGTATGTGTATGTGTTCTAAGAGAGCCAATCTCAAGAGAACCAAAAGGAAAAAGCAAACCAAAAAGGGGGAGAGGCTGCCCAAAGGGGCGGCCGAACCCTTTTTCACCTTTTTATTTCCCCCCCAAACCCCTTATAATCCTTATTAAAATGTTTGATTAAAATAGACATATAATTAACCTTTTAATTATATAACATACACACACACATCCATTATTTGATGTTATTTAACTAAATTAACAACATAACAAATAATATCCATGAACAAATATCCATATAAGTTGTTCAATCTCATATGCAACTTATTTAGAAAACCCATTTTCTAAATTGGTGTATTTATTTAATTGTATGATCATATCATTAATTAAATAAAATTTGGTGTTTGCTAAGCTTGTTATTGGGTATGACCCAACTTGGATCATAACGTACTAACCACATCAATGTTCTATGTGTCTTGGGCATAAATAATCCAACAAAACAGTGATTATGGAGGATGCAACTTCAACAGAAAATCCACTTCTGGCGGTTGTCAATTTCTTGGTCCCAGACTAGTATCCTGGCAAGGCAACAAGCAGACAAATGTGTCTGTGTCCACAACAGAAGCTGAGTATATTGCTACATCAGCATGTTGCTCTCAAGTTCTCTAGATTCAAAACCATATGCTTGATTATGGTTTTAACTCTTGCACACACCAATTTCTATTGACAATACAGCTGCTGTCTTTATAACTAATAATCCAATTCAGCACTCAATAACAAAACATATTCAAATTAGATGTCATTTTTTGAGAGATTGTGCTGAAAAAGGTTTAATCAAATTGATTCAAGTACCAACTGAAAATCAATTAGCTGATTTTTTTACCAAGGCATTTGAACCTAGCAGGTTTGAATTTCTGGTTCAGTTAATGGCATGATTAACCTTGAATAAAAACCATGAAAAACATCAAAAACAATTTAAAACATTAGAAAACCACAAAAAGAAATCAAGTTTGATGAAGAAAAGAAGTCTATGGGAAATGATATAATTGCAGTCGTTATATCATTCACTGTGCTTAATTTCAAAATATAAAAGAGTGAAATGACTTACCAGATATGTTGGTAGGCTCAACTTTGAAAAAAAAATACATGGAGTGATGAATTAAAGACATATTCAATTGTGAAACACTCATCACAAAGTACAGGTATGTATTGGCTAATCTGAATGCATGTGTGTGTAGTAGTCTAAACACACCAGGTAATGATACTTTATGAATCTCTTTCACCATATCATGTTTCATCTTTGTTTTGCAGAGCAAAGACCTGATGAAACTTGCATATAGTGCACATGTTATGATCCAAAAGATTCCCAATTTGGAACACATCCAAAAATTGGATGAATCAACAAAGTAGTACATTCCAAGTGAATGAACAAAAAAATCCTATCATGGATCACCTTCCAAAGTGAAGTGAAAAGAATCCCTATGTGGATCAACATGAAAAAGGATCAATTAAAAGAATCCCATAAGGATCAGTGAAAATGAGACTTCATGACTTAAGTAACCTGGTAAGAAAAGCTGTGAAAAAGTTCTACCATGCATTGGATAAGGAGAATTGATCATTTCATGCTTATGTGTGTGAGGTACACATTGAATAATTAATCAACCAAAACATGATAAACATCATTTGCATCAAAATATCAACCAGGTATGGGTTTAAGAGGACAAACATACCTTCAATCTTCAAGTTCATGACCATGTCCATTTAATCATAAAGGATGCACAAGTGTAATGTAAGACTGATATGATCCCAACAAAGAGATTTTTCTCTTCATTATTAATAATAATCAAAATAATATTCAAAAAGTTTTAAATCTTTTAAGTTTCTATCGAAGTGTGGACATAAACTTTAGGGTGAGTAATTTAAAATTTTTGAGTGAGTCCAAATTTTTGTTTATTAACTTAATTTTGAAAAACAAAACAAAAAGAATTTTAGTTGGTGTTGTTGCAATAAGTCATACCATTATATCTCAGCTTATGTAGATTCATAGAAGCATGATAAGTCCAAGATCTGTCAAAATTGGGAAACTTGTATCAATTGTGACATACAAGTCAATCCAAGCACGAATTGACAACTTCAACAGTCAACTTCATAAGAAAAATCAATCAAGGACACCTCTTCATAAGATGAATAATCAATTCAATCACATTACTTTTGATTAAGTTCAAAAGCTAATGCAGGTAAGTGCATTGGTTAATACGGGTGAAGGTAACCCATGCATGTAACTAATGCGGGTAACAATATATTTTCAAGTGCAACTAATGCGGAAAATGATTTTAGTCTACCGCATTAGGTGTAATGTAAATGTGGAATTTACTCTACCGTATTTGCTACAGTTAACAAATGCGGATGAACAGGTTTCTCTCGCATTTGCTACAGTGCAATGTTGACCAAGTGTTGTCAACCGCATTTGGTATAGTCGCACAAATGCTGATTGACTTTGTTCTATCACATTTGCTACTGTGTACAAATTGACTGGGTTTGAGTAAGAGTGATATTCTTACTGAGAATCGAATATCATAATCAAGTCAATGATTGTGTGGCGGAAACAAACAATCAAAGAACATTCAAAGCAAGAAAATTACTCATAAATGCTATTTGTTTTGATATATGAAATTTGATAAGTTACAGAGAATAATTAAAACAAAAATCTCTATCTATCAGCTGTCACCCTCAGTACGAGGTTAACTATTCTATTTATAGAGAAGATGCCTTTACAAAATGACTAAACTACCCCTGACCTATTACATCAGAAACTAGTCTAAGTCTTGATCCGCATCTCTGCTTGTTCATCCGCATTGACAAATGTGAATGACTTAATCTTGAACAACATTTCTACTTGATCATCAGCATTAGTAAGTTTCTCATCCGTATTGGTTAATGCGGATGAACAAATACTTGTGCGCATTTGGTTGGTCATCCGCATTTGTCAATGCGGATGAGCAAAGTCTTGTCCGCATCTTCTTTTGTTCTTCCGCATTAGTCAATGCGGAAGAGTAACTTGTTCTTTAGCATTAGTATTATGTCTTCCGCATTAGTCAATGTGGAAGATAACACTTGTTATTTCCTTACAGATCTTCATCCACATTTCATCTTGGACTTGTGGATTCCAACTGAGCAATCATCAATTCACCCATTGAGTTGCCATGTATGATCCTTTTAGGGTGCAATAATACTCCCCCTAAGGATTATACAGCCTAGTTTTCCTTAATGTTTAGGAGGTGATTGATGTTGTGATGATTCAGTTGGGTCTTCAGGAGGTAGTATAAATGCAGCTTTAGTAGGATCCAGGATAGCCTTGATCATGTTTACAAAATCAGTTGCTTCTGACATCTTGTCTCTACTTATATGTATCTTCATTCTGCTCATGTTGTAGATGGCTTCCATTGGTAACTTTTTCAGTGAAATAGGTTCCCATATGGAGATTATGGAAAGACCATCTCTATGAATCAATAAACTCCCTCCCACATCCACTTCAAGTTTAACAATATTTCCAAGTTGCAGTGGTGTTTTCTTCTTCTTTCTTTTGTCTCTTTTAATATTTATTCGATCATAGGCCAGTTTCAACAACTTGATGCATTTCAGAAAGAAGTGCATGTCTTGTACACCCAATTTGTTGTTTAATTCCCTGAAGTGCCTGGTATAAATGTAGTGGATGTATGATTCATCAAGTAATCTTACTTCATATCCACTAAATAGTCTTATGTCAGCTCCTTCCTTTCCTCCCCACTTCCTTTCTATCACCATCTCATAGGTTTTCTCATCATAATATACGTTTGAGATGGGAGTGGAGGAATGAGTACCAGATACTAATTTCGTCTTCAATGATTCAGTTGGCTTTACCTTCAACTCAGGGAATACAATTTCTTCTGCTTCCATCTTTTTCTTCTTATCCAGGGGATTGACAAAAGTTTTATCTTTTCTCAAGAAAATTGTCTTTAATGAATTGAAGTTGTTTGTTCTTCTGAACATCTTAAGTATGTTCTCAAATTCATATCCCCTGAACATAGCTGCATGATTGATTAGTTCAAGTTGAGCTAGCTCCTTCAAATCATGAATCAAGGGCATTTACTAGAGCTGAGTACTCTGTATAGAATTGTACTAGCCCTGAGATTCTCCTCACCATGCATATGTTCCATGCGCTGTCATACTTCCAGGCTATTATCTTTTAATCTACCTTGCCCTTGGGAGTAGACACCCCTTTGATCAGTTCTGCAGTAGTCAGTTCTTCTTGCAGTTTCAACTAAGATGGTTCTGCAAACCATTCAAGGTACTTGTGGAGCACTGGGGCAAGTAGTTCTTGGTCTTTTTGGTTCAACAGCATGTCTTCAGCTGACACTCTGCTTCTGGGTTTGGTCCTTGTCAATTCTTCTTCCAGTTTCTTGATTTTTCTTTCTATTCATTGATTAATTGAAGAGTTGCAGCCCTTAAAGAATTCGTCTTCATGTTGGTAATCCTTCTTCTTGTGAATCCCTGACTTGAGAGATATTTCTTCATTTCCTTATCAGACATATTATAAGGATCAGGAAATAATGATTCATGGGATGAGGATGATTTCTTCATTTGAGACAGTTTGTAGGGGACCCCTTATTGGCAATGGTATTTCATACCTTGTTGATTTCTTCAAAGATGAATCTTTATGTTTGGAGTATCCTTTGTCATTGTTTTCTCATATTAGTGTCTATTGTTGGATCAAGCAACAATTTTACTTTCTCTTCCTCCTCCTCATTCTCTCATAAGTCATTCCAACACTTCATCAGATCATAGCCTTGATTGATCAAAAACATGGTCTTAATCATCAAGTCATCAGTTTGTGATTTGGTTACCATGTCTTCCATTACCTGTTCTGCTTTAATAGGACAGCCCATGAGAACACCCTTTTCAACTTCATATCCACCAGCAATTTCTCCTTCTTCTAGATCAATTTCTCCAGCCAATGTTTTCATTGAGCTTCTGCCTGCTCATGTTCTTCCAAAATTCAGCAATTGCTGCTAAACTTCTGGGTCATCTTTTTGTTTCTTTGTTGGTTCTTCTTCAATTATTGGTCTCTCCTTTGGCTTTTTCAGCTAAATACTCCCTCTTTCGTGAGTAAGTTTGCAGTTGAGGGCTAGAGGTTTTGATTTGTTCTTCTGGTTCAAGACCTTTTCAGGTGTACTTGGCTCTTGATCCTTCATTTTACTTTTCTCATTTTCTTTTATTCAGTTTTAGTTTCTTCTTTCCTTTCTTTTTCATATCTTTCTTTGAGTTCTTCCTTTTGTTCTTCAGTTGATGAAATAGCAGGGACATTTGCAGAGTTATATTCTTTTTCCAAAGGCACTAGTGATTTGGGATAAAGACAAAATAGGCTCTGCCTCAGTTATTTGATGTTTATGAATTCCTAGAAATCATCATCTATGCTGAATTGTTCAGATGGAAAACTATCCAGTGCACTGAAGAGTTCTTCAAATTCACCTTTTTCAGAGTCTGAAACCAGTGTTTCCAGAATACACTACCATGTCTAGACTTTGATCTTTATCTCAGTTTGACTTTCATCACCTCCTTGTTCTTCATTCTCATCTACTGATTGTTGTCATCATCATCACAACCTTTCCTTGTTTTTCTTTCTCATCTCATCATTCACTTCAATTCTTTAGATCATCATTTCATGCTCAGATATTCTTTTGTTCTGGCTCTCAATTCCTTTTCAAGTTTTGAGATGATATCAGCTTGTTCTTCTATGATGTTTTCTTGTTCCTCCATTGCAATAATTTGTATTTCAAGAGTATCTACATGTCCACTCACTTCTTCTCTTGAGTGTTTTAGTGCAGCTTTTAAATTCTCAATCTCCTTGTCTTGTTCTTTTCTTTCAGCTGCATATTTCTCTTTAAGTTCTTTCAATTCACATTCTTTCTCATCTAGTTCCAGGATTCTATCATTGATGATTCCAGCTCTCCTGTTTAAGGTTCTTTCCATCCTTTCCACTGTGAGTAAAGCTCAAAGATTAATTCATCCTTTTCATCAGGCCTGTTGATGTTGGATTCAGCATAGCTCTCAGAAGGAGCAGCCTCAGAAGGTTCTTTCATAGCTTTGGTTTGATCATGATGATCCTCCTCATCAAAGATGATTTGCATGATTTAGATGCACTTGTTGATCCTTTATTTCATCAGGGTGATCATGGGATGATGGTAAAGGTTGGTAAGGAGAAATAGGTGATTGGTGTGGTGATATTGGAGATGATGATGTGATGATATAGGTGTAGGTTGAGTGGTTGTTGGTGGTGTTGGTTGTGGAATTGAAAGTGATGATGGTAGGTAATGTTTGTAGAGATGGTTGTGGAGAAGGTTGTGGTATTTGTTGTGGTAATGGCATTGGTGATGGTATTGGTGATGGTATTGGAGATGTATTGGAGATGGTATAGGAGATGATTGGTGATGGTTGTGGAGTTGGTTGTAGAGGTGGAGGTGGTTGTAGCTATTGGTTGTAGAGGTGGTTGTGCTATTTGTGGTCGGTGGTTGAGCTTGACCAGCTTGATGTATTTGTTGAAGCATCCAAGGAAGTAGGGGTGAATGGGCACCACTGTAAAAGTTCCTTGGGTCCTTCTTCTTGATGTACTTATAGGATCTTGCATCATAATGAGGATGTTAAGCACAGGTCCTTCATTAACAATGTCATGAAATGATTCATTTATTAGACATTGAATGAATCTGGGGTACATCAGAAACTTGTATCTCAAACCTTCTTGAATGTTGGAGATTAGCCATTGAATACATATGCAGACATATTAAACCGTCTGTTGGTGCAGAGATCACATATTGCATAATATGTGAGGACTGGAATGTCATTCCATCCTATTTTCCTTTTTGACAGACAATGTGAAACATATGAATTAGGAACCTCCAAGGCAAATCCACTAATCCTTTGACATCTGTTTTGCTTCATAGCTCCCTTCATAACCAATTTTAGAGAAAAATATGGTTATTTCCTCATCATCTAATTCAAGAGAGATCATCAGCATTATCATTGAATTACAGACATTTCTAACAGACTCTCTGTGATCCTCAGAGTGAGTTCATTGTTGATTCTCCCAGTTAGAGTTTTCACTCCATCATCTTCAACTACTTCAGCTGATTCCTAGAATGACCTGATGGATTCTCGTAGATTGTTGGTCTTACTATCATGGCATATGCTACCCTTGTGGTAATAAGCATCTTATCATATCTCTAAGACCTTCGGCTTCAGGCCCATCAGGGTTTAGATAACCGCTGTCGTTATGGAGCTTGCTCCATGTAAGATTTGCCATGTAATCTGCACAAGAGACATGTGTGTTAGTTAAAAATTTTGACTTTGACTTTGGTTTGATTTGTTAATGTGACTTTGATTCGTTACACAATTTTCTTTTTCACTTTGCTCTGTTTTTTGCAGTTAACATGATTATCAAGGTTTTCAATATCAGTTGAATTCATATCAATTTATATGTTTATTGAGATCGAAAATGTGTATTGCATCACATTAATGAGTTTGATTTTGGTGTTCGTCACTATTATCTGGTTCATTGTTGATTTAGGTAACAGTCCGAGACTTAGGTCTTAGTTTCAAATCTTTGAAGTTATACCTTATCTTCAAATAACTGTGGTACTGAATCGATGAGAAGAATGTTTTAAGAAGAAACACACAAATCTTTGAATGTTTATGATGATGATGGATGGTGTACTGTAGGTTTGCGCTCGTCTCACTATAATTTTCTCAAATTTGAAAAGTATTAAATGACCCGTTTGATTTCCTTTTTAATAGTCAAATAATACAACTTGAAAAATTTTATAAGTTTACAAGCAGATATAGTCAACACTGTAGCAATGTTGAAGGTTATTTGTTTGATTTTGGTCATCCGCATTTGTTGACTGTAGCGAATGCGGAAGACAAACTTTTGACATTGACAGTCTGCATTTGACTAGTTTTGGTCATTCGTATTTGTGACTGTAGCAAATGCGAAATGTTTAATTTTTGACTCTGCATTACCCCTGTTACAAATGCGGAAGTTATGTTTAATTTTTTATTCTATCCGCATTTGTGTACTGTTGCAAATGCGAAAGTTAAACTTGAAATTTTGGCAGTTGCATTTGTGTTGTAGTAAATGCGGAAGAACACATTGTAACAAACGAGTTGAGTGCTTGTTTTACCTATCTATTTGTACAGTAGCAATGCAACTAATCAATGCGGTTAACAAGTCAACACAGCACTGTAGCAAATGCGATAGAGACCTGTTCATACGCATTTGTTAACTGTATCAAATGCGGTAGAGTAAATTTCACCTTCACTTCACACACTAATGCGGTAGAGTAAAATCATTGTCCGCATTAGTTGCACTTCAAGAAATATTGTTACCCGCATTAGTTACATGCATGGGTTACCTTCACCCGCATTAACTAATGCACTTACCTGCATTAGCTTTTGAACTTAATCAAAGTTAATGTGATTGAATTGATTATTTTTACTAAGAGGTGTCCTTGATTTTTTTTTTATGAAGTTGGCTGTTGAAGTTGTCAATTCTTGCTTGGATTGACTTGTATGTCTCAACTAATACAGGTTTCCCAATTTTGACAGATCTTGGGCTTATCATGCTTCTAAGAATCTGCATAAGCTGAGATATAATGGTAAAACTTATTGCAACAATACCAACTAAAACTCTTTTTGTTTTGTTTTTCAAAATTAAGTAATAAACAAATAAGACTCAATCAAACCTTTTTAAAATCAACTCCCCCTAAAGTTTATGTCCATATTTGGAGAGAAACTTTAAAGATTTAAAACTTTTTGAATATTATTTTGATTAATATTAATAATGAAGAGAAAAACATCTTTGTTGGGATCATATCAATCTTACATTACACATGTGCATCCTTTATGAGTAAATGGACATGATTATGAACTTGAAGATTGAAGGTATGTTTGTCCTCTTAAACTCATACCTGGTTGATATTTTGATGCAAATGACTTTTATCATGTTTTGGTTGATTTATTATTCAATGTGTACCTCACACACATAAGCATGAAATGATCAACTCTCCTTATACAATGCATGGTAGAACTTTTTCACAACTTTTCTTACAAGTTACTTAAGTCATGAAATCTCATTTTCACTAATCCTCATTAGGATTTTTTAATTTGATCCTTTTTCATGTTGATCCACATTGGGATTCTTTTCACTTCACTTTGGAAGGTGATCCATGATAGGATTCTTTTGTTCATTCACTTGGATGTATTACTTTGTTAATTCATCCAGTTTTTAGATGTGTTCCACATTAGGAATCTTTTGGATCATAACATCTGCACTATGTGCAAGTTTTATCAGGTCTTTGCTCAGCAAAACAAAGATGAAACATGATGTGGTGAAAGAGATTCATAAAGTATCATTACCTGGTGTGTTTAGGCAACTACACACACATGCATTCAGATAAGCCAATACATACCTGTACTTTGTGATGAGTGTTTCACAATTGAATATGTCTTTAATTCATCACTGCATGTATCTTTTCTTCCAAGTTGAGCCTACTAACATATCTGGTAAGTAATTTCAGTCTTTTACATTTTGAAATTAAGCATAGTGAATGATATAACGACTGTAATTATATCATTTCCCAAAGAATTCTTTTCTTCATAAAATTGATTTCTTTTTGTGGTTTTTCTGATGTTTTAAATTGTTTTTGATGTTTTTCATAGTTTTTACTCAAGGTTAATCATGCCAATTGACTGAACCAAAATTCAAACCTACTAGGTTCAAATGCCTTGGTAAAAAATCAGCTAATTGATTTTCTGTTGGTACTTGAATCAATTTGATTAAACCCTTTTTAACACAGTCTCTCAAAAAATGATATCTAATCTCAATATGTTTTGTTTTTGAGTGCTGAACTGGATTATTAGTTATAAAGACAGCATCTATGTTGTCAATAGAAATTGATGTATGCAAAAAGTTAAAACCATAATCAAGCATCTGGTTTTGAATCTAGAGAACTTGAGAGCAACATGCTGATGCAGCAATATACTCAGCTTCTACTGTGGACACAGACACATTTGTCTGCTTCTTGCATTGCCAGGATACTAGTCTGGGACCAAGAAATTGACAACCGCCAGAAGTGGATTTTCTGTTGAAGTTGCATCATCCATAATCACTGTCTATGTAGGCATAGAGATTAAATTCTCCTTCCTTTGGATACCATAATCCAAGAGCTGGTTTGCCCTTTAGATATCTGAATATCCTATTGACTTTCACATGTGATTCTTTTGGATCAGCTTGATATCTAGCACACACACAAACACCAACATAATGTCAGGCCTACTGGCTGTTAGATACATAAGTGAACCTATCATTGATTGATAGTGAGTCTGATCCACTGATTTGCCTTCAGGGTCAGGTCCAATCTTCACTTTAGTATCCATAGGAGTTCTATAGACTGACAGTCAGCAAAGTGGAATTTCTTCAACATGGTTTCTACATATTTTGATTGATTGATGAAGATTCAATCTGCTGTTTGCTGGACTTGCACCCCTAGAAAGAATGTGAGTTCCCCATGGCACTCATTTGGAACTTTGAATGCATAAGATCTTCAAATTCTTTGTAGAGTTGCTTGTTTGTCGAGCCAAATATAATGTCATCCACGTAGATCTGGACTAACATCATGTCGTTCCCTCTTATTCTTCTGAAGAGAGTTTGATCAATCTTCCTCTCCTTCATACCCATGTTCAAGAAGAAAGGATGATAGAGTCTCATACCGCTTTCTTGGTGCTTGATAAACCATAGAAAGCTTTGTCAAGCTTGTAAAATCTGTGAGGGAAATCTGGATCTTCAAAGCCAGGTGGTTGACTTACATAGACTTCTTCAGCAATCTTTCCATACAAAAATGCACACTTTACATTCATTTGATAAACAGTAAATTTCATGGATGCAGAATATGCAAGAAAGATTCTGATTGCTTCTAGTCTGGCAACAGGAGCAAACACTTCGCCGTAGTCGATTCCTTCTTCCTGAGTGTATCCCTGTGCCACTAGTCTTGCTTTATTCTGATGACTATCCCTCTATCATCAGTTTTGTTCTTGTACAGCCATCTGGTACCGATAGGGTATTGTCCTTCGGGAAGATCTACCGGCTGCCATGCTTCTTGCTTCTTGAATTGGAGCAATTCTTCCTGCATTGCTTCAATCCAACTATTGTCTTGAAGTGCCTCTTTGATGTTTTTGGGTACTGTTTGACATAGAAAGCAGGAGAACAAACAGATGTTTGCAATACTAGACTTGCTTCTTGTCACCCTCTTATTATGATCACCGATAATGGTTTCAACTAGATGATTCTTGTGTTTCTTGTGGTTGGAATGGTGTCACCAGCAATAGTTACATCAAGATTGGAGACATTCAGTTCATTATGGTCAGAGGCACATTCATCTTGTATTGTTGTTGAATATGAAGATTGTCAACTTCTGTTTCAGTAACTGCTACATCTTCAGCATCACTGAGATTGCTTGCATCATTTGATGTACCTGGATTTCTTCTGGATGAGAAGCCTGTTTTTGATTTCTGATCTCATGTGACAAGTCATCTGAGTGAGATGGTACCAGGCTGGTGAAGGATTTGTTAGAACACAAAAAACGAGGTTTAACCATTTAAACTTTCTGAAAACGCAGCGGATATATATATAGCTTTATAAACTTGTTTATAAGCTGAAAATATGTTCTTTAGGTGACCATATTAGTGTATAAAACAAACCCATTTTACAAGGATCATTTTATGTGAATAGACAAGCTATGAAAACATAAAACGTGCATTATGGACAGCCATAAAGAAGCTTCCATAAACTACCTTACAGCAGCAAAACAAGGTCGAAATAGATGAAGATGATGATGCTTTTGAGTGACTAATCTTCTAAAGAGAAGGCCTCAAATCCGTGATACCCCAAGCCCTTCAAACACCTTGCTTGTTAGGTTGCTACACCCAAAAACCTCTTCTTTTGCTTCAGTAGAACTCGAAATTTCAACCCCAATATTTCTGCTCCAAGCTCGAAATATGCAGCCAAGTTGAGAGAGTTTCTTGTGTGTGTGAGAGAGAGTGTTAGGAGAGTGATTGTTAGTGTTGTATAAGTTAAGTCATACAAGAACCAAGACAAAAGTGGGTCTCCCAATGCCCCTTGGGTGGCCGCAACATCCATTCAAAATGGGTTTTCCTACACTTTTATTTTGTAGTAGTTGCACTCTTTTATTAATTCATGTTATAAAATTAAAACTTAGTTGTAATTTTATAACACAACACTCTTTAATAAGTCATTATCTAACCATTTTAAATAATGAAACAAATAAATCTCTCTTGAACAAAATCATCCATATAATTTTGTTCTAACACAAAAGCAATATTTAGAAAACCAATTTTCTAAATTAGGTGTCTATATTTGTTGCATGATCCTATCATTAAACAAATATTGATGGTGTTTGTATAACTTGTTATTGGGTATGACCTGACTTGGATCATAATGTACTAACCACATCAATCTTATATGTGTCTTGGGCATATAAGATCCATAATCTCCCACTTGCACAAGATTCATAGAAGATTGATGTAAGTAGTAAATACCGCCTAACAACGGTTTACTACCCTTAATACGTATGACTAAGTGCCATTCAATAACATCATCCTCTTCAAGTACATACTTGAAATGTTTTTAGGTGAATTAATCATCTATCCTTTTGTCACAGATGTCATGTTAAATTCTAGACACAGAGTGATCATTCTCATTGATTTAACTTTATCAGGCCTTAGACATCTTACTCTCAACGAATAAGAGGGACAAATCCCATCTTGACTACATACGTCTCTCACAATTACCTTATATTATGCCTGAATTCAGACTTTTGTACTGCCATATTTCAGAACAGTGAAGAACTGAACCAAAGTATAATATTTGGTAAATATCAAGACCCAATATGCATCTCAGGTCAGAGGATACCAAATGATGTTCGCCTTTACTCAAAATTACTTATGATCAATCAGGAGATTCCATGTAGTAATATTTGAGATGTAGGTCTGTCCAATATTTGCATCCCACAAATATCCATGAACCTTGGTAGCAACCCATTGCTCTATATTCATCCTTATGTATATCAACCAATCCAAGTTCATAATAGTCTTACCCTCATACTTGTTCCCACAAGTTTGAACGACTACGGACATTTAGAGTAAACATTTTACTCATGGATTAAACATGCTAAATTGGAACATTAATTGAAACATTATAACCAAGTAATTTTATTCAAATAAAGAGTTCCACATATCCAAATACAAAATTTACAGATCAAATCCAATCACTAGAATATCGAAGTCCCATGGCACAAGTATGACCTTCATGCTTTGCCTTTTCAGGAGCTTCGTGAGAGGATCCGCAATGTTTTGATCCGTGTGAACTTTGCGAATACATATCTTTCCCTTTTCAACTTCATCTCGTATGTAGTTGAATCTCCGCTCAATGTGCCTAGTCTTTTGATGAGCACGAGGTTCCTTGATTTGAGCAATCGCACCCTTGTTGTCACAAAAGATCTCTAGGGGTTCCTGAATGGAAGGGACAACCCCTAGATCGGCAATGAATTTTTTCAACCATGCAGCTTCTTGAGCTGCCAATGAGGCGGCGACATATTTTGATTCTGTAGTTGATAGAGCCACCACATCCTGCTTGGAGCTCTTCCAAGAGACAACTCCTCCATTCAGAATGAAAATGTATCCTGATTGTGACCGTGATACGTCACGATCGGTTTGGAAACTCGCATCCGTGTAACCTTTTACAACGAGCTCCTCGTCACCAGATCCATAGATCAGAACATATCTCTTGTCCTCCTTAGGTACTTAAGTATGTTCTTAACAGCCATCCAATGACTGTTTCCAGGATTTTGCTGGTAACGGCTTGTCATGCTCAAGGCGCATGACACGTCCGGTCGAGTGCAAATCATTGCATACGATGGATCCAATAGCATGCATATGGGATTGCCTTCATTTTATCTTGCTCATTCTTTGAGCTCGACATTGAGTCGTACTCAATATCGTTCCTCTTGAATAGGTACGGTACCTTTCTTAGAGTTTTCTATCTTGAACCTTTTCAAGATCTTATCAATGTATGCACTTTGATTCAAACCAATCAACCGCCTTGATCTATCCCTATAGATCTTTATTCCCAGAATGTAGGCGGCTTCACCAAGATCCTTAGGAAAAACAACTTCCAAGCCAGGTTTTTACACCTTCCAAGGTTGGAATGTCATTTCCAAATAGTAGTATGTCATCACATACAATACTAGGAAAGTTACTATGCTCCCACTAGCCTTCTTATACACACAAGCCTCATCAACGTTTTTGATGAAGCCAAATTTCTTTACCTCCTCATCAAAACGAAGATTCCAGCTTCTCGACGCTTGCTTCAATCCATACATTGATCTCTTTAACTTGCATACTTTATTAGGATGTTTTGGATCGACAAAACCTTCAGGCTGAACCATATAGACATCTTCCTCAAGATATCCATTTAGGAAAGCGGTTTTGACATTCATTTGCCAAATCTCATAATCAATGAGCAGCTATGGCAAACAATATCCTTATAGACTTTAGCATCGCAACAGGTGAGAAAGTTTCATCATAGTCAACCCCTTGAGTTTGAGTGAAACCCTTTGCTACAAGTCTAGCTTTATAAGTATCCAAGTTTCCATGCATATCGGTTTTCTTCTTAAAAACCCACTTGCTTCCAACTACTTTGGAATTAAGAGGTGGTACAACAAGTTCCCAAACTTGATTGTCATACATGGATTGCATCTCTACGTTCATGGCCTCGAGCCATTTGTCACAATCCGAATTGGACACTGCATCATGGTATGTGGTTGGTTCATTGAATCTACCACATAGCATCCATCCATGAAAAATCCGTATCTTTCAGGTGGGTTATTAGTTCTACCACTTCTACGAATGTTTTGTGTGTATTGATCAACCATTTGATCATCTTCAACATCCTCATGTTGAGTGCTAGTTTCAACCAAACGTGCATCGGGTTGTGGTTTTTGACCCTCTTCAAGATCCATGTTCTACTGCTAGTTCCTTCCATAAGGAACTTTGCTTCTAAGAACTCACCCTTTCTGGCAACAAACACCTTTTGTTCCAGTGGATCATAGAAATAATATCCCATAGAATCTCTAGGATATCCAACAAAGATACACTTGGTGGATCGGACTTCTAACTTGTTTGGGGTGGGAGTCTTAACATAAGCCTCACAACCCCAGACCCTTAAGTATGATAGGGATGGAACTCTTCCATGCCATATCTCAAAAGGTGTCCTTTCCACCTTTTTGGTGGGGCCATATTTAGAATACGGGCCGCGGAGAGCAAAGCGAAACCCCAAAATGATAGAGGTAATGTGCTTCTAGCCATCATAGATCGGACCATATCCAATAAGGTTCGATTCCTCCTCTCAGACACACCATTGTGTTGTGGTGTTCTAGGTGGAGTGAGTTGTGAGACAATCCCATAACTCCTAAGATGATCTTGGAAAGCATCACTTAGGTATTCACCTCCTCTATCGGTACGGAGAACTTTAATTGACTTGTTGAGTTGATTTTCCACCTCATTTTGAAGATTTTGAACATTTCAAAAGCTTCATCTTTGTGCCTTAATAAGTACACATACCCATAGCGACTATAATCGTCGGTAAGGTAATGAAGTATCTTTCACCATTCCTAGTCATTGGCTTAAAAGGACCACATACATCCGAATGTATGATTCCTAATAAATCTTTTGCCCTTTCGTTAGTTCCACTAAAGGGTGACTTAGTCATTTTACCTTGTAAACAAGATTCACACACATCAAATGAATCACATTCATTTGTTTTTAAAAGACCATTCTTTTGAAGTGTTTGTAAACGTTTCTTGTTATATGGCCAAGACGACAATGCCAAAGATAGGTATCACTCAAGTCCAACTTGAGTTTCTTAGTGTTAGTTTGGTACAATGAGCTATTTAAAGTATTTTCATGAAGCAATTCATAAATACCATTAATGGGAATAGCTTTAAAATAGAACATACCATTAAAAGAACATGAATATCTTTTTCAACAAATGATAATACATATCCGAATTGTTTAACAGGGCTACAGAGATAATATTCCTAGTCAAACTAGGAGCATACAAAACATTGTTCAAAATCACTTCCAAACCATTTGGAAGTTTCAAGATGTAGTCACCACGGGCTTCAACTTGAACTTTAGCCCCATTGCCCATATAGAGGCTTACATCCCCTTTCTTGAAGTCACTACTTTTGAACCCCTGTAACAAATTGCAAATGTGAGTTCCACATCCGGTATCTAATACCCATGTGTTAGAGGATATCATGTTTAAATCAATATGGATCATGTATATTGTACCTGAGGTCTGCCCGGCATCCCTCTTTGCTTTCAACTCTTGGAGATGGACGGACAATTCCTTGCCCAATGTCCAATCTCCCCACACTTGAAGCATGGGTCGTTAGTAGCAACCTTTTGCTTTTTCTCTTGTGGTTTGGGTGGCACCCTTGCCACCCCTTTCCCCTTTCCCCATACGGGTCCCTTCCCTTTGGCAACCTTTGCCTTGGGTGCGGGATGAGGCCTTTTCTTGTTCCCACCTTCATTGATGGTGAGAACGGGTAAAACCCTTTTACCCATGGCCACCTCGGCTGTTTTGAGCATTGAGTGAAGCTCACCAATGCTTTTGTCCCAAGCATTCATGTTGTAGTTCAACACGAATGTCTCGAACTTCTTGGTAAGGCCATTAAGGATCAAATCCGTGGCCAATTCCTTCGAGATAGGACAATTAAGCCTCTTGAGGCGGTAATATGACTTTTCATCTTAAGTACATAAGATGAAACAGATTGGTTGTCGTCCATACGACATGCATGGAGTGCTCGAACCGTTTCGAAGCGCTCAACCCTTGCTTGCGTTAACGTTTCTTTTAGCTGGGTTATCATGTCGTAAGCTCCGTGATGTTCATACTCCTTTTGGAGATCCGGAGTCATGCTCACTAGCATGAGACAAGACACTTGGACGGAGTCCTCGTGTACTTCAGCCAATTGTTGTAGGCCTCCTCATCATCCTCAGTAGGTGATCGAGGATAGGGTCGTCTAAGATATATGATCTTCTCTCTTGCTTGAGAACGATTCTCAAGTTTCGATACCAATCAATAAAGTTGTTATGATTTAGACGTTCCTTTTGGAGGATCGCTCGTAATGATTGGTTGGACGCGGATGAGTTATCGGAATTATCATTATTTGAGGCCATCTACAAAATTTAACAAAGTTTTATTTTAGTATTTTCGATATTGTAATTTTAATAATAAATGCCTTTTAAGGTCATTTCATATTAAAATCTAGAACCCACATTACATTTAAATTGTGGTTAGGTGACCTTTATCCCATGTTTTAAATTAATAAGGTGGTCAACGTTTGACGATTGCAACCATTTGCAACTTCTAGAAATATGGGATCGACTTGTAACATCATATGTAAAGTCGGCATGTTAATCCCATCAACACCATTGGAAACCATATTTAGGTGATCCATTTAACATGGTTTGCAAATCAAGTTACCCTACTTGCACACACGTGTGAGTTTACCAACATAAGTGGTTAGGTGACCTTTATCCCATCTTTGTGGTATCCCCACCTCAAGTCACAAGTCCCTTTTAATGGTTAGGTGACCTTTATCCCATTAAGAGTTTTCAAATGACTCAAGTGTTGTGCAAAAGGACGGTGTTAAACTTGTTTGTCAAAATATTTAAAGTTTCCATAATCCGAGTTAGAAAAACTCTATTAACTTGTATTTGCATGCATTCAAATACAAGATACCCTATGGTCCTTTGATAAAACAAATTTTAATCTTTAAAATCATTAAACCATTTTAATAACTTATATAAACTTTTAGAACCATCAATTTTCAGCTTGTTAAGTTGTTAGTGAGTTGTTATGCATGTCAAAACATCAACCATTCAAACAAACAACAAACATTTAAACAAGCATAAACATTAATATCATATGTGCATAACCATAGCCCTTATGTTGACAACACTTGTTTGCCATCACAAGTGTTGTCATTGGTCTTTTCTAAGGTTACAACAAGAGAACACATAGAAAGCTTCCAAAAGCCTCCCACTTGAAACCGCATCCAAAATGCTCCATGTTTCATTTGTGTCTTCCTTTGTGCTTCCAAGGCATATCTTCATATTACAAGATATAAGGTCCTAATACATGATATCTAGTAAAATGAAAAATACACCTAATCTATTTATTACAACCCAATGATAAAAAATTACACTTGAAACAAAACACAAACAATAGATAATACAACCCAATTGAATGAATGAATACAACCATTACAAACATCCAAACAACACAAGGTCAATGGCTAGGTTATGCACTAAAATAAACATCCATCATATCATCCAAAATATAAATATGAATCCCCTCAAAACCCATGAATTTTCAGCCAACATAAACTGAAAATTTCGGGTTTAGATGTTGTCCAAACAACACAAACATATCAACATATATATATCTTTCAAGGTTTAATCATTTGCATGTATAATATAACCTTGAAAGTTGGGGATTCAACAAAACAGAATATAGCAGCCCTTAAAAGGGTTAATAAGTCACATAAAAAATTATAAAGGACATGAACAAGCAAGCTATCCACATAACCGGCTCTTGATGCCATTGAAGATTGTTAGAACACAAAAAAATGAGGTTTAACCATTTAAACTTTCTGAAAACGCAGCGGATATATATATAGCTTTTAAACTTGTTTATAAGCTGAAAATATGTTCTTTAGGTGACCATATTAGTGTATAAAACAAACCCATTTTACAAGGATCATTTTATGTGAATAGACAAGCTATGAAAACATAAAACGTGCATTATGGACAGCCATAAAGAAGCTGCCATAAACTACCTTACAGCAGCAAAACAAGGTCGAAATAGATGAAGATGATGATGCTTTTGAGTGACTAATCTTCAAAAGAGAAGGCCTCAAATCCGTGATACCCCAAGCCCTTCAAACACCTTGCTTGTTAGGTTGCTACACCAAAAAGAACCTCTTCTTTTGCTTCACTAGAACTCGAAATTTCAACCCCAATATTTCTGCTCCAAGCTCGAAAATATGCAGCCAAGTTGAGAGAGTTTCTTGTGTGAGAGAGAGAGAGTGTTAGGAGAGTTGATTTTTAGTGTTGTATAAGTTAAGTCATACAAGAACCAAGACAAAAGGGGGTCTCCCAATGCCCCTTGGGCGCCGCAACATCCCATTCAAAATGGGTTTTCCCACACTTTTATTTTGTAGTAGTTGCACTCTTTTATTAATTCATGTTATAAAATTAAAACTTAGTTGTATTTTATAACACACACTCTTTTATAAGTCATTATCTAACCATTTTAAATAATGAAACAAATAAATCTCTCTTGAACAAAATCATCATATAATTTTGTTCTAACACAAAAGCAATATTTAGAAAACCAATTTTCTAAATTAGGTGTCTATATTTGTTGCATGATCCTATCATTAAAAAAATATTTGATGGTGTTTGTATAACTTGTTATGGGGTATGACCTGACTTGGATCATAACGTACTAACCACATCAATCTTATATGTGTCTTGGGCATATAAGATCCAATAGCTGGGACCTTCTTTAGAAGAAACACTAAGGTTTTGTGACAGATGTCTGATGGGATCAGCTTGAAGAGGAACTTCTTCATTCATAGTCATCAGATGTAGGTGGAATCAATGGATAATTATCTCTTCTTCCTACAGTTGATGAAGTGTCATCTGAATGTATATTTCCTGCATCAGACAAGTGAAATTGGTCAAATGATTTAGTAAAAGGTCAATATCAAACAACCAATCAGGACCATTTGTAGATTTGGGAAACGAATGTTCTTTGAATTGAACATTTGTAGATTCATCGATAATGTTCAGTCTAGGATGAACACTCTATAAGCCTTTGAGACAGAAGATAACCTACAAAAAATCCTTCATCAGACTTAGATGAAAATTTTCCTAAATGATCACGTGTGTTTAATATTGAGACTGGACAACCAAATGATTTAAGGAATCCAATAAATGGTTTCCTATGAAAGATCAGTTCATAAGGTGTCATGTTACTTTCTTTAACAATCAGAGTTTGATTTTGCACAAAGCACGATGTATTAATTGCTTCTGCCCAAAAGGTGATTGGCAGTTTAGCATTGGCAGCTGCACTGAATTGATGAGCAATGCCTTTGGTTGCACAAAAGGAACTCATATTTTCATTTTTGAACTCTGTACCATTATCACTTCTATTATTTTGACTTTGAGATCAAGTTGATTTTCAATTTTAGTGAAATTCTTGAATGATTTGGGATGCTTCATTTTTATGAAGTAGGAAGAACCCCATGTGAATCGAGAAAAGTCATCAATGATCACTAAACAATTGTTTTTTTCCATACTCATTACATGAGTCGGTCCAAAAATATCCATGTGAAGTAACTTCAATGGAGTATTGTTAGTGTTCACTAGCTTGGTTTTGTGAGACAATTTGTGTGTTTTCCTTTGAGGCACGCTGAACATTGATCAATAAAATTGAATTCTTTTTGAGGAAGACCAATTACATGGTTTCCTTTCACTAACTTGTTCATATTTTTAAAGTTAGTATGCCCCAAACAAAACAAAAAGAAGCAATTAGAATAAGGAACCCAAGCCATGAAGGTCTTGAGTTTCCGTTCCTATTCATGATAGTCACGTCCTGGTATTTCCCTCTAAATAGTGATTCAGATGGAGGTGATCTGGGAGACTTTAGACAATGAATTGGTCGAGTCATCTCATCAACATCGACTGAGGATTCAGATGAATAATGAAATCGTTGGTCTCTATTTCTTTGTAAAAGTTTAGCCTGAGTTTCATTATCAAAAATTGGTTTTTGCTTAGGAAGGTCAAGTTTGTGTTTCATTATGAGATGATTTCTTTGACCCTTCCTTAAATCCTTTGAGTTATTTCTGTCATTTGTTGATCTAGGTGTCCTAGATTGAGTATTATGAAGATGAGGTCTGACAGAATGCATCACAGTAGATGTTTTTGAGATGGGCTTGTGTTGTGGAATTCTCAACGCCTTCTGATGAAAGTAACAATCAGATGTATTGTGATTGTTAAGTCACAGATTGAACAATACTTGTTGAAATAGCAATTTTTGGTGGAGTGATTGTTCATATCACAGATAAAACAATATTTATTGAAGAAGCATTTATCTGTCTTGTGATTGAACATGTCACAAATATCACAGTACACTTGTTTGTTTCTCGAATCAAATTTTTCTTTATGTGACTCAACTGATACTTTCTTTTCTTTAGGTGATGAATCAGAATCAGCCCTTTTAGTAGATTGCTTCACAACACTACTTTTGTTCAGTTGTCTGGGCTGTTTCTATTTCTTTAACCTACTTCTCACCTCTTTCTCAAATTGGTCAACATGTTCTTTGTTAAAGATATCAAACCAACTCCATGCCTTAACCTTAATGACTGAGGGTCTGATGAAGTTTTATGTGTTAAACTCAGTTTTACAATTGGTTTCTTTTTCAGTGAAACCTTTTCTGATTTGCTTGAATTTTATGGAGATACAATCTCATTATCAGAACTACTCTCAGTAGTGGGTTTCACTGTTTTGACATATTTCTATTTGCCATGTAAAACAAATGGTATGAATTTTATAAAAGGTACAATTGCTTTTACAGGGCTTGATGGTTTCATGACATTAACTGTCTTGTCTGAGCACTTTTTGATTTTGATTGGGTGTCCTAACTTGATTTTATCCTCATTGGTTTCAAAATAAACATCAGGTTTGTTTTGAGTATTTGTCATTTGTTTCACTATTGATTTAGGTTCCATAGTTCTAGGTTCGATTGATTCAGAGAGTGAGATAGAGTCAGGCATGACAGTGTAATTGTCATTGTATGGTGGAGGACATGAATTATACCCAATCCCTGACATGTCCTTTGGATCCTTTTGTGAATCCAGCATCTCTTGTAGCTTGACTGAAGACATTTGAAACTTTTCAAGTTTCACTTCAGTCATAGATTGTTGAGTTTTAGCTTGAGCTACCTTTTCAGTAAGTAGCTCATTTTCAGCTACAAGATTGATATCTCACCATGCAATTTTTCTATGTCAGAAATGAGAGATTTGATTTTGATTTGAAAACTTTTTAGTTCACTCTTCATCATTTCTGACTTCACTTTTTCTTCTTTAATTTTATCTGCCAGTTTATGATTGTGTTCTCTATACTCTTGTAAGTCATTTATGCATTTCTCACTACAAAGGTTAGTTTTTACCTCAGTAGGCATTGAAGATGGTCCATCATTGATGTGAGCCATAAGAGCATGATTCGGGAATTGAGGCTTGACTTCCTCAGCATACACACTCCAGCCACATATCCCATCTTGTTTGATCACAAGGGCACTGGCAGAAGGCTGACTGCTTGCATGGGATTGATTAGTCAGCTGTGGTTGATTCTGGTATGTTTGTTGATAATGAGAATGATGGTAATGTTGTTGTTGATTGTTTGAGTGATAGCTTGAATTGGACTATGATGATGATTGACCTGGAGAGTTCCTTGAATGGTTGTTTTTTAGGAGCATTACACTCTCTTGAGAAATGGCCAGTCATGCCATAGTTGAAGCATTTTACCTTGGATTTGTCATATCCAACTTTTGTGTTCTCATTCAGGCTCAACTTTCTTCCTTTTCTGAAGAATTTATTTGCTCTCATGACAATCATTGCCATTTGACACTGTAGATCCCTCTCCTCAACATCATCAGGATCTATTTCTTCTAAATCTTCATGTATTAGGTGGGCGGAAGTGAGTCTTCCCCCTAGATATGCTTCAAAACTTACAACAAAGGCATTGTAAGTTGCCTTTTGCTCTTCTGATTTTAAGTCTTCTTGAGAGGTTTGAGGAGCAGTGGAGACTTTTGGGGCTTGAGCTGAAGTTGAAGGGTGATTGAATGGTGAAGATGTAATGAACCCAGTATTGTTCATTTGATCTCTTGATGACATGAAGTCATCTTCCTCTGTGATGAAAGCATTTTCAACAAAATGTGATTCTGAAGGGAATTTGTAGGCTTCAATCACTCTTGGTCCACTCAGATTTATGCTTCGTTCATCATAATGTCTAGAGTGGTACTCTCAAGATCAAGAGTATTTTTCAGCATTGTGACATTTTGCTTCCAGCTTTCAGGTAGACTGTGAAGCATTTTCTTGTTAAGTTCTTTAATGTTGTATGAAACACCCATAATTTCCAAATCATTGACCAACTATACAAATCTGTGTAGTTGTTTTGATATAGATTCTACTTTGGTGTGATGGAAGGTTTCATACTGATTGACCAGCTTGTCTTTGTTAATTTCAGCAACCACACTGCTACCTTCACACATAATTTTGAGAGCATCCCAAACAGCTTTAGCAGTTCCATATTTTTCCAATCTTTTCAGCACATCCATTTTGAGTGCTTGAGTCAAAATTGAGTATGCTTTGAGATCAATTTTGATTTTCTTATAGTCATCTTCATCTAGAGTTAAGTCTTCAATTGGTATTCTAGCAGTCTTGTACAGTGTAGCTTGAGCTGTTGATAAAGTAACAGGAATATGTGGACCCTTTCATATTGAGATCCCAAAGTCAGGATCTACACCTGTGATATAATTTCTAAACCTTATTCTGCATTGTTTAAACTCAAATTTGTGTTTAAGCATGGGAGGTTTAGGTGTATGACCTAGTTCAGAGTAACTGTTAGAATCCATGTTGATTTGTGAAAGTATAGATTTAATTGATTTTAAGATTGATTATGTTTGATGAGTCCAACTTGTTCAAGCAGTTCTTTCGAGATTCAGAATGAGTATTCTTGCTGTTTGACAGGAGTATTCTTGCTGTTTGCTAAGTAGAGATGATGATATCTACTACTAGCAACTTGATTATCAGATCAATGGAGTTCTATTCAGTCTGTGCGCAGATCTGAAAGAGAATCGAGAGCCAAAGCTCTGATACCAATTGACTGGGTTTGAGTAAGAGTGATATTCTTACTGAGAATCAAATATGATAATCAAGTCAATGATTGAGTGGCGAAAACAAACAATCAAAGAACATTCAAAGTAAGAAAATTACTCATAAGTGCTGTTTGTATTGGTATATGAAAGTTGATAAGTTACAAAGAATAATTAAAACAAAAATTCTCTATCTATCAGCCGTCACCTCAGTACGAGGTTAACTATTCTATTTATAGGCAGACAAGATGCCTTTACAAAATGACTAAACTACCCCTGGCCTATTACAGCAGAAACTAGTCTAAGTCTTGATCCATATCTCTGCTTGTTCATCCGCATTGACAAATGCGGATGAGTTAATCTTGATCAGCATTTCTACTTGATCATCAGCATTAGTAAGTTGGTCATCCGCATTGGTTAATGCGAATGAACAAATACTTGTGCGTATTTGGTTGGTCATCCACATTTGTCAATGCGGATGAGCAAAGTCTTGTCCGCATCTTCTTTTGTTCTTCCGCATTAGTCAATGCGGAAGAGTGACTTGTTCTTCAGCATTAGTATTATGTCTTCCGCATTAGTCAATGTGGAAGATAACACTTGTTATTTTCCTTGCAGATCTTCATCCGCATTTCATCTTGGACTTGTGGGATTCCAGCTGAGCAATCATCATTCACCCATTGAGTTGGCATGTATGATCCTTTTAGGGTGCAACAATTTAGATTCAGACAACATAGTTCTTGCATCTTCAATAAGTGTCTTGTTTCTTCTCTTAGCAACACCATTTTCATTAGGAATCCTGGGCACTATATTGTCTTGTAATACCATTTCATCACAAAATGTATCAAGGATTTGGTTCTTAAAATCAGTTCCATGATCACATCTTATGGTTTTGACCTTGTGATCATATTGATTCTCAATCATTAAGATGAAATTCTTTAGAATCTCAGGAGTCTCATCCTTAGTTCTATGGAAAAAGACCGAAGTGAATCGTGTAAAGTCATCTACGATCACGAAATAGTAAGAGGTCCTTCCTAGACTTATTACACTGGTGGGGCCAAAGAGATCCATATGTAACAAGTGTGGGGGAGTAGTGAAGGAGTTTATTTCCTTTGGTTTATGTGATACCTTGTGTTGCTTCCCTTTCAGGCATGCCAGACAATGGTCATCACTTTTAAACTCTTTCTTTGACATTCCGGTTACCAAATCATTCGTAATAATTTTGTTCATCTTTTAAAGTTTACATGGCACATTCTTTTATGCCAAAGGAAAAACTCATCACTATTTCCTTTAGATAGAAAGCATGAAACTTCTCTTAAGGGATATGTTTCTTGCAAATCCATCTTGTACATGTTCCCTCTCCTGGGGGGTCTAAGCAGGATATGCCCATACGGAATGACCACCCGGGACTTGAGAATAATAGACTCATGGTTAGATACGTTTCTTACAAGTAACAAACATCTGAAGATCATCTGCGGAAGAAAAATCAACTAGAGTTTAAATGAATGAGAGTTCAAGTGAAGACTCCTACGGATGAGGAAACTCCTGTAGAAGAACAAATACCTACGAAAGAACAAACACCTACGAAGGACTATGTAGTTGCGGAATCCAAAAATCTGTATTTAAATAATACAAGTGTTACAAGTCAACAATTCGGTAAGTCAACAAAGTAGTTGTGCAAATCCCAACAGATCCAGTGTTTCCTTAACTAAAACACATGTGCCTATAAATATGAATCATAGATTTCAGATCACAAGAGGACACACGACCACAAACAACCAAGCGTCAATACGGCAAACCAAACATCACATCAAATCACACAAACATAAACCCTAGCAGCCATCACATTAACATCAAAATGTCTGAAGCATTTATTATTCATTATTCATTTACTCATCTATAATCATTAATCTGTTTAATGAAACATGTTTGAATCAAATCATTTTTTTGCTTATTAATTTTGTTATTCTCATTGTGTTTGTCATATTCATTAATCATTCTATTTGATATTTATTTATTAAAATAATTAAACAAGGTTAATGTTGATTCCATAAACATTAACTTGATTCCCTATTAACATTGATAATTTCTAATTGTGATTCTTGTATTCACAGGTGGTATCAGAGCCAAGTGCTCATTGATTTAGATCGATTGATCTATCAGTATTAATAGTGTTTAATTGTTTGCCTATTTCACTAGATTTGTCAGTTTGTGCTGATTAGATCTATTGTTTTTAAGCAAATCTTCTTGTGTGATTTTAATAAAACACTGAATTGTCCTTCAGCAAATACACAACATTGCTTGTTTAACTTGGGTCAATACTTAAATTAATTGAATAGTAGATCTTGTTTATTGATTTACATTCATAAATTGTTCATATTTAATTGAACAAATACATTACCAAATTTTTGATTCAACAAATCAAAAAATGAGTAACTTTGGCGGATCATCATACCAACCTCCAAGTTGGAAACAAAAGGAGATTTTAAATCCTGGAAAATCAAATTTAGGAATCATGTGAATTATACAGATTCTAATTTATGGATGTCTATAACGGAAGGTCCCTATATTCCACCCACTCTTGGGTCGGATTATAATGACATTAATCAACCAATAAGTACAAACGATCTGTCACCTCATGTATTAAGTAGGTTAAAGTCAATATTAAGGCATACAACTTACTTAGTATCGCTTTACCTAAAGAAATATTGATCAGATGTGAGAATTACAAAACAACAAATTCGTTGTGGAAGATTTCTTCATACACTTTGTGAAGGGAGTGATGAAATCATAAGCATTAGGAAGGACACCCTTCGTTAAATTATGAAACCTTTTGTTAGGGACCATGTACTGGACGGAGTACTAATTGATTCACGTGTATACCAACTCAAATAGTGCAGAATCCTAATTGATTGGTGATCCAATCAGTGAGAACATTAACCCGATCAAGATAAGATTAAACTAAACGTTAAGAACGAATAGGAATCGATCAAGAATGATCTATGAACTTCGACTGGCTTTCTTGGACGTTCTGGACGGCTAGGGTACGAGTAGGAGTCGAATTCTTCAAAGTGTTATGTTTTTCCACGAATTAAGTGGTATTTGTAGGTTAGGGTTACTCATTCATGCGACTGAAATATTAGCATGGCTCAGTAGTGCGACTAAGTCATGCGGTTGATACATTCGCACGACTGAATGTTCTGTCGTGCGACTGAGTCAATCTCATGTCACAATTGTGCGACTGATCTAGTCTCCTGGTTCAGTCGTGCGACTGGTTCATTAACATGAAGTTGTTCATGCGTATGGTCCATTAGCAGGGCCATTCGCATGAGAACTTCATATAACTAAGTTTGAATGTGTTTCTCAGTCATTACTTTATTAAGATTCATTCAAACAACCACAAACCTATATAATTAGTTCAATATGCGTTAATAAACAGTAAACATTCACACATACACTGAAACATTAAACATTAAGATCATCAATCACATATTCTGTTTCATTCAACTCATATATTTCAATTACATTAGGGACATGACACACATATTACATTAAGATCGTAAACTAGGTACATATGGATCTACAAACTCCCCCTTGGACCTAGTTTCTATCATTGTCTGGCATCCTTCATTAGCTCATCAAACTTCTTATGCCTCTCCTCGACTGTGACTCCAGCATGTATCTCAAATGCAATGCAGAGTCTTATTACATTCTGAAATTGGAGGGCCTGTATAATATCCTGTGGATCATAGAATAATGGCCACCTGTATAAAGTATAAGCATCATTCGCTGATAGGTTGGTTAGCCACATTAGGTCAAATACCCAGATGGTCTCCATTTGGCGCTCTTTCTGTAATACTATGACCGCTTCTCCTGTACACCAGTCATAATACCACCAATTGAAGTGGGGAGTGAAGTCTTGTGGCATTCCCTCAATGGGATCTTTGATATAGTACGCGGAGGACTCCACTTCAACACCACTTTGGGTTTCCCAGTCCTTGGGTCCACCTATGACCTTCGAATGTACCTCGTAGGTTGTTGAGGCTTGAAATTAACCCATCGTGTGTGGTATTCTCTCTTCAAAGCAACTTCAAACCACCCTGCATCTTCCTGGGGTCAGCATACAACAGGTTTCAGGCATGCCATCTGGTTGAGCTCAAAACCAGGGAGAGTCTTCGAATCATGTGGAATTCTGAAGTACTCGATTCCCTACTCCCTCTTCACAGCATATACTTTAAGATCCTCAAAGTAAGCCCACGCGATAATCTTGCCAGACACCTTAAGATGCTTCTTTACTTTGTAGTGCTTGGCGTAGGCACTCAGCTTTGGCGCTGTGCGTTGGGCACGGATCTCTGCAAAACAAGCCGCCTATTCAGCCTTTTTGTTTTCAACATCGGCGTCCATGGCTTGAGCTTGTCTTTCTGATTTCTCGGTCTCCCTCTCCATCGTATCCAATTTATCTTTCATATCACTGTCGAATGTATCTCCAAAATCAGGGACCACATTTCCATCTTGATAGTGCTATGCTATGATGTCTTCAATCTCTATCTCATCACATCATTAAGCTCGTCATCACCAACAACGTCGACGGTAGGGACATCCTTAACCAATTCATCCGGGTTTAACCGGAACATTTCTACAAGTTGCACATCAGTGAGGTTGTGAATAATTTCTCCTTCTTTGGGAGTATAGCTTACTGACCTCCTGACACTCCCTTGCAGATCAAGTATCATTATGAGTTGAGACTTGATATGCTGAAGGGGAGCAACATCATAGTCATCTCGTTGACAATGTGGATCTGCTTGATTTACAACATTTAACACATTATGCATCAGTAAATAATCAAGACAATAAACATTCAATATATACATAAACATTCATGCACATAAGTTTAATACAATATTCAAATTACATATGATTTAAATTACACAAAACTTCTATGCATTACTTTTGTCCTGAATCATGTGTTCCTCTACTGTCGGGGCTGATGTCGAGGCACCCCGATCTTGATTCCTTTTGGTCCGCCTCTCACTAATTCTTGTGCATCCAAAGCAGATGACTCTCCTCCTCCTTTATTGTCTCCTCCATCCTCATCATCACCTTCATCATCACCATCATCATCATCATCACTAGCATCATCATCACTATCATCACCATCATCATCGTCGCCCTCTCTAATCTTCTGAGGCTCATCCTTTGTGCCCTTAAGTTTAAGCAGGATGGTTCTCTTGGCATCCTCTAACCCCTCAATCTTCTTAGTAGATAACACATTTGCTCCTTGAGTGGGAAATCTCTAGACCCTGAGCACCCATTTGCTGAGCCTGCTCCTCAATCTGTTATGCCTGCTGAGAGATCTGTAGTGATTGTGCAGCAGTAAGCTCCACTAACTATCGGAGCTAAGCAGTCTTCTCGTCATCGGCGGCTAACAGCTTTAGCACCATACGGTTTAGTGCTAAAAGCTGTTCCTCTACCCCAATTAGAGGTAGAGATGATCCTGAAGGGAAAGATGGGTGATATGATGGTCCTTCCTGGTGGCTAGTGGTGGTGGTGGTTGAAATGGTGAATATGGGAGGTGGTATGCGTATGGGTGTTGATGGGTAAGCTGTAGTGGTGGTGGATGTGATGTGGGTAAGTGGTGGAGTGGCTGAGGTAGTGGTGGTGTGAGTGGTGGCAATAGTGGTGACAGGTGGAATGGTGGTAGTGGTGGTGGGAGGAGTGTAGTAGTGGTGGCTGTGGTGGTGATGGTGATGAAGGAAATCCTCCTTTTCTTCGTCTTCATCCCATTGGGCTGAGCCATCCTTTTCCTCCTCATGCCCCTTGAGGTGGATGCTCCCCCTGGGATGCTACTAGGCTCATCAGGTGTGTAACTTGGGTCTGCAGCAGTCTCCCTAGACTCACTAGGGCGTCCTCCAACCTCCCTAATACCTCGGTCGGTGGCAACCACCCTGCTTCCCACTGTCCTTGTTAGTGGCTCCTCATCACTCTGTTCCTCCTCATCAGGAGGATAGAAATCCTAATGGAAACTGGTGGTGGTGGCATCTCCATGAGTGGGTGGTGGAGGTGTAATATGTGCAGTGCTGGCCCGAGAACCAACGGGGCCAGAATCTCCACCAGCTTCACCATCATCATCATTGGAGTCATGCGATGGAAGAGCAATCAGCTCCACATCTGAATCACTCTCCTCGTGGCACCACTTATGCCTTGCTGGTGCCACGTACTCCTCCCGGGCCAGGTGCCCGAACAGTCTCCTCACAGGGGGCTGACTTGCTTTCCCTTGTAGACCTTCATGCGGCCCAAAGTAGTGTCATCCATCACCTCAAGTGATACCGCATCATGGCTCTCCTTAGGCAAGGAAGGCAGCTTCTCATCGATAATCATCTATAAGAATCTTAGGTACATACAAAAACCCTCCTTGCCTTTGGCCTCAAGATTCTCTATCAGGTATGCAATATCATGCTAGAGAAGTTGAAGGGGTGGTTAAGCACCAGTGCCACGTAGACATTCTGGATTTGGTCTCATAAGTCATCGAACCCACCCCTTCCTGAAGATATGCACTTCAGTATCACGTGTGCCAAGTACTTGAACTAGGGACACAGGTTCTTTTGTTTAGCACACCTGTATTGATGTCCCTAGAGTACTTCATCCTGAGGAAGCATCCCTCACAGTCAGAGGGTGTAGTCTGGTTGGGTGATCAGCATCATCACCTAGATCAGCACTCGTTGAAGATCTGCAGCAGTCACCTCTATGTCGTGCCCAAATATAGTACTCCTGATGCAGTAGGGCTCACGAGATCGATCAACTGATGCGCCCTCCCAGAAGGCCTGCTGTATCGACCTGTGGGGAGTGCATGGTGTAGATATGGCTCGGTGTATCTGTGATCTCTTCAGGAAAGCTATGATGCCAGCAAACTCGGTAGCGTTCCGAGTGGTGGCGTCCAGATGAGTGCAAATATTGTGCTTTGTGTTGATGGTCCACCGATCAACCATCAATCTGTAACACAAGAAGCATACAAGTTAGATCATTACACAATAGAAAATAATTCAATCTAAACTATTTGAGGTCAGTCCGGTTCAATCCTGCGATTGAACCATACGACTGGGTTCAGTCGTTTGACCTAACATGCACTGAATACAATCGGGTGACTTATCTTGCGACTGAGTTTAATCGGGCGACTAAGCCTACGATTGGTTCAGTCGGCCGACTGATCTCATTCGCATTGTTCATTCGGCCGACTGAGTCATTCGTCAAGCTCAGTCATACGATTTTAGTTCATCCGGGTGTCCAGTCGCATGACCTACTGTCTCTTTGATTGAGATTCAAATTTTGAGCAAATCTTAATATTAGACATCATGGTTTGGCTCATTAGACTCGCAATAACCATACTTAGCACCTAATAACTTGATTTTAACATTTTACTTAGTTTATTAGTTAATTCGTCCAACTAAATTTCGGTTCTTGGTTAGGGCCGAATTCATTGATTTAGGGCACAAATCGACTGTGATTTATGTAGGTTGCACCGCATTTTACCTGTATAACAACCAGCAATCGTCAGAATCTTGAAATTTGAAGTCAAGTAAGGTCAGAAGAAGTTTTGGCAGAGTAACGGCACGATATGTGATTTTAGGGCGATTGAGGGGTGATGGGTATGTGCGATCGACTATGGCACTATTTATACTGAATCTGGTTTCAGTTGGTCGACTGGATCCATTCGCTCTTTTCATTCAAGCGATTGGAACTCAGACGGGTGATTGGTTCAGTCGATCACCTTCAGTCGGCCGACTGGGTTTCAGTCGGGCGACTGACTTATTTGGACAACTCCATTTAGGCGACTGGCTTAATCTTGTAAGCCATTCGTGTGAATGGTTCATACTCATGCTCCATTCAGTTGTCTAGTGCATAAGTATGGTCCAATCGTACGACTAGTCCATACTCATGGTCCAGTCGTGCGAATGGATCATACTCATGGTTTTGACATTATGACCATTTGACATTTAACCCCATTTAACTATTGATTAAACATTTTGAGCATTCGATCATCTCAGACATGATCATCTTAACTTTGAAAACTTTTGTTCACCTCAGTCATGATCCTTTTAAGTAAAACACATTTTTTGTCACCTCAGACGTGACCCATTTAACATTGAAAACACGTTTGGTCACCTCAGACGTGACCCTTTTAAGTAAGTTAATCCTGACTGAATTCCACGACATAGTCCGACCTATAACTCTAAATTGACTAAATGTTAAAACAAAACAATGAGCTAACATTAAAAGACAAAACTAAAGATGTTTTTGTGATTTTCTATGAGGTGGAAATCCTAAGATAGAAATCTAACAGATTTATTTCTTGAACATGCAGCTTCAAGTTATTTTAACCATAAGAGGAACAATTCATTATGGAATCATACAGATAATCAACTCATTCAGACGTGTTACCAAAATCATTTGCTGTTAGATTCTTGTTTTCGTCAAGAGTCATAAGCAAATTTAGGAAATCATACTACTACTATAAGATGCACACATTGATTTGGACTTTCAAGAATTGCTGCCATGATGATTGTCAGTATAGTTGTCCACTTAAATCCATACATAGACTTTTGACACAGATGGCTCATGGTTTAAGGTTTAATTATTCGAATAAGCATTTGTGGATCCCACGCTTATATGGTAATCAACAATCCTCAGGAGATTTTTGAGCGGTCTACAGGTATTTTTGACAAGAAGAAACTATTCTTAGAGCTTTCAAAGAGGAGCCAAACGTCAGGTCAGTGCCACCACACAGCAGAGAGGCGGCAAACAACAATGAATTCTAGAATATATAGGTTATGCTTATCCTCAGGTCAGTGCCACCGCACAGCAGAGATGCACATAACCTATCTTCTTGTTTGAGCAAATTTATTCTTGTTGCACAGATCGCACCAACAACATAGGTTATTAGTTTGATTGCTTTTTGCATTTTTCATCATGTGCTTTGCTCATATTGTGGTCATCCGCACACATTTGTGGCATTTATTTTGCTCGTCACCCCTTATTGGAACTCTGTGATTGTGTTAACCAGGAATAAGGTGATAACCCACAACTTGTTGAACACTTAGTTTGATCTTGAGATCACCAACAAGGTCCACTTATCTATTGTGTTGAATCTACCGACACATCATCTAGTGGTCTAGCACCCTCTAGGTTTACTTTCTCGTGTTACTTTAATAGCAGCTAGTTTTACTATCATCTTTCCTTTTATGTTGCTCAGACTTCTCCGATTTATATTTTGAATTTTGCATCAAATGATTTCATCTTTTAAACTCCAAAATGCTTTGTTCCTGTGTACTATCATTTTCCATAGTTGTTGAATCGATATCTCAGATACGATCTCATTTCTTTTAGCTTGCCTGTTCTCCTCCTTGGTTTTTCTTAACACTAACTTAACCTATTCTCCCTCAAAAATTCTAAACCGTAAATGATTTGCTTTTTAGGATTTTAATAGGCGAAGAAATGAAATCAATAAAATAAATAAAATAAACTAGAATAAAAGAAAATAAAAGAAAAATGGACTTTACACATCGGACTAAACATGTTCATCTTATGGAATTACATCACTTTTCTTTTTAACGCCGTTGACCTCTAACAGATATAGAAAATGTGGTATATCAAATGTTTTTGTGTAGAGGTCAGCGTGTTGGAAATCCGTATTTATTTTAACGACATCAATTAGATTCTTTTCAAAACAATCACGTATAAAGTGATATTTAATGCCGATGTGTTTGGTCTTGGGATGTTGGACAGGATTTTTAGTAACGGCTATTGCAGCAAAATTGTCAACAAATATAGGGGTGTTAGAAAGTTTCAAACCATAGTCCCGCATCTGATGTTGAATCTGGATGATTTGAGAATAGCAGCTTGCTGCAGCAACATATTCAGCTTCATAAGTTGACAACGCAACTGATGTCTGCTTCTTACACTGCCACGTGACTAATCTTCTCCCAAATAATTGACAACCTGCTGAGGTGGATTTGTAGTTCATCATGCAGCCGCCATAATCCGATTCACTGTACGCGTTAAGCTTGAAGTCATCGTCATGAGGATACCACACCTAAGTGTGGATGTACCCTTCAGATAACGAAATATCCTTTTGACCCCTATAAGATGGTTAACTTTTTGTTTCGCCTGATATCTTGAACAAAGACATGTTGCATACATAATATCAGGTTTTGAGGCAGTGAGGTACATGAGGGATCCAATCATTCCTCGATACATGGTGGCATCAACCAGATCACCATTCTCGTCGGGTGCTACATCATGGTTTGTAGCAATGGGAGTCCCACTTGCGGAAGCATTCTCCATGTCAAACCGACTGAGAATATCCCCTACATACTTGGTCAGATGGAGAAATATCCCCTTTGGTGTTTGATCCACTTGTAACCCGAGAAAGAACTTCATCTCTCCTATGGCACTCATTTCAAATTCTGCCTTCATAACTGCTTCAAATTCTTTACATAAGTCTTCGTTCTTGGAGCGGAAGATTATGTCATCAACATAAATCTGAACAAGCAGCAGATCACGATCCTTTCCTTTGATGAACAATGTACAGTCAATTACACCTCTGCGAAATCCGTGTTTCACAAGGTGAGTTGAGAGTTTTTCATACCATGCTCTCGGGGCTTGATGAAGCCCGTAGAGAGCCTTATCCAGTTTGTATACTCTGTCCTGATGATATGGATCCTCAAATCCTTCGGGTTGACTGACATATACGGTTTCCCAGATTTCACCATGAAGAAATGCACTCTCTACATCCCGTGATAGACTTTAATCTTTATGTAAGAGGCATAGGCTAGCAAGATACGGATGGCTTCCATTCTCTCCACAGGTGCAAATACTTCATTGTAATTAATTCCCTTGACTTGTCGAAATCCTTGAACTACAAGTCGAGCCTTGTTCCTGATGATGACACCTCGGTCATCTTTCTTACATTTCAAGACCCACTTGGTGCCAATGACCTTAGCACCTTTAGGTTTGTCTACCAGTGTCCATACACCTAACTTATTGAACTGAAGAAGTTCATCTTGCATGGCACTCACCCATGCCTTATCGTTTAGGGCTTCACTGATGTATTTTGGCTCGAACTGACACACAAAACAGTGGTATGCACCATGGTGAAGATACCCTTTTTCCATTACCGAGGCATAATCAGCTTAATACAACTGATTTTGTTGTCTGAACTCCTAATCTGACATCCCCAATGAGATTGTCCAAAGGATGATAGACATTTAGACGTGATCCAGGAGTGGTGGGAACAACTACCTCAGAATCAAGATTATGAACGTTTGGTTCCGTATTTGAGGCAATAGGAGTGTGAGGTTCCGAAGACTCAGAGACATCAATGTCAGATGCTTGTGGACTTGCAGTAGTAGGAACCTGTTGCTCCTGATTGTTTTGATCATTCTCCACGGCTTCATCGTCAAAGGAAGGGTCACTTACCTCGAGTACTCCCCATGAGTGGTTAGGTGATTCACCTTATGAACCAGATGATGTAGAGTCCTGTGATGGTGTCTTTAAGACATCATACATCATCTTGGTTGCTAACTCATCATCAGAGGTGGAGAGAGGAATGTTGAAGGATTTGAAGAATCCATCATAGTCGAAAAAGAATGCGGGTCCTTTTCTAGTAGGATTGGTGTATCTCTAAACATCGACGTTACACCACACCTTTACTTGACCCGTTGAGTTGTGTAAACTCTCTTTTTCGATATGTTGTATCCTAGAACAATGCCCTCTTCAGCCTTCTCGCTAAACTTTCCTTCCTGAGTTTTCTTCAGCAACGTACATGGTGCTCCAAAGGTTCGAGATACTCCAGATTTGGTTTACGTCGTTGAAGTAACTCATAACACATCTTGCCATGACGTTTAACCACCAGAAATTGATTTAACGTGTAACACGCATTGGCAACTGCCTCATTCCAAAATTGGATAGGCGGTTTAGAGTTTGATATCATTGTCCGTGATGTGTCTATTAAGCTACGATTCTTTCTCTCGGCAACGCCGTTCATCTGAGGAGTGTAGGTGGAAGTGAACTGGTGCACAATTCCCTTCTCTTTGTAGAAAGCCTCCGTACATTGGTTCTTGAACTCGGTATGTCTAAGCATACTTGCCTCACCTTCAGCTTGCCTCACCTTCAGCTTGTAGAGAAACATCACCCAAAAGAATCTTGAGTAGTCATCTGTAACTACATAGCAATACAAGTCGCCTGCGATGCTTCTTGTACTGACTTGACAAAACAGATCCATGTGAAGAAGCTCAAGAGGCAGTTCTATAGATTTAACGTTCTTTGCCTTATGAGACTTCTTTGTATGTTTGCCTTCTTGCAGGCGACACAAAAATTCAGGAGTTCGAAGTTCTTGACATTGACTCCTTGCACTAGATCATTCTGGATCAAGTGGTTCATCTTCCTTGGATTGATGTGCCTCATTCTCCTATGCTAGGAGATTGAATCCTTCTCAGTAGCTTTTGACAAGAAGCACTGAACTTGATGATCCGTTGTGGAGGCCTTTGATAGATCCAAGACGTAAAGGTCATTATATCTTGAGGCTGACATCAACACTTGTTCCTCCGGAATCACATAGTCTTTTTCAGGACATGGCACTTCTTATTGTCGAAAACTACCTTAAATCCCTTGTCACAAATTTAGGAAATAGAAAGTAGATTATTTTGAAGTTGTTGAACATAATTTACCTTGTCAAACTTCACTTTCTAGTTCCCTACTTCCCCTTGAGATGTGATGTACCCTCCTTTGTTTCCAGCAAAAGAAACATGACCTCCTTTGATTTGTTTGACGTTTGATAGGAGTGCCCGGTTTCTAGTCATGTGCATTGATGCTCCGTTATCTACAATCCAAGTGTTTGTTTCAGCACTATAGCAACACCCTACACATTCAATTGAAAACATTAGTTAAGGTGAGGGACCCAAGCCTTAACTGGCTTCGATGTCCCAGAGGCATCACACATCATAAATTCTACCCATTTCCATTAGAGGGTGAGGGAAGGTCATTTGTCTTCTGTTCTCATTACCAGACATAGACTTTTCTTTCTATAGGCCAGCTTTGTGTAAGGCCTGTTTGTGATAAACAGACGACTGGCTCATAGGTTGAACTTTAGGTTCACTAACTCTTTTTGGTGGAGTCATGGAGCTTCTTTTGGAAGAGCTTGCTTTAGTGTCATAAAGTTCAATCTTTTTCTTTGGTGTCTGATAATAAGGACAATAAGACGCTATGTGCCCATACTTTCCACACTTGTAGCATGATCTGCTTTCAACTTGATGATTTAACTATTTCTGTGGAGAAGTGTGTGACACACGTGTGAATTTATTCTGTTTGGGTTTTGACACTTCTTGTTTAAATGTTTTATCTTGTTTAACAAAATTAATTGTTTGAACATTGTTAACATTTTTTCCCTTTTGTTTATTTGGACTTAGACATGAAGCACGTGATTGGTTAATTTGTTTGGTATTTCTGGGTTCAGAAATAGACTTTGTTGAACTAGACTTTACTTTAACTTTTTCAAATTGTTCGTCCAGATTAACACAAGGCATTTTACCTTTAGATTTTGAAGTGGCATCCTTTTGTTTAGTGACAGATTATTTGGTTTACATGTGGAATCTGGATCATTACAAGAGGAGTGGACACCACATGATCCTTGATTGGGTTATTATTTTTTGGTTTACTTTTGGCATTCATCAAGGTCTCATGTGGTGGTGGTACCACTTTATATCCCAAACCCTCCCTATTGTTGTGTTCTCTCACTAAGTGTTGGACAATATGAGAAGAACTTGTCCAACTATGCAGTTTTAGTTTTAATGAATTTACTTCAACTTCCAAAACTGCTTTTTGTTTCTTAGTGTCTTCTAGGGAGTTTAGATAAAACTTAATGTCATTAGCTTCGTTAAAAGCTACAACTTCAGTTTCCTTAAGTTGTTTATTCAAAAGTTCTATCTTTTCTTTATAGCTGTGCTCATTTTGTTTTAAGACCCTATTTGCTTCTATGCACAGTTTTAGGTCCTTTACTAAGTTATCATTATGGTCTAATAACCTAGAAAATTTCAAATCAATGCTTTTCCTAAATTTATTATAATCAGAACAAGCATGATTATTGAAAAGTTGAGTAGAGGTACATACCTGAGAGGATGAGGTTGAATCAGCCATCAAAGCAGTGTCTTACTTTTCTGGTTTTGGTGATTCTGGACTTGTTGAACTTGTCCCTTCTTCAAGCAGGTGATCAACTACAGTTGCAGTTTCATCAACATTTGACATCACGAGTTCCACTGTAATATCACCTTCGCTTGCTGAGTTGTCATCTAGATCCTCAACACTAGCAATGTTGGATTCACCTGGAGACACAAACCGAAAGCTCCAATCTTCTCCTTCGTCATCGTTTGAAGTCAAGGCTTTAGGATCCTTTCTTGACGAAGTAGGACTGTTTGTGGGTTTATCTTGACGATTGAAGGATGAAAATGGATTTTTATTTCCTGTCTTCTTAGGCTTCACACACTCACCTTTGAAGTGCCCCTTTTCCCTATAGTTGAAGCAGGTAACTTTGGTCTTGTCAATACCAAAAGTGGTGTCCTTAGTAGCAATCAAGTTCTGTCCGGTCTTCTTGACAAACTTTTTAGCTCTCCAAACAGCACTTGCTAAGGCCCACATGATGTCCATTCTCTCCAGCTCTGTCTCGTCTACCTGCTCAGAGTCCTCATCTGCCAAATGGCAGTTTCCAATCTTCCCAGCAACTAGTCCGTCATAGGAGTGAATGACCGCAGCTAAGACATCCATGTGCTCCTTTGCTACCTCCACTGTAACATTCCCGAGATTCTTAGTCTTTAGTTTTATAGCATTGGCTTCAAGTGCTATGTATTGAGTACAAGACGACCCTGACGTGTCAGATCCTGAAGTGGTAGCTTGAGATGGACCAGCTGAACTCGACACAACACCGTTTGAAGTGGTGCTCTAGATGTTTTTGCTTGTGAAGTTGAGTTGTATAGTGTCGGATTCTGATTATATGATGACTTTTGGGTCCTGTACTTCATCCTCAACTCTTCCTCTCTCAGCTCAGAATGAAGTCGTTAACTTCACGAGCAAATCATACTGTCTGAGGTTGGATACAAAGGAAACCCACTTTTCTGGCAACCCATTTTCTAAGTTTGAAGCTTCGTCTTCCATAGACGTGGTGACTCCATGAGTGTGCAGCTCACTCATCAAATGGTAGAACCGATCAATGACGTCGTCCAAGCTCTCCTTTCCCATTGACGAGAAGTTATCAAACTTCTTTTTCAACGCTTTAGCTTTTAGAACTTTTAACGATGAATTTCCTTCATACCTTTTTTCCAATGCATCTCATCTTCTTAGCTTGCTTGTTCTTAGAAAATTGATGAAAGATGTTCTTAGGAATTGACTGAGTCAGCAATCCATATACTTTCTTCTCTACATTTTACTTTACCTTTTGGCCGTCAGTCATACCTCTTAAGGTGACTTTGACTCCATCTACACCTACAGGCATACTATACCCTGTCTCTATCGACTCCCACAGATTGGCCTCCATTTAAGTAAATCTAAAATCTTTGCTTCCATTGTGGGTAATCATCTAACGTTATAAGCTTAGGGGGCTTGTTGTGATTTCCCACTTCATTTTCTAGAAGCAACAGATTTTGAATCCTGGAGTCCCTTCTGGCAGTGAACGCTGAATATTGATCCTCCATTACTAATAACTTTGAACTTTGGAACAAACTGTTTTACTTGTGCGAATGAAGGTGTGTGATTGGACAACTCGTGCGATTGAACAATGCGAATGGCTCAAACGTTTGAATGAACCAATGTGAATGAATTAATCATGCGAATGGATAGGACCGAATGAATAATGCGAATGGATAGGACCGAATGAATAATGCGAATAGACAGTTCAGTCATATGAATGGATGTACGAATGAGTCCAATCCTGCGTATGAGGGATGCGTATGGATTCAGTTGTGCGATTGAGTCAATCGTGCGACTGAATCTGCTGAATATTGAGAATTAGAAAGTTTAAGGTACTTTGACGCAAAAACACAAATTTCTCAAGAACCCTAATTGTCGTATGCCGGAAAAACGTTAACTTTATGACCTGGAGACGTCCAAAACAATGTTTGACACAAAAAGATTGCGTTTTTACGTGAAAAATACAATTTTTATATCAAAATCGATTGAATCACACGTAAATAAAGAGCCAAAGCTCTCATACCACTGTTAGGGACTGTGTACTGGACGGAGTACTAAATGATTCACGTGTCCAATAGTGCAGAACCCTATTTGATTGGCGATCCAATCAATACAAACGTTAACTCCATCGATATAAGATTAAACTAAAGGTTAAGAACGAATAGGAATCGATCAAGAATGATCTATGAACTTGAAGTGTCTTTCTTGGACGTTCTGGACGGCTAGGGTACGAGTAGGAGTCGAATTCTTCAAGGTGTTACGTTTTTCCACGAATTATGTGGTATTTGTAGGTTAGGGTTACTCATTCGTGCGACTGAACTATTAGCATGGTTCAGTCGTGCAACTGAGTCATGCCGTGATCCATTCGCACGACTAAGTGTTCAGTCGTGCGACTTAGTCAATCTCATGTCATAATTGTGCGACTGATCCAGTCTCCTAGTTCAGTCGTGCGATTGGTTCATTAACATGAAGTTGTTCATGCGTATGGTCCATTAGCATGGGCCATTCGCATGAGAACTTCATTTGACTAAGTTTGAATATATTTCTCAATCATTACTTTACTAAGATTCAATCAAACAACCACAAACCTATATAATTAGTTCAATATGCGTTAATAAACAATAAACATTCACACATACACTGCAACATTAAACATTAAGATCATCAATCACATATTCTGTTTCATTCAACTCATATATATATAATTTACATTAAGGACATGACAGACATATTACATTAAGATCATAAACTAGGTACATATGGATCTACACCTTTCATCATATTGAGGGTGAAACGATTCCTCAAAAACTGCATAGATTTATGCAACTTGTAACAGAGATGAATATCTTGGAGTTGAAATACACTAATGAGGAATTAAACTAGAAGATGCTCCCTACTTTACCATAAAGTTGGAAGCGAACTATGTCCGTTCAAGAACACCATTGACCTCAAAGCAACTCATTTAGATACTTTGGTAACTAAAGTTAAGGCTCTTGAAATGGATTAAAAATCAAGAAACAAGAGTGTGAGAACTTATGTCTCACCCTATCACTTTAAAGAAACAAAAAGTGCTGGAAATGCCTTCATTTCCCACAATGATAGTGATAACTCTTGTACTTTGAGTGAATATGAGGAGGAAGTAAGTTTCTATGCATCAAAGGAAGCTCATTGACATCTACCAACATTTGCTAGCAAGACTTGGAAGAACTACATCTAGATGTAGTGGAGGAGATGGATCTATAATGGCAAATGGCAATGATTGCTTATATAGCCAAACAATATATCAAGAGATATTTAAATTTGCCTACTGGAAGTAAATCATCAAAGATTGGTGTTGATAAGTCAAAGGTAAGATGCTTCAAGTGCAATCTCTATGGACACTTTTCTGGAGAATGCAATAAATAATCAAATCCTGATTTGATAGAACATTAGCAACATCAGTCTTACCAACTATCATCATCTCAAAGATCTTTAACGCAACCACAAATTACCAACTCAACCCCACCAGTCACAAATAAATCAGTAGGAACAAGTAACTCTAAAGAAACTGGGCTGATCATACTTCAAGATGGAACCTGTGACTGGAGTATGTATGAGAAGGAAGTCTTGGAAGAAATTCAAGCTTTAATGGCTCACATAGAAAACAAAGTTCCACCCATGGCTAGAGAGGTAGGAGATAGGTTATGTACAATAATATGTGTTAAAGAAGTTGAAAGATATAGAGTCCATGCTCAACGACTAGTTGAGAAAGTTAAAGAAACAATGATTTTGAATGAATCTAATGTAAGAGAACATAAATTATAACAAAAAAATCAACTCTTTACAAAAGGATTTAGATAAACTTGTTTAATAAATTATAGTTTAAAAGCACAAATTGAGCATTTGCCACTTAACTAAATCCATGGCTGGCCATGCGTCAACTGAAATGAAATTTCTGAAGTTTCAACTTTCATCTTAGTAGTATGAGAATTATTAAGTTCTCATATTAAATCAAAGAACAGGTCTGGGTTGGAATATAATGTTGTGGCACCTCCTATAAACAATAATTACTCACCTTTACCTGAATCAAGGACAAATATCTTGTCAAATCATTTTGTGCCAAGCACCAAGTTTGAAACAAATCCTAATCAACAAGATATTCATAATAAAACTGAGGTGAATGAAACTGAGTCTTCTGAATTAGAAAAGATTAATCAAAATGACTAAGAATTGACTTTGATGAGTGTGATAGCTTGGATGATTTTGATGAACATGATGATGATCTACTGAACATGGGTAAGAGTATTGTTTTTAGACAAACTGAAAAGTGTGTACCTACTAAGGAAGTACACACAGTTTCTGTAGATAAAATAAAGAAGAAGCAATCAGCTAATCTTCATCAAAAGAAGAAACATTCTTCAGTAGAAGATCTACGGATAATCAAATGTACTGCTTCAACAAATGATCTACGGAAGGCAAAGTCAGCAACAAATAAATCAAAACTTCAAAAGATTAAAGAGGATAAATTAACTTCAAAATTAGAAAAGGATGCAAAGCCTCAGAAGTTGACAAATAAAAAGAAAGTAACTAATCCTGACAAAGAATCAGAGAACATGTATTACAAATGGTATGAGATGAAAAACCATAATACTGAAGATTGTTACTTCAGTAGTTATTATTCTATTTGTAATATGAACAATCACATGACATGTGACTGCTACTTCAACAAACATTGAACTATTTGTAACAAAAATAACCATTCAACTTAGGAATGTTATTTCAACAAAAAGAACAAGACAAAGAGCACAAAGAAGAAACAATCAGATAAAGCTGAATGAGACACTCAATCTACTGATTGTGAAAAAGATTCAAAAATTAAGTAGCCACAACAAAAACAAAATCCAAAACCAAAGGAGAAAACATCCACTGATGTTCAACCTTTGAAGAAAAGAACAACATTTCAGCAATCAAAAACATCTCACAAAAGGGTGAATTTGACTGAAAAGGAAACAAATGTTGATGATACTTTCTTTGATAATTTGAAAAGGAAACTCATGTACCTCATTCAAAATCAAAAGATAGTGAAACTTTCAACAATCAAAATTCATTATCAAAACCAAAGTCTCAAACCAACAAAAATAAGGTGAATGAAGAAGAGATTGAGAAACCAGGACCTAGTTCAATAACATCATCTTCAACAGAATCATCCTCACCTTAAACAACTCAAAATGAACCAAACAAAACTAAAATTATTACTGAAACTTCAAAATGAAAATTCAAGACTTACTAAAACAAAACTAAGATCATTAAGGCTTGGGTTGTCAATTCTAACTGATTTGTTTTTGTATGCACGAACAATCTTCGAGAGCTGACAAGTGGTATGTTAACAGTGGTTGTTCAAGGCATATGATAGGAAACTGTTCACTTCTCCATGGACTCAAACATAAAAATGCCTCATATGTGGCATTTGGTGGGGATAAAAAAGGAGGTAAAATAGTTGGTGAAGGAATGGTAACCAATGGTGTGTTCAAATTTGAGAAAGTAAACTATTGTGAAAAATTACAATATAATTTACTGAGTATGTCTTAAATTTGTGATCAAAATTATACAACATTATTTGATAACACTAATTGTTACATTCTTAAGCTAGGTTTTTCTATTCCAGAAGATTGGGTCCTTCTTAAAGCATCAAGAAAAGGAAACACATATGTTTTGGATATGAACAAAAGTTCACTCACAAGACATGAAACATGCCTCCTGTCTAAGTCATCAGAAGATGAATCCCATTTATGGTATAGAAGGGTTATTCACTCTAACCTGAAGAACATGAACAAATTTGTGAAAAATGACTTAGTCATTGGATTGCCAAAGAAAGAATTTTATTGTTCAAACCATTATCCTTCTTGTGATAAGGGAAAACAACATAGAGTGTCTCATAAATCCAAAATTATCAATACAAACACTACACCACTCAAATTGCTTCACATGGATCTATTTGGTCCCACCAATGTGATGAGCATTAGAAAGTGGAAATATTGTTTGGTGATAGTTGATGATTTCACTAGATTCATATGGGTCTTCTTCTTAAAACAAAAGAGTGAAGCATCATAAACATTAATGGACTGTGTCATTAAGATTGAGAATCAACTTGATTTAAAGGTTAAATTTTTAGGAGTGACAATGGGACTGAATTTGTTAATATTGACTTAGATTCCTTTTGCATGAATATAGGTATTGCAGGGCAATTTAGTGCACCGAGAACTCCAGAACAGAATGGAGTTGTTGAAAGAAGAAACAACACACTTATTGAAACAACAAGAACAATGCTAGCTGATTCACAACTACCAATCACCTTTTGGGCTAAGGTAGTGAATACATAATGCAATGTTCAAAATAGGACATCGATTGTAAAGGAACATATCAAAACACCTTATGAGCTTTTATTTAAAAGAAAACCTGTCATAGGATATCTTAGAGCTTTTGGGTGTCATGTATCTATTTTAAAGATAAAAACAATTAGGAAAACATTCAGAAAAAGCCTATGATGGTTTCTTTGTTGGATATTCTTCAACGTCTAAATCTTATAGGATCTACATTCCACAACATAACATTGTGGAAGAAACTCCTAATGTATCATTTGATGAATCCTTATTTCCTAAATCAGTTAAAGGATCAGCATGGTTGTTTGATATAGATGCTCTAATAGACTCATTTAACTCTGGTTATTTGAATTATGCAGGATCTAATGATACATGACATCCATTTGTTCCCCCAAATATGAATGAAGTGTATTTATCTGCTGATCCTCCAAGGATACACACATCAAGTAATATGGGACAAGGAACAACAGATAATGACAATGATGATGCACAAGTCCAACAAACTGAATGCACATCCTCAGATGAAAACACTTTATCAGCAGTTGCTGACTCTGCATCCACATATATACATTGTTTATCTGGAGATATTAATATGTCTCAGCAGCAGTTCCGTGCTCTTAAAAAGATACAACAAACATTGGAAATGATTCATCGAGTCCTCAGATACCATCCGTAGAAGTTCTTCTAACTTCTACGGAAGAAGAAAATGCTTTCGGAGAAGTTCCTATGGAAGACATTAATTACACCCCTATTTGTTGGAGCATATATAGTCATATATAGTGTGTTCGTCACTTGTCGAACAGTCTAGGCTTAATGTAATACACCTGATATGTTGTAAACACATGAAACTGGGTCATTCGCAGGAGCATATGCGAATGAGACTCAGTCGTACGACTGAGCCATGCTAATGGACCAGCCGTGCGACTGAGAGATGCGATTGGGACATTCGTACGACTGAACCATAAGTCGTACGATTGAACCATACGCATGGTCCAGTCGTACGATTGAACCATAAGCATGGTCCAATCGCACGAATGGGCCTAGTCGCATCTAATATGGGCTGAGGCCTATATATACCAGTTTCAATATGTAGAGAGATAAGGGATTTGAGAGGGAGTCTGCCTGGGAGCCTAGGGCTGCCAGATAAGAGGGGAGATCATGCTCGATCTTCCCTTGCCAAGAGTCTTGATCTTAGGTTGTAACGAGCTTGTAATAGTTAGGTTTTATCAATGAAACCAATTTTTTGATAGTTCGTGTTATTGATTTGACTTTTAATTTTGGTTGTTTATCCTTCCGTCAAGAACAAGGTCGGATGTCTACCGATCCAGCTGACTTCACAAGTTGTATAAGAGCTTTGGCTCTTGATTACGTGTTGATTCAATTGCTTTTGATACAAAAATTGTGTTTTTCACTAAAAACACAATCTTTTTGTGTCAAACAGTGTCTTAGACATTTCCTAACCATAAAGTTTAGTTTTTCCGGCATACGAAAATTAGGGTTTGTGAAAATTCGAGTTTTTGTGGCAAAAACACGTTTAACCCACGAATTTTCAAACTTCAGCAGGTTCAGTCGCACGATTGGCTCAATCACACGACTAAGTTCATTCGCATTCCCCAAACGCACGATTGGACTCATTTGTACCCTCATTCGTACGACTAAGAACCTTATTCGGACTGTTCAACCGCATTAGTTCATTCGGCCAACTGACTCATCTGTATTAGTTCAGTCGCATGATTGAACCATTTGCCTAGTTCAATTGCCCGAATAAGCCCAATCGCATACCTTCATTCGCACACATAAACAATTTGTTTAATAGTAAAGTTAAGTGAAATGGAGGACCGGTTTTTAGCATACACAGGAAGTAAAGACACTCGTATTCAAAATCTACTGCTATTGGAGAACGAAGTGGGAATTCATAATAAACCCTCAAAGCTTATCACGTAAGACGGCTACCCAAAATGGAAGCAACGTTTCGAAATCTACTTAAATGGAGTAGATACAAATTTGTGGGAGGTATAGAGTTAGGCTACAGCATGCCAGTAGGAGCTGACGGTGTCAAACTTACTTCCCACAATGGAAGAAACGTTTCGAAATCTACTTAAATGGAGTAGATACAAATTTGTGGGAGGCTATAGAGTCGGGCTACAACATGCCAGTAGGAGCTGACGGTGTCAAACTTACTTCCCACAATGGAAGAAATGTTTTGAAATCTACTTAAATGGAGTAGATACAAATTTGTGGGAGGCTATAGAGTCGGGCTACAACATGCCAGTAGGAGCTGACGGTGTCAAACTTACGTTAAGCGGCATGTCTGATGCACAAAAGGTGAAACACAACGCTGAGAAGAAAGTTGACGCTTTGCTTACCCAGTCTATTCCAAATCTTCCATCAGTACTCGGAGTATAGTCAAGCAAAGAAATTATGGGATGCATTGGAGAGGAGGTATGACGGAAATGCCTTGCTCAAGGCCATTAAGGCCAAAGTTTTGAAGAAGGAGTTTGACAACTTCTCTTCAATAGGAAAGGAAAGCATGGACAACGTGGTCGATAGATTCTACCACTTGATGAGTGAGATGCACACTCATGAAGTAACTACGTCGATGGAGAATAAGGTATCCAACTTTGCAGATGGATTAGAAGAGAAATGGGCTTCCTTCGTTTCAAATCTCAGACAGAATGGGAAGCTCTCAAAGTTAGATATAAATGACTTCATTCTGAAACTGAGAGAGGAGGAGCTTAGGATGAAGTATAGAACCCAAAAGGCCAACTATGATCAGAATCCGGGTCTGTACTACGCGAGTCCTCAGGCCAAGACATTTGGAGCACCACTACAGACTGCCTTCGTCTCAAGCTCAGTAAGTCCAGCACAAGCATCTACTTCAGGGTCCGAAACGTCAGGGTCATCTGGTACCCAATATATTCTACCAGAACCCAATGCAGCAAAATTGAAAACCAATAACTTCAGTAACGTGACTGTTGAGGTGGCCAGAGAACACATGGACCTCTTAGCTGCTGTAGTCCACTCCTATGATGGACTAATTGCTGGAAAGATAGGAAATTGCCACCTCGCAGATGAGGATTATGAACAGGTGGATGAGATGGAGTTGAAACGGATGGATATAATGTGGGCCTTGGCAAGTGCTATCCGACGAGCTAAAAAGTTTGTCAAGAAGACCAGACAGAACTTGGTTGCAACCAAGGACATGACCTTTGGCTTTGACAAGTCAAAGGTAACCTGTTTCAAATGTGGTGAGAAGGGGCACTTCAAACAGGAGTGTGTGAAGACTGGTAATGGCAATCCTTTCTCATCCTTTAATCGTCGGGACAAAGCCACATCTAGTAGTTCTACTTCATCAAGCAAGGACCCTAAAGCATTAACTGCTAACGAGGATGAAGGACAGGACTAGAGCTCTCGGTTAGTCTCACCGGGAGAGTTCAACATAGCTAGTGTGGAGGACATAGATGATGATTCCGCCAGTGAGGGAGACATAGCAGTAAGCTCACGATGTTCAATTCTAAAGACACCGCACCTTTGGTCAACCACTTGCCTAAAGAAGAAAAATATACATCAACGTCAGAATCACTAGTACCAGAGACAACAGATTCGGCACACATTGCTGATTCCTCTTCAACATCTCAGGTAAGTACTACTGACCAGTTGTTTAATAATCATGCTTGTTCTGATTGTAATAAATTTAGAGAAAGCATAGATTTAAAATTTTCTAGGTTATTAGATCATAATGATAGCTTAGTAAAGGATTTGGAACTGTGCACTGAAGCTAATAGAGTTTTAAAACAAAACAAGCACAGTTACAAGGAGAAGATAGACCTTTTGAACAAACAGCTTAGGGAAACAGAAGTAGTTGCCTTTAACCAAGCTAATGGCATTAGGTATTATCTTAAATCCCTAGAGGACACTAAGAAGTAGAAAGCAGTTTTAGAAGTAGAAGTCAACTCCTTAAAACAAAAACTGCATAGTTGGACAAGCTCATCTCATATTGCCCAACACTTAGTGAGAGAGAGAAACAACGAGGAGGGATTGGGATACAAATTGGTTCCGCCACCACCTGAGACCTTGATGAACACCAAAAGTAAACCAATTAATAATAACCCCATCAAGGATCATCTGGTGTCCACTCCTCATGTTAGTGACTCAGATTTCACAAGTAAATCAATTGAATCTGGCACTAAGCAAAAGTAGTCCACTTCAAAGGCAAAAGGAAAGATGCCTTGTGTTAACCTGGAAAAAGAGTTTGAAAAGGTTAATTTAAAGTCAGGTTCAAACAAAGTCAAATCAGAACCCAAAAAGACTACTAAACCTAATCAATCACGAGCATTATGTCAAAGTCCATGTAAACAAGAAATAAAAGATGTAAAACCAGGTAAAGCAATTAAGTTCGTAAAACCCGACCATACATCTAACAAAGAAGTGTCTCAATCTAAACAAAATAAGGTCATCCGTGTGACACCTACATCTCCACGAAAACAAATAAACCGTAAAGTTAAAAGCAGATCTTGCTACAATTATGGAGAGTACGGTCACATTGCGTCTAATTGTCCCTATTATCAGACACCAAGGAGGAAAGTTAAACTTCATGCATCTAAAACTAGATCTTTTAAGACGAACTCATTGACGCCTCCTAAAAGGAATAGTGAATCCAAAGTTCAACACATCAGCCAGTCATCTGTTTATCACAAACAGGCCTTAAACAAAGCTAGCCTATGGAAAGCAAAATCCACCTCAGCGTCTGAAAATGAGAACAAACAGACATCGGAGCTTCCCCCAACCTCAAATGGTCAATGGGTTGAGTTTATGTTGTGTGATGCCTCGAGGAAACCCAAGCCAGTGAAGGCTTGGGTTCCTAACATGAACTAATGTTTTCATTGAGTGTGCATGGTGTTCGCTATGGTGCTGAGACTAACACGTGGATTGTAGATAGTGGAGCATCTAGGCACATGACGGGGAACAGAGCTCTTTTATCAAATGTCAGACAAATCAAAGGAGGGCATGTTTCATTTGCTGGAAACAAAGGCGGGTACATCACAGGCCAAGGGGAAGTGGGAAATCAGAAAGTTAAGTTTGACAAGGTAAACTATGTCCAACAATTACAAAATAACTTACTTTCTATTTCTCAAATATGTGATAAAGGCTTCAAAGTAGTCTTTGACAACAAGAAGTGCTACGTTCTGAAGAAGGACTACGTGATCCCGGAGGACCAAGTCCTAATGTCAGCTTCAAGATATAATGATCTTTATGTCTTTAATCTTTCAAAGGCCTCCACAATGGAACGTGAAGTTCAGTGCTTCTTGTCCAAAACTACTGAGAAGGATTCCATCTCCTGGCGTAGGAGACTGGGACACATAAATCCAAGGATGATGAATCATTTGATCCAGAATGATGTAGTGAGGGGAGTGAACGTCAAAAACTTCCAACTCCGGATTTCTGTGTTGTGTGCAAGAAGGGCAAACAGACGAAGAAGTCTCATAAGGAAAAGAAAGTTCATTCCGTAGAACTACCTCTTGAGCTTCTTCACATGGATCTGTTTGGTCCAGTCAGTACAAGAAGCATCGCAGGCGACTTGTACTGCTACGTAGTTACTGATGACTACTCAAGATTCTCTTGGGTAATGTTTCTAAATTCCGAATCATAAACATTTGAATCCTTCAAGGAATTAGTAACTACACTGGAATCCCTATAAAAGCTGAAAGTATGACAAGTGCGCTCAGACAACGGAACCGAGTTCAAGAATCAGTGGTTGGAGGCCTACTGCAAGGAAACCGGAATTGTGCATCAATTTACCTCTACCTACATTCCTCAAATGAACGGTATTGTTGAACGGAAGAATGGTAGCTTGATAGAGACCGCACGGACTATGCTAGCAGACTCGAAACTGCCTATTCAATTCTGGAATGAGGCAGTTGCAAATGCATGTTATACGCTCAATCGAATTCTGGTAGTTAAACGCCATGGAAAAACGTGCTATGAGTTACTACAACGGCGTAAACCTAACTTAGTGTATCTCTAGCCGTTTGGCGCTCCGTGCACCCTGCTGAAGAAGACTCAGGAGGGAAAATTCAGCGAGAAGGTTGATGAAAGGATCTTTCTAGGATACAACACACCGAACAAGAGAGTTTACAACAACTGAATGGGTCAAGTAAAGGTGTGGTGTAACGTTGATGTTCAGAGATACACCACACCACCTGCTGGAAAAGGGCCTGCTTACCTCTTTGACTATGATGGATTCTTCAAGTCCTTCAACATACCTCTCTCTACTTCCGAAGACGAGTTAGCAAACAAGATGATGTATGATGTCTTGAACACACCGTCTCAAGATTCAACACCATCTAGTTCACAAAGTTAATCATCTACCAACTCAGGGGGAGCACTTGATGTGAGTGACTCTTCCTCTGATGAAGAAAATGTGGAGAATGATCAAAACAACCAGGATGAACAGGTTCCGACTACCACAAGTCCACAAGCATCTGACAGTGATGCTTCTGAGCCTTTTGAACCTCAAACTTCTATTGCCTCAGATCCAGAACCAAATGTTCACAATCTTGATTCTGAGGTGGTTGTTCCAACAACTCACGGCTCACATCTATACATCCATCATCCTTTAGATAATGTCATAGGAGATGTCATAGGAAGTTATTGTGCTCCCACTAGCCTTCTTATACACACAAGCCTCATCAGCGTTTTTGATGAAGCCAAATTTCTTTACCTCCTCATCAAAACGATGATTCCAGCTTCTCGTTGCTTGTTTTAATCCATAGATTTATTTCTTTAACTTGCATACTTTATTAGGATGTTTTGGATCGACAAAACCTTTAGGCTGAACCATATAGACATCTTCCTCAAGATATCCATTTAGGAAAGCGGTTTTGACATCCATTTGCCAAATCTCATAATCATAATGAGCAGCTATGGCAAACAATATCCTAATAGATTTTAGCATCACAACAGGTGAAAAGGTTTCATCATAGTCAACCCCTTGAGTTTGAGTGAAACCTTTTGCTACAAGTCTAGCCTTATAAGTATCCAAGTTTCCATGCATATCGGTTTTCTTCTTGAAAACCCACTTACTTCCAACTACTTTGGAGTTAAGAGGTGGTACAACCAAGTCCCATACTTGATTGTCATGCATGAATTGCATCTCAATGCTCATGGCCTCGAGCCATTTGTCACAATCCAAATTGGACACTGCATCATGGTATGTGCTTGGTTCATCTGAATTTACCACATAGCATCCATCCATGAAAAATCCGTATCTTTCAGGTGGATTACTAGTTCTACCACTTCTGCGAATGTTTTGTGTGTATTGATCAACCACTTGATCATCTTTAACATCCTCATGTTGAGTGCTAGTTTCAACCAAACGTACATCGGGTTGTGGTTCTTGATCGTCCTCAAGATCCACTGTTCTACTGCTACTTCCTTCCATAAGGAACTTTGCTTCTGAGAACTCACCCTTTCTGGAAACAAACACCTTTTGTTCCAGTGGATCATAGAAATAATATCCCATAGAATCTCTAGGATATCCAACAAAGATGCACTTGGTGGATCGGACTTCCAGTTTGTTTGGGGTGGGAGTCTTAACATAAGCCTCACAACCCCAGACCCTTAAGTATGATAGGGATGGAACTCTTCCAGCCATATCTCAAGGGTGTCCTTTCCACCTTTTTGGTTGGGTCCATATTTAGAATACGGGCCGCGAGAGCAAAGCGAAACCCCAAAATGATAGAGGTAATGTGCTTCTACCCATCATAGATCGGACCATATCCAATAAGGTTCGATTCCTCCTCTCAGACACACCATTATGTTGTGGTGTTCCAGGTGGAGTGAGTTGTGAGACAATCCCACAACTCCTAAGATGATCTTGAAAAGCATCACTTAGGTATTCACCTCCTCTATCGGTGCGGAGAACTTTAATCGACATATTGAGTTGATTTTGTACTTCATTTTGAAAGATCTTGAACATTTCAAAACCTTCATCTTTGTGTCTTAACAGGTACACATACCCATAGCGACTATAATCGTCGGTAAAGGTAATGAAGTATCTTTCACCATTCCTAGTCATTGGCTTAAAAGGACCAGATACATCTGAATGTATGATTCCTAACAAATCTTTTGCCCTTTCGTTAGTCCCACTAAAGGATGCCTTAGTCATTTTACCTTGTAAACAAGACTCACACACATCAAATGAATCACACTCACTTGTTTTTAAAAGACCATTCTTTTGTAGTGTTTGAATTCTTTTCTTGTTTATATGACCAAGACGATAATGCCAAAGGTAAGACTCACTCAAATCCGATTTAAGTTTCTTGGTACTAGTTTGGTACAACAAGCTATCATTCAATGTGATTTCACGAACCAATTCATAAATACCATTGACGGGAATAGCTTTAAAGTAAAACATGTCATTCAAAGCAACATGAATTTCATTTCCAATAAATGATAATACATATCCAAATTGTTTTAATAGGGTTACAGAGATAATGTTCATAGTCAAACTAGGAGCATACAAAACATTATACAAAATACTTCCAAACCATTTGGAAGTTTCAAGATGTAGTCACCACGGGCTTCAACTTGAACTTTTGCCCCATTGCCCATGTAGAGGCTAACATCCCCTTTCTTGAAGTCACTACTTCTTTTGAACCCCTGCAACAAATTGCAAATGTGAGTTCCACATCCGGTATCCAATACCCATGTGTTAGAGGATATTAAGTTTAAATCAATATGGATCATGTATGTTGTACCTGAGGTCTGCCGGCATTCCTCTTTGCTTTCAACTCTTGGAGATGGACGGGACAATTCCTTGCCCAATGTCCAATCTCCCCACACTTGAAGCATGGGTCATTCGAAGCAACCTTTTGCTTCTTCTCCAGTGCTTTGAGTGGCACCCTTGCCACCCCTTTCCCCTTACCTGACATGGGTCCCTTACCCTTGGCAACTCTTGCTTTGGGCGCGGGATGAGGCCTTTTCTTGTTCCCACCTTCGTTGATGGTGAGAATGGGTAAAACCCTTTTACCCATGGCCGCCTCGGCCGTTTTGAGCATAGAGTGAAGCTCACCAATGCTCTTGTCCCATGCATTCATGTTGTAATTCAACAAGAATGTCTCGAACCTTTTGGTAAGGCCATTAAGGATCAAATCCGTGGCCAATTCCTTCGAGACGGGAGAATTAAGCCTCTCAAGATGGTCAATGCGACTTTTCATCTTAAGCACATAAGATGGAACAGATTGGTTGTCGTCCAGCATGAAGCGCTTGAACCGTTTCAAAGCGTGCAACCCTTGCTTGCTGTTGGAACGTTTCCTTCAGCTGGGTTATCATGTCATAGGCTCCGTGATTTTCATACTCCTTTTGGAGATCCGGAGTCATGCTTGCCAACATGAGGCAAGACACTTGGACCAAGTCCTCAGTGTATTTAACCAATCATTAAAGGCCTCCTCATCATCCTCACTAGGTTGATCGGGGATAGGGTCGTCTAAAACATATGCACGTTTTTCTTGCTTGAGAACGATTCTCAAGTTTCGAAACCAATCAATAAAATTGTTATGGTTTAGACGTTCCTTTTGGAGAATCGCTCTTAAAGATTGGGCGGACGCGGATGAATTTTCATTGTTATCATGGTTATGGAGGCCATCTACAAAATTTAACAAAGATCAATTTTAGTATTTTCGATATTGTTATTTTAATAATAAATATCTTTTATGGCCATTTTATATTAAAATCTAGAATCCAACATTACATTTAAATTATGGTTAGGTGACCTTTATCCCACGATTTAAATTAATAAGGTGGTCAACCATTGACGATTGCAACCATTTGCAACTTCTAGAGATATAGGATCGACTTGAAACATCATATGTAAAGTCGGCATGTTAATCCCATCAACACCATTTGGAAACCACATTGTAGGTGATCCATTTGACATGGTTTGCAAATCAAGACACCCTACTTACATCCACGTGTGAGTTTGCCAAAATAAGTGGTTAGGTGACCTTTATCCACAAATAAGGCATTCTCATCTCAAATCACAAGTTCCCTCAAAATGGTTAGGTGACCTTTATCCCACTAAGAGTTCCCAAGTGACTCAAGTGTTATGTAAAATGATGGTGTTGATCTTGTTTTAAAATATTTAGAGATTTCATAATTCTAGTTTAGAAAACTCTTAGTACTTGTATTTGCATGCTTTCAAATACAAGATACCCTATGGTCCTTTGATTAAAACTTATATTAATCTTTAGAACCATTAATCATTTTAATAACCTTTTATTACCTTTTAATGATTAAGAACCATTTAATTAGTTGTTAAGATCATAGAAAGGTTTGTTAAAGCAAATATCACATACATGCCATCAACCACAATAATATAAACAAAACAACATAGCATATGTGCATAACCATAGCATCTAAAGTGGTCCACACTTGTTTGCCATCACAAGTGTGGTCCATAGGCATTCCTAAGGGTCATAAAAAAACACATAGAAAGCTTCCAAAAGCCTCCCACTTGAAACCACATCCAAAATGCTCCATGTTTCTATTATGTTTTTCCTTTGTGCTTCCAACGCATACGTCTTCATATTACAAGATATAAAGTCCTAATACAAGATATCTAGTAAAATGAAAATGCACCTAATCTATTTATTACAACCCAATAATAAATAAATTACATTTTAAACAAAGCACAAATAAATAAATACACAACCCCATTGAATAAACAAATACAACCATTGCAATCATCCAAACAACACAAGGCCAAAGGCTAGGTTATGCACCAATATAAACATTCATCATATCATCCAAAAATAACAATGAATCCCCTCTAAAACCCATGAAATTTCAGCCAACATAAACTGAATTTTGGGTTTTAAACATTGTCCAAACAACAACATATCTTTCAAGGTTTAATCACAAGCATGTGTAATATAACCTTGAAAGTTTGGGGATTCAACATATAGGAATATTGCAGCCCTTAAAAGGTTATAAAATCCCATAAAAACAATTTTAAGGACAAGAACAAGCAAGCTATCCACATAACCGGCTCTAGATGCCAATGTTGAGTTTGTTAGAAAAAAATAAAATCAAAGTTTAACCTTTTAAACTTTCAGAAAAACACAGCGGAAATGATTTTGAACCATGATTATAAAGCTGAAATTTCATGTTCTTATGGTGACATATATATGTATAAAACAAACCCAAAATCAAAGGATCATTATATGTGAATAAGCAAGCTATGAAACATATGTAAATATACATAAAATCACAGCTACAATGAGCTGTGAAAAAAAGTACCTTTCAACAGCTTGATAGTCGACCAAAAGGGAAGATCGATGCTCAAAACTCAGCCAAGGCTAAAAGGAAATGACCCCTCAAGCTTGTATACCCCAAGCTAACTTGCAAACACCTTTTCTTGCTAGGGAGATGAACACCAAAATGACTCCAATACCTCTCCAAAGAGTGCTGGAAATCGAGAGTTTTGAGAGAGAGATTGGAGCTTCTAACTTGTGTTTTGCATGTATGAAAAAGATAGATGTGTTGAGTGTTGGACTAGTAATAAAAGTTGTAGTTTACAAGAAAGTAAAAGGACCTCTCATAGGAGAGGGGGAGGCCGAAAATGGTCTCCAAATAAAAGTTTTCCCCCCAAAACCTAATCAAACAATTTTTATAAAACTAGTCCCTTATAAGTTGTACAATTAACTTTTAATTGTATAACTTATACACTCTTTTATTATTTAATGTTATCTAACTAACTTAAATAACACTAAGTTATATTCTTGAACAAAATATCCTAATAAGTTGTTCCATCTCATATGCAACTTATTTAGAAAACCCATTTTCTAAATTGGTGTTATTATTTAATTGCATGATCATATCATCAATTGAATAATTGTCGGTGATTGCAAAGCTTGTTATTGGGTATAACCTGACTTGGATCATGACATACTAACCGCATCAATGTTCTATGTGTCTTGGGCATATAGAATCCAACAGAGTTCACATGAGAAATCAGTTGTATTCAGCTGATTATGCCTCTGTGATGGAAAAGGGATACCTTCATGACGGTGTCTATCATTGCTTTGTGTCTTATTTTGAGCCAAAGTATGTTAGTGAAGCCCTGAATGATGAGGAATGGGTGAGTGCCATGTAAGAAAAACATCTTCAGTTCAAGAAGTTGGGTTTATGGACTCTAGTGGATAGACCTATAGGTGCTAAGGTCATTGGCACCAAATGGGTATTGAAATGCAACAAAGATGATCAAGGAATGATCATCAAAAACAAGGCTCAGCTTGTTGTTCAGGGATTTCGACAATTTGAGGGTATTCACTACAATGAAGTGTTTGTACCCGTGGCAAGAATGGAAGCAATCCGCATCTTCCTTGACTATGCATCTTATATGAAGATCAAAGTTTATCAAGTAGATGTGAAGAGTGCGTTCCTTCATGGTGAGATCCGAGAGACAGTGTATGTCAGTCAACCCGAGGGATTTGAGGATCCATATCATCGGGACAGAGTTTACAAACTCGACAAGGCGCTATATGGGCTTCATCAATCTCCGAGGGCCTGGTATGAGAAACTCTCGACTCATCTTGTGAAACACGGTTTTCGCAGGGGAGTCATTGGCTGTACATATTTATCAAGGAAAAAGATGGGGATTTACTACTGGTACAAATCTATGTCGATGACATAATCTTTTGTTCCAAGAGCGAAGAATTATGTAAAGAGTAGTAATGAAGGCGGAGTTTGAGATGAGTGCAATGGAAGATATGAAGTTCTTTCTTAGGTTACAGGTGGATCAGACACCAAATGGGATTTTCCTACATCAGACCAAGTATGTGGGTGATATTCTTAGTTGGTTTGACTTGGAGAATGCTTCTACAGCTGGAACTCCACTTGCTACAAACCATGATGTAGCACCCGACAAGAATGGTGATCTGGTAGATGCCACTATGTACCGAGGGACGATTGGATCTCTCATGTATCTCACTGCCTCACGACCTGATATGATGTATGCTACATGTTTATGTTCATGATATTAGGCAAAGCCTAAGGTGAACCATCTTATTGGGGTGAAAAGGATTTTTTGTTATCTGAAGGGTACACCTACACTTGGGTTGTGGTATCCTCATGATGATGACTTTAAGCTTATGGTAGCGACTCGGATTACGACGGCTGCAAAATGAACTACAAGTCTACATCAGCAGGGTGTCAGTTCTTTGGGAAAAGATTAGTAACCTGGCAGTGTAAGAAGCAGACCTCAGTTGCATTGTCAACCTGTGAAGCCAAAAACGTTGCTGCTGCAAGTTGCTGTTCACAAATCATATGGATTCAACAGCAAATGCGAAATTACGGTTTGAAATTCTCTTCTACTCCTATCTTTGTTGATAACTCTGTTGCAATTGCAGTCACTAAAAACCCGGTCCAACATCCTAAGACCAAACACATCGGAATTATATATCACTTTATATGTGATTGCTTTGAAAAGAACTTAATCGATGTGGTAAAAATAAACACAGATTTTCAACACGCTGACCTCTATACAAAGGCTATTGACAAACCATGTTTTCTATATCTGTTAGAGGTCAACGGTGTTAAAGAGAAAAGTGAGGTTATTCCTGAAGATGACCATGTGTAGTCCGATGCATCTTGTAAATTTTCTTTTCTTTTTCAATTTTTTATTTTTAATGCTTAATTTTAAGTAGTTTAATTAAAATTGGTCTTATTTCTTCGCCTATTAAAATCCTAAAATGCTAATCCATCACGGTTTTAAAGTTTTAGGGGGAGAATAGGTTTAGACAGTATAAAAAAAGAGACTGGAACTGCTTCTTGCACAGATTTGAGGATGAGCAAAGCATATTCACCCTGAGGTTCTTTTGTCAAATAAGTTCGATGTATACGCCATTATTCGTCGAACTTCCAGAATAGGTGAATGTAATTGGAACACGAAAGAGAGAAGAGAAGATGTCAGCAGTCGGTGCTGATTTGTGGGGTAGTCAGGAGCATCTGACTACTTATGGGCCAATCAAGTTTTATTTATCCGCATAGAGAGGATTCTCATTCTTAGGGGGAATCCATGTTTAGAGTAATTGATGACGGAATCAGAAAGTGATGATGTGAGCAGGTTTTGACTAGGGTTGAGTAAGAGCGATATTCTTACTGTGAATCGAATATGGTAACCAAGTCAATGATTGAGTGGCGGAAACAAACAATCAAAGAACATTCAATGCAAGAAAAATACTCATAAATGCTTTTGTATTGATATATGAAAGTTGACAAATTACAGAGAATAATTACAACAAAAATTTTCTATCTATCATCCGTCCCCTCATGTACGAGGTATCTATTCTATTTATAGGCAGACAAGATGCCTTTTACAATATGACTAAACTACCCCTGACCTATTACATCAGAACTAGTCTAGTCTTCATCCACATCTTTGCTTGTTCATCCGCATTGACAAATGCGGATGAGTTAACTTGATCAGCATTTCTTCACTTGATCAATCGCATTAGTATGTGGGTCATCCGCATTGGTTAATGGTATGAACAAATACTTGCGCACATTTGTTCGGTCATCCGCATTTGTAAATGCGGATGAGCAAAGTCTTGTTAGCATTTACTTTCTCTTCCGCATTAGTCAATGCGAAAGAGTAAGTACTTGTCCGCATTCATTCTTGGTCTTCCACATTTGTCAATGCGGAAGAACAAATACTTGTCCGTATTTGTTTTATGCCTTCCGCATTGACAAATGCGGGAGACAATACTTTATTCTTCTTAGCAGATTCTTCATCCGCATTTCTTCTTGGACTTAAGGGATTTTAGCAGAACAATCATCAAATCACCCATTGAGTTGGCATGTATGATCCTTTCAAGGGTCCAACAATACTCCCCCTAAGGATTATACAGCCAAGTTTTCCTCAATGTTTGGGAGGTGATTGATGTTGTGAAGATTCTGCTGGGTCTTCTGGGGGTAAGATGAATGCAGCTTTGGTAGGATCCAGTATAGCTTTGATCATATTCACGAAATCTATTGCTTCTGACATCCTCTCTCTGCTTAACACATGAATCTTCATCTTGCTCATATTATAGATGGCTTCCATTGGTAGCTTCTTTAGTGAAATAGCTCCCATATAGAAATTGTAGGAAGTCCATCTCTATGTATCAGTAAGCTCCCCCCACATGAACCTCAAGTTTTACAATGTTGCCAAGCTGCAATGGTGTCTTCTTCTTCTTTCTTTTCTCTCTTCTGATTCTTATCTGATCATATGCCAGCTTCAGCAGCTTGATGCACTTTAGAAAGAAGTGCATATCCAACTCTCCCAATTTATTATTCAATTCCTGAAATGTCTGGTGTATATGTAATGAATATATGATTCATCAAGCAATCTAACCTCATATCCATTAAATAATCTGATTTCAGCTCCCTCCTTTCCTCCCCACTTCCTTTCAATTACCATCTCATATGTTTTCTCATCATAGTACATATTTGAGATGGGTGTGGAGGAATGAGTACGAGACACCATTTTCCTTTTTAATGATTCTGTAGGCTTTACCTTCAGCTCAGGGAATACAATTTCATAATTGACTGGGGTTGAGTAGAGTGATATTCTTGCTGTGAATCGAATATGGTAACCAAGTCAATGATTGAGTGGCGAAAACAAACAATCAAAGAACATTCAATGCAAGAAAAATACTCATAAATGCTTTTGTATTGATATATGAAAGTTGATAAATTACAGGGAATAATTACAACAAAAATTCTCAATCTATCATCTGTCCCCTCATGTACGAGGTATCTATTCTATTTATAGGCAAACAAGATGCCTTTTAGAAAATGACTAAACTACCCCTAACCTATTACATCAGAACTAGTCTAAGTCTCATCCCCATCTTTGCTTGTTCATCCGCATTGACAAATGTGGATGAGTTAACTTGATCAGCATTTCTTCACTTGATCAACCGCATTAGTATGTTGGTCATCCGCATGGTTAATGCGGATGAACAAATACTTGTACGCATTTGTTCGATCATCCGCATTTGTCAATGCTGATGAGCAAAGTCTTGTCCGCATTTACTTTGTCTTCCGCATTAGTCAATGCGGAAGAGTAAGTACTTGTCCGTATTCATTCTTGGTCTTCCGCATTTGTCAATGCGGAAGAACAAATACTTGTCCGTATTTGTTTTATGCCTTCCGCATTGACAAATGCGGGAGACAATACATTATTATTCTTAACAGATTCTTCATCCGTATTTCTTCTTGGACTTAAGGGATTTCAGCAGAACAATCATCAAATCACCCATTGAGTTGGCATGTATGATCCTTTGAAGAGTCCAATCATACTCCCCCTAAGGATTATAGACCCAAGTTTTCCTTAATGTTTTGGAGGTGATTGATATTGTGAAGATTCTGTTGGGTCTTTTGGGGGTAAGATGAATGAAGCTTTGGTAGGATCTAGTATAGCTTTGATCATATTCATGAAGTTTGTTGCTTCTGACATCCTCTCTCTGCTTAACACATGAATCTTCATCTTGCTCATGTTGTAAATGGCTTCCATTGGAAGCTTCTTTAGTGAAATTGGCTCCCCTTATAGAAATTTTAGAAAGTCCATCTCTATGTATCAGTAAGCTCCCCCCACATCAACCTTAAGTTTTACAATGTTGCCAAGCTGCAATGGTGTCTTCTTCTTCTTCTTTCTTTTCTCTCTTTTGATTCTTATATGATCATATGCCAGCTTTAGCAGCTTGATTCACTTTAGAAGGAAGTGCATATCCAACTCTCCGAGTTTATTATTCAATTCCGTAAAATGTCTGGTGTGTATGTAATGGATATATAATTCATCAAACAATCTAACCTCATATCCACTAAATAATCTGATTTCAGCTCCCTCCTTTCCTCCCCACTTCCTTTCAATTACCACCTCATATGTTTTCTCATCATAGTACACATTTGAGATGGGTGTGGAGGAATGAGTACCAGACACCATTCTCCATTTTAATGATTCTATAGGCTTTACCTTCAGCTCAGGGAATATAATTTCTTCTGCTTGCATCTTTTTCTTCTTCTCAAGGGGATTGACAAATGTTTTATCTTTTCTCATGCATATTGTCTTTAATAAATTGAAGTTGTTTGTTCTTCTGAACATCTTAAGTATGTTCTCAAATTCATATCCCCTGAACATAGCTGCATGATTGATCAGTTCAAGTTGAGCTAGTTACTTCAAATCATGAATCTCCCGGGCATTTACAAGAGCTGAGTACTCTGTAAAGAATTGTATTAGTCCTGAGATCCTTTTCACCATGAACACATTCCATGTAATGTCGTACTTCCAAGATATTATCTTTTGATCAACTTTTCCCTTGGGAGTAGACACCCCTCTGATTAGTTCTGTAGTGGTCAATCCTTCTTGCAGTTTCAACTGAGATGGTTCTGCAAACCATTCAGGGTACTTGTGTAGCACAGAGGCAAGTAGTTCTTGGTCTTTCTGGTTCAGCATCATGTCTTCAGCTGATACCCTACTTCATGGCTTGGTGCTTGCTAATTCTTCTTCCAACTTCTTAAGTTTTTCTTTCTTCTCATTAATCAATTGAAGAGTTGCAGCCCTTAATAAGTTGGTCTTCATGTTTCCAATCCTTCTTCTTGTGAACCCCTAACTTGAGTGATAGTCCTTCATTTCCTTATCAAACATATTATAAGGATCAGGAAATAATGGTTCATGAGTTGGGGATGATTTCTTCAATGAAGACAACTTGTGTAGGGGAGTCCTTCTTGACAATGGTCTTTCATACCTGATTGATTTCTTCATAGATGATTCTTTATGCTTTCGACTATCCTTGGTGATTGCTTTTTCATATTCTGTTTCAATGTTTGGATCAAGCAGCCTTTTCACTTTATCTTCTTCTTCTTTCATTCCTTCCTATGTCATTCCAAATACTTCATCTGGATCATATCCTTGATTGATCAAAACCATAGCTTTGATCATCAAGTCATCAGTTTGGGCTTTGGACACCATATCTTCTACTGCCTGTTCTGTTTTTATGGGACTGCCCATATGAACATCCTTTTCAGCTTCATATCCACCAGCAATCTCACCTTCTTCTAAATAAAGTGCACTAGTTAATCTCTTCAATTGAGCTTCAGCCTGCTCATGCTCTTCCAAAAATTCAGCAATTGCTGCTAGGCTTCTGGGGTCATCTTTTTGTTTCTTAACTGTTTCTTCTTCAACTATTGGTCTCTTACGCTTAGCCTTTTCAGCTAAATATTTCCTTTTTCGTGAGTAAGTTTGAAGTTGAGGGCTAGAAGTTTCAGCTTGTTCTACTGCTTCAGGTACCTTTTCAGGTGTGTTGGGCTCTTGATCATTCAGTTTACTTTTCTCCTCCTCTTTCTTTTCTGTTTCTTTTTCCTCTTTCTTTTCTTTTTCATTTTCTTCTTTCTTTTCTTTTTCATACATTTCTTTTATTTTTTCTTTTTGTTCTTCAAATAAAGAGATAGCAGGGATAATTTGCATAGTCAACTCCTTCTCCAAAGGCACTGGTGACTTAGGAATGAATACAGTAGGCTCTGAATCAGCCCTTTGATTGTTTACAAATTCCCAAAAGTCATCATCTATGCTAAATTTTTCACATGAAAAACTATCTAATGCACTGAAGAGTTCTTCAAATTCAGCTTTCTCATAGTGAGAGTCATCTGTGTTTCCTGAGTATCAAACCATATCTAGACTTTGATCTTTAAACTTTGTTTGACTTGCATCACCTTCTTTTTCTTCATTTTCAGAAACATACTTGTTATCATCCATATCTTCTTTTTCTTGTTCTTCATCTTTCTTTTCATCATCTACTTTACTTCGTTGACTTTCAATTATCAGTTCTAGTTCAGAGATTTTCTGTTTTGACTTTGAAGCTCTTTTTCAAGACTAGAAATGATTTCTGCTTATTCCTCAATGATATTTTCTTGTTCCTCCATTGCTATAGTCTGAATAGCAAGAGTGTCCACATGACCACTGATTTCTTCTCTAGAATGGTTTAGTGTAGCTTTTAAGTACTCAATCTCCTTGTCTTTTTCTTTTCTTTCAGCTTCATATTTTCCTTTTAGTTCTTTCAATTCATTCTCTTTCTCATCCAGCTCTAAAATTCTGTCATTGATGATTCCAGCTCTCCTATTTAGAGTCTTGTCCATCCTTTCAACTTTCTGTAAGAGCTCATATATTAGTTCATCCTTTTCATTAGGCCTGTTGATGTTAGATTCCGCATAGCTCTCTAAAGGACCAGCCTCAGAAGGTGCTTTCATTGCATGGATTTGATCATGATGATCCACCTCATCAGAAGATGATTTGGATGATTTAGATGCACTTGTTGATCCTTCAATTTCAGCAGGGTGATCATGGGATGATGGTAAAGGTTGGTAAGGTGACATAGGTGATTGATGTGGTGGTGATATTGGAGATTGATGATGACATGATACAGGTGTAGGTTGAGGGGTTGTTTGTGGTGTTGGTCGTGGTGATTGTTGTGATTGTGGTTGTGGTGATGGTTGTGGTGATGTTTGTGGAGATGGTTGTGTTGATGGTTGTGGTAATGTTTGTGGAGATGGTTGTGGTGAAGGTTGTGGTAATGTTTGTGGAGATGGTTGTGGTGAAGGTTGTGGTAATGTTTGTGGAGATGGTTGTGGTGAAGGTTGAGGTGATGGTTGTGGTATTTGTTGTGGTGGTGGTTGAGCTTGACCTACTTGATTTAATTTCTGAATCATCCAAGGAAGAAGGGGTGAGTGGGCACCACTGTAAAAGTTCCTTGGGTCCTTCTTCTTGATGTATTTATAGGATCTTGCATCATAGTGAGGGATGTTAAGCACAGGTCCTTCATTAACAATGTCATGGAATGATTCATTGATTAGACATTGAATGAATCTGGGATACATCAGAAACTTGTATCTTATTCCTTCTTGAATGTTAGAAATTAAGCCATTGAACACATATGCAAACATATTAAACGGCCTGTTGGTGCAGAGAGCACATATTGCAGAAGATGTGAGGACTGGAATGTCATTCCATCCTGTTTTTCTTTTCGACAGACAGTGTTGGAACATATGAATTAGGAACCTCCAAGGCAGATCTACTAATCCTTTAACTATCTGTTTTGCTTCATAACTCCCTTCATAACCAGTTTCAGTGAAAAATGTGGTTATTTCTTCATCATCTAGTTCCAGAGGATCATTAGCATTATCACCAAATTGTAGACATCTTCTAACAGATTCTTCTGTGATCCTCAGAGTGAGCTCATTGTTGATTCTCCCAGTTAATGTTCTCACACCATCAGCTTCAACTACCTCAATAGAGTCCCAGAAGGACCTGATGAGATTCTCATAGATTGTGGTCTCATAGTCATGGCATATGCTACCCTTGTGTAGATAAGAATCTTATCATATCTCTAAGTCCTTCGGCTTCAGGCACATCAGGGTTTAAATAACCGCTAATGTTATGGAGCTTGCTCCATGTAAGATTTGCCATGTAATCTTATTTCCGATCCGAATATTGTTTCAGAATCGATAACAAAAGTCGATTGAGTAGATTCACACGAATATCTTTGAATGTTTATGATGATGATGATTGAAGATGGTGTACTGTACGTTTGCGCTCGTCTCACTATAAGTCTCTCAATTTGAAAAGTATTAAATGACGCGTTTGAATTCCTTTAAATAGTCAAATAATACATTTTGAAAGATTTTACAAGTTTAAAAGTAGACACAGTCACCACTGTAGCAAATGCTGAAGGTTAGTTTGTTTGACTTTTGGTCATCCGTATTTGTTAACTGTAGCAAATGCGGAAGACAAACTTTTGACATTGACTGTCTGCATTTGGCTACTGTTGTAAATGCAGAAGTTTTGTTTCTTCTTATTTTTTATTCTTTCTGCATTTGTGTACTATTGCAAATACGGAAGTTAAAACTTGAAACCTTTGACTGTCCGCATTTGTGTTGTAGTAAATGCGGAAGACTAACTTGTGTTTGTGTTCATCAGCATTCACTGTAACAAATGCGCTAGAGTTACTTGTTTTATCCTATCCGTATTTGTACACAGTAGCAAATGCGATAGAACAAAGTCAATCCGCATTTGTGTGACTATACCAAATGCGGTTGACAACACTTGGTCGACATTGCACTGTAGCAAATGCGAGAGAGACCTGTTCATCCACATTTGTTAACTGTAGCAAATTCGGTAGAGTAAATTCCACATCTACTTCACACACTAATGCGGTAGAGTAAAATCATTTTCCGCATTAGTTGCACTTGAAAATATATTATTACCCGCATTAGTTACATGCATGGGTTACCTTCACCGTATTAACCAATGCACTTACCTGCATTAGCTTTTGAACTTAATCAAAAGTTAATGTGATTGAATGATTATTCATCTTATGAAGAGGTGTCCTTGATTGATTTTTCTTATGAAGTTGACTGTTGAAGTTGTCAATTGTGCTTGGATTGACTTGTATGTCACAATTGATACAAGTTTCCCAAATTTGACAGATCTTGGACTTATTATGCTTCTAAGAATCTGCATAAGCTGAGATATAATGGTATGACTTATTGCAACAACACCAACTAATTTTTTTTGTTTTGTTTTTTTCAAAATTAAGTTAATAAACAAAAATTTGGACTTACTCAAAAATTTTAAATTACTCCCCCTAAAGTTTATGTCCATATTTAGATAGAAACTTTAAAGATTTAAAACCTTTTGAATATTATGTTGATTAATATTAATAATGAAGAGAAAAATCTCTTTGTTGGGATCATATGAGTCTTACATTACACTTGTGCATCCTTTATGATTAAATGGACATGATCATGAACTTGAAGATTGAAGGTATGTTTCTCCTCTTAAACCCATACCTGGTTGATATTTTGATGCAAATGACATTTATCATGTTTTGGTTGATTAATTATTCAATTTGTACCTCACACACATAAGCATGAAATGATCAACCCTCCTTATACAATGCATGGTAGAACTTTTTCACAGCTTTTCTTACCAGGTTACTTAAGTCATGAAATCTCATTTTCACTGATCCTCAATGGTATTCTTTTAATTTGATCCTTTTTCATGTTGATCCATATTGGGATTCTTTTCACTTCAATTTGGAAGGTGATCCATGATAGGATTCTTTTGTTCATTCACTTGGAATGTATTGCTTTGTTGATTCATCCAATTTTGGAAGTGTTCCACATTGGGAATCTTTTGGATCATAACATCTGCACTATGTGCAAGTTTCATCAGGTCTTTGCTCAGCAAAACAAAGATGAAACATGATGTGGTGAAAGAGATTCGTAAATTATCATTACCTGGTGTGTTTAGGCTACTACACACACATGCATTCAGATAAGCCAATACATATCTGTACTTTGTGATGATTGTTTCACAATTGAATATGTCTTTAATTCATCACTGCATGTATCTTTTCTTCCAAGTTGAGCCTACTAACATATCTGGTAAGTCATTTCAGTCTTTTACATTTTGAAATTAAGCACAGTGAATGATATAACGACTGTAATTATATCATTTCCCATAGATATCTTTTCTTCATCAAACTTGATTTCTTTTTGTGATTTTCTGATGTTTTAAATTGTTTTTGATGTTTTTCATGGTTTTTACTCAAGGTTAATCATGCCAATTGTTTGTACCAGAAATTCAAACCAACTAGGTTCAAATGCCTTGGTAACAAATCAGCTAATTGATTTTCAGTTGATACTTGAATTAATTTGATTAAACCATTTTCAGCATAGTCTCTCAAAAAATGATATCTAATCTCAATATGTTTTATTTTTGAGTGCTGAACTGGATTATTAGTTATAAAGACAGTAGCTGTGTTGTCAATAGAAATTGGTGTGTGGAAGAAGTTAAAACCATAATCAAGCATCTGGTTTTGAATCCAGAGAACTTGAGAGCAACATGCTCATGCAGCAATATACTTAGCTTCTACTGTGGACACAGACACATTTGTTTGCTTCTTGCATTGCCAGGATACTAGTCTGGAACCAAGAAATTGACAACCATCAGAAGTGGATTTTCTATTGAAGTTGCATCCTCCATAATCTTTGTCTGTGTAGGCACAGATATTAAATTCTCCTTCCTTTGGATACCATAACCCAAGAGATATCTGAATATCCTCTTCACTGCGTTCACACGTGATTCTTTTGGACCAGCTTGATATCTCGCACACACACAAACACCAAACATAATGTCAGGCCTACTGGTTGTTAGATACATAAGTGAACCTATCATTAATTGATAGTGAGTCTGATCCACTGAATTGCTTTCAGGGTCAGGTCCAATCTTCACTTTAGTATCCACAAGAGTTCTCATAGACTGACAGTCAGCAAAGTGAAATTTCTTCAACATGGTTTCTACATATTTTGATTGGTTGATGAATATTCCATCTGCTGTTGTTGGACTTGTACTCCTAGAAAGAAGGTGAGTTCCCCCATAGCACTCATTTGGAACTTTGAATGCATAAGGTCTTCAAATTCTTTGCAGAGTTGCTTGTTTGTCAAGCAAAATATAATGTCATCCACATAGATCTGGACTAACAACATGTCTTTTCCCTTTTTTCTTCTGAAGAGAGTCTGATCAATCTTTCCTCTTTCATACCCATGTTCAAGAAGAAAGGATGATAGAGTCTCATACCACTTTGTTGATGCTTGATGAAGACCATATAGAGCTTTGTCAAGCTTGTAAACTCTGTGAGGGAAATTTGGATCTTCAAAACCAGGTGGTTGACTCACATAGACTTCTTCAGCAATCTTTCCATACAGGAAGGCAAAATTTACATCCATTTGATAAAATGTAAATTTCATGGACGTAGAATATGCAAGAAAGATTTTGATTGCTTCTAGTCTAGCAACAGGAGCAAACACTTCGTCGTATGTAAGGCCCTGTTCCTGGGACGCTTACAGCTGGTAAATCATCGCACATAAAGCATATACTTTACATTCAATCATTCATAAAACATTGCAGCGGAAACATAAAAATAACTTTTCATATCATTACAAATGCTTTTGCAAGTTAATACAAGCGTTCTTTTCAAAATATCATTCATTCGCATTACAATGCAAAAGCATTAACAAAAGAATGCCATTCAACATGCCAAGTAGCTGCTCTGTGCCATCCTCGGCAATGCTCACCTGCCAACTGGAATATGCATAAAAGTCAACGTTGCTGAGTGAGTTCTAGTTTTATAAATAAAACATACATTTCTTTCAAATTCATACTATACTTTACATTCGCTCGTGATCATACATCATACATACACATAGGCAATATCATTATTATCTTCATCATTCATTTGTTAACTTTCATTCGTTCATTCATTACTTCCAGTGACATCTGCATTACCCCAAACATTATGCACGAAGCGGGTAACTGGGCCTGAGGTCATTCATAGACCTCGAACATTGTGCACGAAGTTGACACCAGTACCTAGGGCAAGTACATTCACCATTTATCTTTTCTCTTTCATTCCGGATCAATGCCATATGCTATACGCCAAACATTGTGCACGAAGCGGGTAACTGGGCCTGAGGTCATTCATAGACCTCGAACATTATGCACGAAGCTGACTCCAGTACCTAGGGCAAGCGACAAGGATCCCGTTCATATGGTCAATCCCAAAGATTGGACCCCAATGTGCATCCTTTGGGGTAGCTAACCCGCACACCATTGAGCTAACACCTACATAAAGTGCGCACCTCCATACATTTGCTTGCAAGCCTTCTTACATTCATTCGTTCGTTAATGCATGCATTCACTCATCATGTTCCTCTTTCATTATCTTGTTACCTAATACTTTCGGTTCATTCATTATCATAACATGTAAAGTCAGAGGAAAGATAATCATACATCATATAAGGAACATAAACATATCATTCATACCTCATCATGCAGGGCCTCATACATACATAACATCCATCATGCATAACCATGCAACATCATCATCATCATCATGCATAAGCATCAAACACATATCATTGCATGCCCATCATACCATCTATGACCCCAAAAGTCAACTTACATAACCCCCGGGAATCTCCTTGGTCAAAGCCTACATTACTCCTTTTTCTCCCAAAAAGTCATAATTTTTCTAAGTGTTCATCCGCATTTGCTATAGTTCATCCGCATTGGCCTTATTGTTCATTCGCATTGGATTTACTTCATCCGCATTTATTTGCTTCATCTGCATTTGTCATCCGCATTTGCCTAACTCATCCCGAATGTGACCAGCATGCTCAATCTCACTCTTCGAATAAATCAAGATATCATCAATAAACACAATCACTGATTTATCCAACATAGGCCGACACACACAGTTCATCAAATTCATAAAGGCTGCTGGCGCGTTGGTCAAACCAAAGGACATGACAAGAAACTCGTAGTGACCATAGCGCGTACGAAAAGCTGTTTTAGGGATATCCTGCTCCTTCACTCTTAGTTGATGATATCCCGATCGAAGATCGATCCTTGAAAACCAACTAGCACCTTGAAGCTGATCGAACAAATCATCTATTCTTGGTAAGGGGTATCGGTTCTTCACCGTCAACTTGTTGAACTCACGGTAGTCAATACACATCCTCATACTACCGTCTTTCTTCTTCACGAACAGGACCAGAGCACCCTAAGGAGAGATTCTCAGTCTGATGAACCCCTTATCCAGAAGCTCTTGCAACTGTTCTATCAACTCTTTCATCTCTGTCGGAGCCAGCCGATACGGTGACTTGGCAATAGGTTGGGCACCCGGTATCAAATCAATCTGAAACTCGAACTCTCTATCAGGTGGCACTCCTTGTAAGTCTTCTGGGAATACGTCCGGAAAGTCACACACAACCGGTACATCAGACAGTTATGGTGTTGGCATATCCACATCCTTTACATAAGCCAAATAGGCGCTACATCCATGCCTTATATAATTTCCCGCCACCGCCATTGAGATCACTTTCGGGATCATGGTGACTCGATCCTCGCAAGCAGTTACCGAACTTCCGTCAGGTGCTAATAGCTGAATCATCTTCTTGCAACACACAATGTTCGCCTCGTGTCCGCTAAGCATTCCATCCCAAGAACCAAATCAAATCCACCTAAAGTCATCACGAACGGTCTAACAGGAAACTTATGACCTTCTAGCTCCACATCACAGCCCTCTAACATCTCAGAAATCCTGGTAGACTTACCTATGGCAGTTTCTACATCGAAGGGGCATCAACACATCTACTACTAACAGGAAACTTAGCACAGAAAGCAACAGAAATAAAGCTCTTAGTTGCACCAGAATCAAATAGCATAGAAGCTAAAGTTTGGTTCACCAGAAACGTACCGGACATGACATCAGGGTCCGTTCTAGCTTCCTCCTATGTCACTGTGAATGCTCTGGCGCTCATCCTTGGTCCTTCACCTCTAGTTTTCTTTACCCCAGAGCCCTCATTTCTTGGCTTCTTACAATTCCTACTCATATGACCACTTTCCCCGCAGTTGAAACACTTCATACCTCCACAGTCTCTAGCCATATGACCATGCTTCCCACACTTAAAACAAACATTCAACCCCCATCTACAGTCGCCACCGTGCTCCTTTCCACACTTGCCACACTTTTTCAACCCTGCACTTGATGTGACCACACGGAGGTCATCCACTCGAGCTTTCTTGTTACTCGTCGAGGCACCACCCCGACCAAACCTCTTCCCATTCTAGTTTCTATCACCTCCACCTTTTGACTACCTTCAGCCACCACCACCACAGTTCTCTCATCATACAATCTGCCTGCTAAATCCACCGCTGACCTAAACGTGCTTGGTCGGGCGGCGATCATGTGTCTGCGAATATCCGTCGGCAACCCCTGAATATACTCTTGATCTTCCGAGATAGAGGTGTCACCTGATCCGGCACCAGACGTGCCATTTCATTGAACCTTGTGGTGTACTCTTGGTGTTTCATCGTTCCCGCCTCAAATTGCAAAAACTCCCTCTCAACCTTGTTCATTTCCCAATGAGGACAAAACTCCTCAATCACCAACTTCTTCAGTTCGGACCATCTCATTCTTCCAATGGCCCTACTGCCTTCAGCTTGGACAATATTGTCCCACCAGCATAGAGCTAAGTCCACAAAAGAGTGGCTAGCGAACTTAACTTTCTGGTCCTCTCGGCACTCACTGATATCAAGTACAACCTCCATTTTCCTCACCCACCGGTAACCAACAGCAGCAGTGCCATTTCCCTCAAAAGTAGGGGGCTTGCATCTTATGAATACCCTGTAGTTACAGCTTCGTACTGCCTCCCGCATAGGCTCTGCTTCTTCCTCTTCTTCTTCATCATTAGACGGAACCGTCTCAGGCTCGGGCTGTCTTCTTTCGCCCATAGGTCCACTTTTCCCTTCTCTCCCCCTCTCTAACTGCCTTTATTACATCGTCACCACAGACAGTAGGATCGTCTTCATGACTTGATGTACTTCTTCCACAACCGCCTCCTTTACTGAGGCTCTCAGATTAGCACTTTCATCTCCACCCTCCGATGAGGGGTTTTTGGTTCTTCAGGAACCACCCTTTCGGCCCTAGGCCTTCCTCTCGTAACCCGTGGTTCAGCACCACGTCCGCCACCACGTGACGCTTTAGATGATCTACCACCGGCCATCCTCTAACTCACACTGAAAGATTTAAACACTAATACGATCATTCAAGGAAACGGCTCAGTTTATGGCAAGTGTAGTAAGTCCCTAATTACAGTGGCTAGTTGTGATTAGCCACTTACTTTACTCTTCATACCCTAAGCATTACCTGTCCTGACTACATCAGTATTTAAATCTACATACAACACATAACCACATACCATGCGCACATAAAACTAGTTAACTTTACGAAAATACCTGATGGCACACAGTTACCAGATTGGCATCCCTTTCCCTTCCGTCCCATTCTTAGTTTAAGTTAAGGTTTATTTTGAAAATTTACCCATTTCTCTAAAACTTTGGCTCTGATACCAACTTGTAAGGCCCCGTTCCCGGGACTCTTACAGCTGGTAAATCATCGCACCTAAAGCATATACTTTACATTCAATCATTCATAAAACATTGTAGCGGAAACATAAAAATAACTTTTCATATCATTACAAATGCTTTTGCAAGTTAACACAAGCGTTCTGTTTCAAAACATCATTCGTTCGCATTACAATTCAAAGACATTAATAAAAGAATGCCATTCAACATGCCAAGTAGCTGCTCCGTGCCATCCTCAGCAATGCTCACCTGCCAGCTGGAATATGCATAAAAGTCAACATTGCTGAGTGAGTTCTAGTTATATAAATAAAACATACATTTCTTTCAAATTCATACTATACTTTACATTCACTCGTGATCATACATCATACATACACATAGACAATATCATTATTATCTTCATCATTCATTTGTTAACTTTCATTCATTCATTCATTACTTCCAGTGACATGTGCATTACCCGGAACATTGTGCACGAAGCGGGTAACTGGGCCTGAGGTCATTCATAGACCTTGAACATTGTGCACGAAGCTTACTCCAGTACCTAAGGCAAGTACATTCACCATTTATCTTTTCTCTTTCATTCTGGATCAATGCCATATGCTATACCCCGAATATTGTGCATGAAGCGGGTAACTAGGCCTGAGGTCATTCATAGACCTCAAACATTGTGCACGAAGTTGACTCTAGTACCTAGGGCAAGCGACAAAGATCCCGTTCATATGGTCAATCACAAAGATTGGACCCCAATGTGCATCCTTTGGGGTAGCTAACCCGCACACCATTAAGCTAACACCTACATAGGGTGTGCACCTCCATACATTTGCTTGCAAGCCTTCTTACATTCATTCATTTGTTAATGCATGCATTCACTCATCATGTCCCTCTTTCATTATCTTGTTACATAATACTTTCGGTTCATTCATTATCATAACATGTAAAGTCACAGGAATGATAATCATACATCATATAAGGAACATAAACATATCATTCATACCTCATCATGCAGGGCATCATACATACATAACATACATCATGCATAACCATGCAACATCATCATCATCATCATGCATAAGCGTTAAGCACATATCATTGCATGCCCATCATACCATCTATGACCCCAAAAGTCAACTTACATAACCCTCGGGAATCTCCTAGGTCAAAGCCTACATTACTCCTTTTTCTCCCCAAAAGTCAGAATTTTTCTAAGTGTTCATCCGCATTTGCTATAGTTCATCCGCATTGGCCTTATTTTTCATTCGCATTGGATTTACTTCATCCGCATTTAATTTGCTTCATCCGCATTTGTCATCCGCATTTCATATGCTCTGTCAATGTTCATCCGCATTGACTTCATCCGCATTGACTTACTTTTCTCATCCGCATTTCCATACTTAGTCAATGCTTATCTGCATTGACCTCATCTGCATTTCATCCGCATTTCCATACTTAGTCAATGCTCATCCGCATTGGCCTCATCCGCATTGACTTACCTTGTTCATCCGCATTTCCATCCTTAGTCAATGCTCATCCGCATTGACCTCATCCTCATTGACTTACTTTGTTCATCCACATTTCCATACTTAGTCAATGCTCATTCTCATTGACGTCAATGCTCATCCGCATTGACTTACTTTGTTCATCCGCATTTCCATACTTAGTCAATGCTCATTCACATTGGCCTCATCCGCATTGACTTACTTTGTCAATGCTCATCTGCATTAACTTACTTTGTTCATCCGCATTTCCATACTTAGTCAATGCTCATTCGCATTGGCCTCATCCGCATTGACTTACTTTGTTCATCCGCATTTCCATACTCAGTCAATGCTCATCCGCATTGGCCTCATCCGCATTGACTTACCTTGTTCATCCGCATTTCCATACTTAGTCAATGCTCATCCGCATTGACCTCATCCACATTGACTTACTTTGTTCATCCGCATTTCCATACTTAGTCAATGCTCATCCGCATTGACCTCGCCCGCATTGACTTACTTTGTTCATCCGCATTGGCTTGTTTCATCACTTATGCAGATTCTAAAACTTAACATATGAGCCTTAAACATCATATTTCAATCACCATCCATCATGTTCTAAGCTTACATCATACATTCTAAATCTTAGAAACATCATCATACATCAACAACCATGAACATAACCACACATCATAACATAACATCATCATACACGCTTTCAAACATGCGGGTCCGAAACCCAGTTAATGAAAACATACATTCACGCAATTCCAGCCCCAAAATTTGTTAAAACAAGTAAAAGAGGGTCCTAGAACTCACCTTTGCAGCTCTTGAGTATGGCTTCTTCCAAACTCGTTTGCAAATTGAATTCAACCTCCTAGAAACCAACTAAAAAAACATAACCGAACACATTAAAACACACATAAGCATAAACCTGAGGATAAGACCAGTCAAGAACACCATAAAAGCATGAATTCTTACCTTGAATTCGAATTCTTTCTTGTTCTTCCTTCAAAACTGAGAATTTGCTGCTCTTTCTCTCTCTAAAACCCAAAAATCAGTGGTGTATGTGACATATGGGCGGCCATACCGCCTTTTACACCCACTTTTCAAACATTTTGTCCTTTTGGACACTTTTTACCCTTAGACTTGGGTTTTATTTCTTTTCTTTTCTTTCATTTTATTCTTCTTTCTTGTCGAAAAATAGCCGGTGTTACATCGTAGTCGATTCCTTCTTCCTGAGTGTATCCCTGTGCCACTAGTCTTGCTTTATTTTTGATGACGATCCCTCTATCATCAGTCTTGTTCCTGTACAGCCATCTGGTAACGATAGGATATTGTCCTTCGGGAAGATCTACCAGCTGCCATATTTCTTGCTTCTTGAATTGGAGCAATTCTTCCTGCATTGCTTCAATCCAACTATTGTCTTGAAGTGCCTCTTTGATGTTTTTGGGTACTGTTTGACATAGAAAGCATGAGAACAAACAAATGTTTGCAATGCTGAACATGCTTCTTGTCGCCCTCTCATTAAGATCACCAATAATGGTTTCAACTGGATGATTCTTGTGTATTCTTGTGGTTGGAATGGTGTCACCAGAAATAGTTACATCCAGATTGGAGACATTCAGTTCATTATGGTCAGAAGCACATTCATCTTGTATTGTTGTTGAACTATGAAGATTGTCAACTTCTGTTTCAGTAACTGTTACATCTTGAGCAACACTGAGATTGCTTGCATCATTTGATGTACCTTGTGTTTCTACTGGATGAGAAGCTTGTTTTTGATTTCTGAACTCATTTGACGAGTCATCTGAGTGAGATGGTACCAGGCTGGGACCTTCTTCACAAGAAACACTAAGGTTTTGTGACAGTTCTCTGATGGGATCAACTTGAAGAGGAATATCTTCATTCATATGTTCATCAAATGTAGGTGGAATCAATGGATAATTATCTCTGCTTTCTACAGTTGATGAAGTATCACCTGAATGTATTATTGCTACATCAGACAAGTGAAATTGGTCAAATGATTTTGAAATGTGTCAATATCAAACAACCAGTCAGGACCATTTATAGATTTGGGAAATGAATGTTCCTTGAATTGAACATTTGTAGATTCATCAATAATGTTCAATCTAGGATTGAACACTCTATAATCTTTTGAGATAGAAGAATAACCTACAAAGAATCCTTCATCAGACTTGGATGAAAATTTTCCCAAATGATCATGGGTGTTTAATATTGAGACCGGACAAGCAAATGATTTGAGGAATCCAATAAATGGTTTCCTATGGAAGATCAATTCATAAGGTGTCATGTTACTTTCTTTAACAATCAGAGTTCGATTTTGCATAAAGCAAGATGTGTTAACTGCTTCTGCCCAAAAGGTGATTGACAGTTTAGCATCGGCTAGCATTGTTCTTGCTGCTTCAATCAGTGTTCTATTTTGCCTTTTATTTACCCCATTTTGTTGAGAAGTTCTTGCTGCATTGAATTGATGAGCAATACCTTTGGTTGCATAAAAGGAACTCATATTTTCATTTTTGAACTCTGTACCATTATCACTTCTTATTATTTTGACCTTAAGATCAAGTTGATTTTTAATTTTAGTGATAAATTTTTGAATGATTTGGGATGCTTTGTTTTATGATGTAGGAAGAACACCCATGTGAATCGAGAAAAGTCATCAATGATCACTAACAATATTGTTTCTTTCCCATATTCATTACATGAGTTGGTCCAAATAGATCCATGCGAAGTAACTTCAATGGAGTATTGTTAGTGTTCACCAGCTTGGTTTTATGAGACGATTTGTGTTGTTTTCCTTTGACGCACGTTGAACATTGATCAATAAAATTGAATTCTTTTTTAGGAAGACCAATGACATGGTTTCCTTTGATTAACTTGTTCACATTTTTAAAGTTAGTGTGCCCCAAACGTCTATGCCAAAGTTGTGACTCATCAAATGATGCTTTAGACAAAAGACATGTTTCTTCCTTAGCTGATGCAGAACACAGGTTTAAGACATATGTATTACTCTTCCTTGGAATCTTTAAGACAACCCATTCTTCAGGGATCTCAAATCCACGTTTCAGAATGTAGCAAGGAGTGTCTGTAAAGTGAGTGGAATATTTTTTGTCGCAGATCCGAGACACGCTTAGCAGATTGAAATTCAGTTGTTCACAGTAATTCACTCTGTCAAAGCTCAGCATCCCGTTTGTCATAGATCCTTCTCCTGTAATTCTACCACCTTCTGAATCTCCACCGAATGCCACAGTAGTTCCTTGTATGTACTTGAAGTCATGAAGGAGGGAACGATCTCCAGTCATGTGTCGGGAGCATCCACTGTCTACGTACCATAGGCTATTAGACCTGTGTGGATGAACCTACAAGCAAAAAGAACTAATTAGAATGAGGAACCCAAGCCATGATGGTCTTGGGTTCCCGTTCCTATTCATGATAGCGACCTCCTGGTATTTCCCTTTGAATTGTGATTTGGATGAAGGTGTTCTAGGAGATTTTTGATGATGAATTGATTGAGTCATCTCAGCAACATCTACTGAAGATTCAGATGAATAATGAAATCGTTGGTCTCTATTTCTTTGTAAAAATTTAGCCCGAGTTTCATTATCAAAAGTTGGTTTTTTCTTAGGAAGGTCAAGTTTGTGTTTCATTGTGAGATGATTTCTTTGACCCTTCCTTAATTCCTTCAAGTTATTTCTGTCATTTGTTGATCTAGGTGTCCTAGATTGAGTATTATGAAGATGAGGTCTGACAGAGTGCATCACAGTAGATGTTTTTGAGATGGGCTTGTGTTGGAGAATTCTCAACCCCTTATAATTAAAGTAACAATCAGATGTATTGTGATTGTTCATGTCACAGATTGAACAATACTTGTTAAAATAGCAATTTTTGGTGGAGTGATTATTCATATCACAGATAGAACAATATTGATTGAAGAAGCATTTATCTATCTTGTGATTGAACATTTCACAAATATCACAATACATTTGTTTGTTTCTTGAATAAGATTTTTCCTTGTGTGACTCAACTGATATTTTCTTTTGATGAGTCACTTTCTTCTCTGTAGGTAATGAATCAGAATCAGCCCTTTTAGTAGTTTGCTTCACAACACTACTTTTGTTCAATGTCTGGGTTGTTTCTGTTTCTTCAACCTATTTCTCAAACTGGTCAACATGTTCCTTGTTACAGATATCAAACCCAACTCCCTGCCTTAATCTTGAAGACTGAGGGTCTAATGATGTGTTGAACTCAGTGTTACAGTTTGTTTCTGTTGCAATGAAACCTTTTCTGATTTGCTTAAATTTTGTGGAGATATAATCTTATTATCAGAACTACTCTCAGTAGTGGGTTTCACTATCTTGACATATTTATTTTTGCGTTGTAAAACAGATGGTATGAATTTTATAAAAGTTACAATTGCTTTTACAAGGCTTGATGGTTTCATGACACTCACTGTCTTGTCTGAACACTCTTTGATTTTGATTGGGTGACCTAACTTGATTTTATCCTCATTGGTTTCAATATAAACATCAGGTTTGTTTTGAGGATTTGTCACCTGTTTCACTATAGATTTAAGTTCCATAGTTTTAGGTTCAATTGCTTAAGAGTGTGAGACAGAGTCAGGCATGACAGTGTAGTTTTCATTGTATGGTGGAGGATATGAATTATACCCAATACCTGTCATGTCCTTTGGATTCTTTGGGGAATCAAGCATCTCTTACAGCTTGACTGAAGACATTTGAAACTTTTCAAGTTTCACTTCAGTCATAGATTGTTGAGCTTTAGATTGAGCTAACTTTTCAGTAAGTAGCTCATTCTTAGCTGCAAGAGTATACTTCTCACCATGCAGTTTTTCTATATGAGAGATGAGAGATTTAATTTTGATTTCAAAGTTTTTTATTTCTCTCTTCGTCATCTCTGATTTCACCTTTTCTTCTTTCATTTTATCAGCCATTTTGTGATTATGCTCTCTATACCCTTGCAATTCATTAATTCATTTTTCACTACAAAGGTTAGATTTTACCTCAGTAGGCATTGGAGATGGTCCATCATTGATGTGAGCCATAAGAGCATGATTTTGAAATTGAGGCTTGACTTCCTCTGCATACACACTCCAGTCACAAACTCCATCTTGCTTTATTACAAGAGCACTGGCTGAAGACTGACTACTTCCATGAGCTGTTTTGTCAGTTGGGGTGGATTCTGATATGATTGGTGTTGATGATACTGTTGTTATTGGTTGTTAGAGTGAAAGCTTGAGTTAGGCTGTGAGGATGATTGGCCTGGAGAGTTCCTTTGATAGTTGTTTCTCTTGGGGGCATTTCACTCTCTTGAGAAATGGCCAGCCATGCCACAGTTAAAGCATTTCACCTTGGATTTATCATATCCAAGTTTTGTATTCTCATTCAGGCTTAACTTTCTTCCTTTTCTGAAGAATTTCTTAGCTCTCATTGCAATCATGGCCATTTTCCATTGTAGATCCATTTCTTCCACATTATCTGGATCCATTTCCTCCAGATCTTCTTGAATGAGATGAGCAGAAGTGAGTCTTCCTCCCAAGTAGGCTTCAAAGCTTGCAACAAAAGCATTGTAAGTTGCCTTTTGTTCTTCTGATCTTGAGTCTTCAGGATTGGTTTGAGGAACAATATTGACTCTAGGAGTTTGAGGAGCAGCAGTGACTCCAGGAGGTTGAGATGAGGTTGAAGGATGATTGATTGGTGGAGTTGCAATGAACCTAGTATTATTCATTTGATCTCTAGATGAGATAAAATCATCCTCCTTAGTGATGAATTCATTTTCCACAGAATGAGATTCTGATGAAAATTTGTAAGCCTCAATTACTCTAGGTCCACCAAGATTTCTGCTTCTTTTATCAAGTTCTAAAGCTTCAATTTTGGCTATCATGATGTCTAGAGTAGTACTCTCAAGATCAAGAGTATTTTTCAGCATGATTACATTCTGTTTCCAGCTTTCAAGGAGACTGTGAAGCATCTTTTTGTTTAATTCTTTAATTTTGTAAGTGACTCCAATGATTTCCAAGTCATTTACTAACTGTACAAATCTTTGCAGTTGCTTAGAGATTGATTCTCCCTTGGTGTGGTGAAATGTTTCATACTGATTAACAAGCTTGTCTTTGTTGATTTCAGCCACTTCACTGCTTCCTTCACATATGATTTTGAGTGCATCCCACACAGCTTTTGCAGTTCCATACTTCTCCAGTCCTTTCAGCACATCCATCTTGAGCACTTGAGTCAGAATTGAGTAGGCTTTGATGTCTATCTTGATTTTCTTGTAGTCATCTTCATCTAAGTTCAGATCTTCAATGGGTATTCTAGCAGTTCTGTATATTACAGCTTGATCAATAGATAGAGTAACAGGGATCTATGGCCCATTGCATATTGATATCTAGAAATCAGGATCTACACCTGTGATGTAATTCCTAAACCTGATCTTCCACTATTTAAACTCAAATTTATGTTTAAGCATTGGATGTTTAGGTGTATGACCAAGTTCTGAGTAGCTGTTAGAATCCATTTAACTAAGTGTTTAACTTGTATAATATAGATTTAGATGATTTTAGGATTGATTAGTCGAACTTAGTCAAAACTGTTCCAACGAAATTCAGAAACAGATCTGTGATGATACTGAGTTTCTTAAGTTTCTTGGTGTTGTGAGTATTTTGATAAGTATGTGTTGACAAGAGTAATTTCTGTTATTTACTGAGTAGAGAATATGATATACTCTACTAGCAACTCAATTACCAGATCAATCAAATTCTATTCAGTTCTTTCGTAGATCTGAAAAAGAATTAAGAGCCAAAGCTCGGATACCAATTGACTGGGGTTGAGTAAGAGTGATATTCTTACTATGAATCGAATATGGTAACCAAGTCAATGATTGAGTGGCGGAAACAAACAATCAAAGAACATTCAATGCTAGAAAAATACTCATAAATGCTTTTGTATTGATATATGAAAGTTGATAAATTACAGAGAATAATTACAACAAAAATTCTTTATCTATCATCCATCCCCTCATGTACGAGGTATCTATTCTATTTATAGGCAGAAGATGCCTTTTACAAAATGACTAAACTACCCCTGACCTATTACATCAGAACTAGTCTAAGTCTTCATCCCCATCTATGCTTGTTCATCCGCATTGACAAATGCGGATGAGTTAACTTGATCAGCATTTCTTCACTTGATCAACCGCATTAGTGTGTTGGTCATCCGCATTGGTTAATGCACATGAACAAATACTTGTGCGCATTTGTTTGGTCATCCACATTTATAAATACGGATGTGCAAAGTCTTGTCCACATTACTTTGTCTTCCGCATTAGTCAATGCGGAAGAGTAAGTACTTGTCCGCATTCATTCTTGGTCTTCCGCATTTGCCAATGCGGAAGAACAAATACTTGTCCGTATTTGTTTTATGCCTTCTGCATTGACAAATGCGGTAGACAATACTTTATTCTTCTTAGCAGATTCTTCATCCGCATTTCTTCTTGGACTTAAAGGATTTCAGCAGAACAATCATCAAATCACCCATTGAGTTGGCATGTATGATCCTTTCAAGAGTCCAACAGGTTTCTAATGATGAATCTACGTGCATGCTCATTTGTTTGATATTGTCAGCTATGGATTGGAACCTTTAACCTTTTGCCCAATACACCGTATGAAGACGCCAGGAGAGCTGCTGAATTTGAGTGGGAATTTCTATAGTTGCTAATGTTAATCAGGTTAGACTGTGTGAAGATTGAAGCAATGGAAAACTGTTCATGTCATTATCTGGAAAAATCAGTCATATGGGGAATCTTGCTGCTGTGATGGTGTTCTGCAAAGTAAACTAAAGTTGTTGTGCCTAAATTCATTTTCAGGGCTATTGTAGCAACCTGGCGGATCGGCAATGTTGGCTAATATGGTTTTTCGTTTGATTCTATTGGAACCAGAGCAAAGATTGACTGAAGATTGTAAGAGGTGTTATCTACTATTCGCAAGCAACGTCCAAGGGGAATTTGTTGGAGCATATATAGTCATATATAGTGTGTCCATCGCTTGTCGAATAGTCTAGGCTTAATGTAATACACCTGATATGTTGTAAACACATGAAACTGGGTCATTCGCAGGGGCATATGCGAATGAGACTCAATTGTATGACTGAGCCATGCTAATGGACCAGCCGTGCGAATGAGAGATGCAATTGGGACATTTGTAAGACTGAACCATAAGTATGGTCCAATTGTACGATTGAACCATATGCATGGTCTAGTCGTACGATTGACCCATACGCATGGTCCAGTCGTACGATTGAACATACGCATGGTCCAGTCGTACGATTGAACCATACGCATGGTCCAGTCGTACGATTGAACCATACGCATGGTCCAGTCGTACGATTGAACCATACGCATGGTCCAGTCGTACGATTGAACCATACGCATGGTCCAGTCGTACGATTGAAGCATACCCATGGTCCAATCACACGAATGGGCCCAGTCGGATCTAACATGGGCCGAGGCCTATATATACCAGTTTCAATGTGTAGAGAGATTAGGGATATGAGAGGGAGTCTGCCCGGAACCTAGGGCTGCCGGATGAGAGGGGAGATCGTGCTCGATCTCCCCTTGCCAAGAGTGTTGATTCTTATGTTGTAACAAGCTTGTAATCGTTAGGTTTTATCAATGAAACCAATTTTTTGGTAGTTCGTGTTATATATTTGACTTTTGGTTTTGGTTGTTTATCCTTCCGTCAAGAACATGCTCGTAGGTCTACCGATCCAGCCGACTTCACAATTGGTATCGGAGCCGGTTACTACTGGAATGATCTAACAATCATTCTAGCAACCCAAGCTCTTGATTTCTGGATCAAATTATCTTGACGTTAAACCCATTTCGTGTTTTTCGTGTTTTGTTCAGATCTTGTTACGTGTGTTGTTTCTATATTCAAATCGAACTTGAAACCACGTTCCCATCTCCCTTTCAAATCTAATGATGTCTAAGTTGTTTCGGTTCATGTAAAATTTGTGAGATTAGGGTTTTGGGCAGCCCTGGCGGCTGCAGATATGAAAATCTATATGCAGACCCGTTCATGCGACTGGGCCATATGAATGGACCATTCGTACGACTAGGCCATGCGAATGGACCATTCGTACGACTGGACCATGCTAATGGACCATTCGTACGACTGGACCATGCTTATGGACCATTCGTACGACTGGACCAGTCGTATGTTCAGTCGTGCGACTGTACCAGTCGTATGTTCAATCGCACGAATGAGCCATCCGCATTGACTCATCCGCATTTGTTCCAGACCAAAAAAAAGCATTGAACACACTTCGACTCCAGACGTACCCTAGCCGGCCAGAGACCTCTAAGATCATACTCCAAGTTCATAGATCACAGTAGATTGATTCCTAATCGCTTCTTAACGTTAGATTCAGTTACATAATTGTTTCTATGTGCGTTCTCACTGATTGGATCGCCAATCAAATAGGATTCCACACTATTTGATTCGGTTTACTCGTGAATCAGTTAGTACATCGTCCCGTACACAATCCCTAACACTGTTGTTCAAACTTAGGAAGACCACTCAATACCCAATGATGAACAAGAGGAACACTTTTCCTAAATTCATCAACTGGATTGGATCTATATACATCAATGAATATGACTAACTTGAAATCATCTATTCCAGTTGAATCAACTCCAACAACAAGAATTCATAAGACTCATCAACTCAACAACTTTATTGGAGATCCTGACAAAAGAACTACAAGAAGCCAAAGTAGAACTGCCAACATCTGTCTTTTCACTTGTTTTCTTTCACAAGTGGTTCCTCCAAACATCATAGCTACTCTAAAGGACAATAGCTGGATTGAAACTATGTAAGAAGAGCTTTAACAATTCACAAAGCGGAAAGTATTGAATCTAGTTGATTTACCTGAAGGCTAACATCCAATTGGAACAAGATGGCTATTCAAAAATAAACTAGATAACAGAGGTATAATTGTGAGAAACAAAGCACGGTTGATTTCATAAGGTTACACACAAGAAGAAGGAATAGGCTATAATGAAGTTTTTGCAAGTATTGAAGCCATAAGGTATTGCAACATATGCATCATATAAGAAGTTCACAATCTATCAAATGGATATCAAGTGTGCTTTCTTATATCAGAAAAATGATGAAGAAGTCTATGTATCACAACCTGCTGGATTTGAAGATCCTCATTACCCACACAGGTATACAAGCTTGATAAAACTTTGTTTGGTCTTCACCAAGCACCAATAAAATGGTATGAAACATTATCATCTTTCTTGCTCAAGCATGGATATAATAGGGGAACCATTCATCAAGTTCTCTTTCTCAAACAAGAAACACAAGATCTCTTTATTGTTCAAATTTATGTTGATTACATTATATTTGGATCAACTAACAAGAGATTGTGTGTGAGCTTTGAAGAATTGATGAAATCTGAGTTTCAGATGAGTTCAATGGGAGAATTAACTTTCCTTCTTGGTCTACAAGTTCATCAGAAGACAAATGGAATTTTCATTAATTAAGAGCAATACATACATCTAATATTGAAGAAGTACAACCTTGCTCATATATATCTTCATGCAAAACACCAGCCTCAACAATTGAAAAGATTGTACCTAATCGTATAGGAGAATCTATTTATCAAAGATTGTATTGATCAATTATAGGATCTCTTATGTATTTAACTGCTAGTGGACCTCACATAATGTTTGTTGTGTGTGTTTGTGCGAGGTACCAATCAGATACAAAAGAGTCTCATCTGAATGATATGAAAAGGATTTTCAGATATTTGAAAGGAAAGCCTGCTCTCAGACTTTGGTATCCAAAGGATGGTGACTTTACCCTCTACTCATATTTAGCTAGTGACTTTGAAGGATGCAACAACAGAAAATCCCCAAGTGGTGGATGTCAGTTCATAGGACCAAGACTTGTTTCATGGTAGTGCTAGAAGCTAACAAATGTATTTGTATCCACAGTTGAGGCTGAGTACATAGCTGCTTGAGCTGGTTGCTCTCAGTAACTTTGGTTGCAAAACCAATTTCTTGTTTATGGCTATAACTTCCTTTAAACTCCAATTTATACAGATAATTTAGCTGCTATGTTTATAGCTGCTAATCCAGTTCAACACAGCAAAATAAAGCACATTGAAATCAAATACCATTTTCTAAGAGATTGCTCAGAAAAGGGTTTAATCAAGTTAGTCGAAGTGGATACAACAAATCATTCACTAAAACCTTTGATTTAATTAGAATTAATATTCCAGTTGAGTCTCTTGGTATGATTAACTTAGATTAATCATTATAAATAATAAAAGCATGTGTCTGTCCTTGAAAGTAGTTATTAAAATAATTTAGAATGATATATGATTAGGAAATGATAGTACACTATGCCTTTGCTTCTTTTGGAACTCTTAAAAATCATTTAAATCTGATTAAGTTTCTTGATATGTGAGTAGGTTCATCTTGAGTGGAAACTACACTAAGAGCATGCCAAACATAATACAAAGTGACTGTTTGTGGGATACTTCATTTTGAGGATACAACAATTATGTCTTTTTCTGATGTAACCGAATCATTCATCTAAGCACACTATGTACCAACACTTTATAATGTCTATCTTTGCAAATCATATTCTCTCTGATTTATGTAAACAAGGACATGGTGTATGAAAAGATCATGATCCTCATCAACCCTCTATTTTGTGTAAACAAAGACCTGGGTTTATGGCACCTCTGTTTTGCGGAAGTAAAGGCCTAGTGACCTGTTTATGATGATATGTAAGCTCCCAAAAGAATCCTCTATGATCAACTGTATATTACATTTAGAGCTTCAACATAAATGCATTAATGAGATTTCCAATGCATTCCAAGATAGAACTTATATATTAAAGTACATAGTTTCTAAGTGTGAAAAGGTGATGATTTGACTCACAAAGGGAGGACAAACTTAAAAAAATTGAATGTGAAGCCCATAGCAGTTACCTTCTAATAAATATGAAAACATGATAAACATCATGCCTAGTTGACACAATACTCTTGTATGGATATAACTGGACAAACATACTTGCAATCAAAACAAAAATCAGATATCAATTTATCAAACAAATCAATCAGGAATATGCTTAGTGTTATAGTATGATCCCATTATATGTATAAATACTTCTATATAGCACTATAATAACATGTGTTTACCATGTTTGGACAGACATGTGTGTTTCATGATATTCTTCTTATAATCGATGACAAATGCTTTTGTTCATCATTGATAAAAAAGTTAGGGGGAGTAGAGTCATAAAAATCAATATAACAACAAAACCATAGCAAATGAATTGTGAATGTAAGGAAATTGGAGTTTGAGCACCAACATGGCTTGTGGATACATGAAGTTTTTGAATTATAAACTTTCTTGTGCATAATTGTCATGAATACAAAGTCAACAAGGTCCAATAGCAATGAATGGTTCTAAGCAGTTGTCTAGGACCATACAATAAAATGAGTTTCTAACAGTGCATCTCAAGTGTAGATACACGTGTACCTAGTTTATGTGCTTAAATGTAAAAGTCTTTCATGTCTTACATAAGTATAATTTGACAATGTAATGAAATATGATATGTGATTAGATGTCTATTTATCTTTAATTCATATGTATGACTTCTTATATAGGTTTGAGGTTGTTGTACATAGTTCTAAGTCAATAATGATTGAGTAATGTGTTCAACATAGTTGGATGAGTATTCATGCTAATGGCCCATACTTATGGACCAGAGGTATGAATACATCATGCTTATGGACTAGTCGCACGACTGAACCAGGAGACTGGATCAATCGTATCATTGAGACATAAGATTGACTCAGTCGTGCGTATAGATCAATCACATGATTCAATCACACGACTGAACCATGCTAATGGTTCAGTCGTACAAATGGAAACCAATAACCTATAAATACCACCTAATTCATGGGAAAACAAAACACTAGAAGAGATATTACGCATACACATAAACCCTAGCCATCTAGAGCATCCGAAATAGCCTGTCCAAGTTCATTGTTCGTTCCTCATCGATTCCTATTCATTCTTAACATTTTAGTTCAATCATATATCAATCAGGTTATCATTCTCACTAATTGGATCGCCAATCAAATAGCATTCCGCACTTTGATCCGGTATAACACAAAATCAGTTAGTACTCCATACGTACACGGTCCCTAACAAGTGGTATACGCACACGCTCTGATACCACTTGTTAGGGACCATGTACGTATGAAGTACTAACTGATTATGCGTTATACCAGATCAAATAGTGTGGAATCCAATTTGATTGGTGATTTAATCAGTGAGAATGATAACTCGATCAATATATGATTGAACTAAAATGTTAAGAACGAATAGGAATGGATCAGGAACGAACTATGAACTTGGACAAGCTATTCAGGCTCTCTGGAAGGCTAGGGTTTATGTGTATGCGTAATATCTCTTCTAGTGTGATGTTTTTCAACGATTTAGGTGGTATTTATAGGTTATTGGTTTCCATTCGTACGACTGAACCATTAGCATGGTTTAGTCATGCGACTGAATCATGCGATTAATCCATGCGCATGATCGAGGGTTCAGTCGTGCGATTGAGTCAATCTTATGTCTTAATCATACGACTGATCCAAACTCCTGGTTCAGTCATGTGACTGGTCCATAAGCATGATTTATTCATGCGTATACTTCATATGTATGGGCCATTAGCATGAATACTCATTCGACTATGTTGAACACATTACTCAATCATTATTGACTTAGAATTGTGTACAACAACCTCAAACCTATATAAGAAGTCATACATATTAATTAATGATAAATAGACATCAAACCATATATCATATTTTTTACATTGTCAAATTACAAATATGTAAGACATGAAATACTTTTACATTTAAGCATATAAACTAGGTACACATGTATCTACAAACTCCCCTTTGGACCTAGTTTACTCTATCCTCTAACATTCTTCACATATTCTTGGAACTTCTTGTACTTCTCTTCTTTTGTGACTCCTATATGTATCTCGAATGCCAAGCAGAGTCTTATAACATGTTGAAACTATAGAGCTTGTATAGTATCTTGCGAATCATAGAACGGTGGCCACTTGTATAAAGTATAGACATCTTCAGTCGACAAGTTAGTGAGCCACGTTCGGTCAAATACCCTGATTGTGTCTATTTTCCTATCTTTGTTCAAAACTATAACTGCTTCCCCTGTCCCCTAGTCATAATACCATCATTTGAAGTGTGAAGTGAAGTCCTGAGGCATTTCCCGTAAGGGAATCTTGGACATTGTGTGAGGAGGACTCCATTTCAGCACTACTTTAGGCTTTCTAGATATAGGGTCCACTTCAGACTTATGAATGAACCTCTTCGGTGTTGAGGTCTGAAGTTTACCCACGTGGTGTGGTATTCCTTCTTCAATGCAGCCTCAAACCAATGTGACATTTTTCTTGGATTATCATGCAACAGATCTAAGCATGCTAGTCGGTTGAACTCAAAACCAGAAAGAGTCTTCAGATCATGAGGATATCTGAAGTACTTAATCCCCTTTCCCTTTTCACAGCATATACTTCAAAATGTTCAAAATATGCCCATGCTATAATCTTGCGTGACACTTTCTAATGTCATTTGACTCTATAAAGCTTTGTGTAGGCATTCTACATTGTGGGCGCACGTTGGGCTTTTATCTCTGGAAAACAAGCTTCCCATGCAGCTTTCTTGATATCAACATTAGCATCCAAAACTTGGGCTTGGCTTTCATCTTTTCCTTTCTCATTTTCCATCTCTTCTAGCTTCTCAAATGTAGCACTGCCTAAAGTACCACCCAAGTTGGGGATAATATTGCCTTCGTGGTCAGTGTACACTAGATAATGCTCTGCTATGACATCCTACATCTCAATCTCATCTACATTGTTCAGTTCATCATCACTCACAACATCAACTTCTGGAGCACCTTTGACAAGCTCGTCTGGATTTAGTCTGAATATTTCAGTAAGATCCTCGCCTGTTAGATCATGTATAATCTCTCCGTCCTTGGGAGTGTTGCTCAACGATCTTCTAACAAGCCCTTGCAAGCCAAGAATCATGGTAAGTTGAGTCTTAACTTGCTGAAGGGGAGAAACATCATATTCATCTGTTTGCTGATCTTCATCTATTTGATTAAACATTAAGCACATCACACCTAAATCATTAATCAAGACATTTAAACATCAATACTCATTAATTACATTAGTGTAATACATAATTCAAGTACAAAAGTTTTAAATACAAAGACATCTAATCATTACTTTTGTCTTGATCTATCTTCTCTTTAGCTGGAGGAGCTTTGTGCCCCTCTCCTGCGCTTGAGTGGAGGCTGATGTAGCAGCATCACCATCTGGATCGTCATCATCCACTTTATCTTTACCACTTGGTCCTCCTTCATCAACATCTTCTTCTTCATCAGATTCATCTTCATCCTCATAATCATCATCATCATCATCACCATCATCATCATCACCATCATCACCATCCTTAATCTTTAACGGCTAATTCTTTGATCCCATAAGTTTTAGCAAAATCATCTTATTCTTCTTCTCCAGATCCTCTATCCTCTTTATCTAAGCCAACACCAACTCATTTTGACTAGTAAGTGCATGGTGGGCTCGGCCTAGAGCCTTCTCATACTAGGCATTCTTCTCGTTGAGCTATACAATCTGCTTTGCCTGAGCTGCATTCACCTCCATCAACTTGTTTAGCTGAGTAGCCCTTAGCTCATCGGTGGCAATCAGCCTTAGCATAATGCGGTTAAGGTTAGCAAGTTTTCCTCTATCCTGATATTGGATAAAGTGGATCCAGGTGTAATTGTGGAGGGACCAGCCTCATGAGTAGTTGTGGTAATGGTGAATGTGGTCAAGATGGGAGGAGGTGTGGGAATGGATTATGGTGGAGTAGGTGTTTGAGTGGTGCATGGAATGGTGGTTGTGGTAGTAGGTGTGCTAGTGGTGGTGGCTGTGGCAGTGCTGGTGGCTATGGTAGTGGGTGTGTCTATGGCAGTGGTGGTGACTGTGGTAGTGGCAATAAAAGAAGATGTGATCAAAGTAAACCTTGGATTCTTACTCTTCTTCCTATGGGGTTGGGCCATTCTCTTTTTCCTTTAGCCCTTGGAGATCGAGGCTCCCCTTGAGGTGTGTGGCTGGTCTAAGGTGTGAGAAGGATCACTGACATCTATAGCATCACCCTTTGACTCAGCCTAGCGTTTGCCAACCGCCTCTTTCTCTCGGTCAGTGGCCACAACTTGGCTCCCGACAGTCCTTACTAGTAGCTCCTCATCGGACTCTTTCTCTTCATCAAGCAGTAAGTCTTGGTGGAAGGCAGCCTTCGCAGTTCCACAAGGTACCTCACCACCTTGACCATCATCATGGTCGTCATCATCATCGTCTTCTTCGTCGGTTGGTAGCTCAATCAGCACATCATCTGAGTTACTATCATCGCGACGGCATTTCGTGCGAGAGGGCGCCACATACTCTTCATTAGCCAAATGCCCAAACAATCTCCTGACCGGGGGCTTCACCTGCTTCCCTGGTAGACCTTCATCCTACCCAATGTAGTATCATCCACAACCTCCAGGATAACAACATCGTCTTTCTCCTTGGTAGCGAAGGAAGCTTCTCGTCGATCATCATCTGTAGAAAACGTGGGTACATACAAAAGCCTTCCTTGCCCTTAGCCTCAATGTTCTCGATCATGTAGGAGAACAACATGTGTGAAAAACTACTAGAGTAACATAAGCATTCAGGATTTGATCTGACATCTCATCAAACCCTCCTCTCCTAGACGCTATGCACTTTAGGATGACATGAGCCAAGTACTTAAGCTGGGGGCACAGGTTGCTCTTCTTGAGCACACCTGTGTTGATGACCCCAGTGTACTTCATCCGCAGAAAGCATCCTCGTACGGTCAGAGGGTGTAGCTTGCTTGGGTCGTTACCATCCTCACCCAGATCTAGGACTCGCCTTAGATCGTCAACAGTAATGCTAATCTCCTCCTCGAAGATCGAGCTCTGTATAATATGGGGCTCTGTGGACCTGTCTACTAAGGCACCTTCCCAGAAGGTCTGTTGTATAGATCGGTAGGGTGTGCATGGAGCATATATGGCCAAAAAGACTATGATCCCAGTAAACTCGGAAGCATTCTGAGTAGTCTGGTCTAAGTGAGCACATATATTGTGCTTTGTGCTCATCATTCATCTATAAGCCATGTTGCTACAACAAAAGAAAAATATACATTAGAGTTGTGCACAACAGAAGATAGTAGGAACTTAAACTGTTTTGATCAAAACAGGTTTAGTCATGCGACTAAACCACACGACTGAGTTTTAGTCGTACGAAGTTCAGTCGTACAATTGAGCTTGCGACTGAGTTCAGTCGTGCGATTGAGCCTGTGACTGAACTTAGTCGTATACTACACCATTCGAATGAATACTTAGAATAGTTTTTGACTTTCCGGAGAAAAAGTGAAATTTAGGGTTTGACTTGGGATGTTCCCGAGGGTTCAGTAAGTTGACTTTTGAGGTCATAGATGTTATGATGGTCATGTTATGATGTGTGATTGATGCTTATGCATGATGGTACGTATGATGTATGTTATGTATGTATGATGCCTTATATGATGATGTTGACTCCTTATGTGTAAGTTCCTTGTTGTATGATTATTTTCCGGTGGCTTTACGTTGAATGTTAATGAACGAAATAAAAGTATTATGTAACGTAAAGTGGAAGATAATGAAAAGAGGAACGTAATGAATGAATGCATGCATTAACAAGTGAATGAAAGTAAGAAAGGCTTGCAAGCAAAATGTACGGAGGTGCACGACTCTAATATGTCGTAAGCTCAACTGTGTGTGTTTAGCTAACCCTTAGATACACGTAGGGGTCCAGTCATTTTGACTGACCAATGATATAGTACATGGTTTATAGTGATTAGTCACCCAGTACTGGCACTAGGCTATGTGCGTCATGGAAGTCATTTATGATCTTTGGCCCAGTACCAGCTTTGTGCATACGTTTGGGGTGTAGTATACAGTTGGGATCTTTGTCACTTGCCCCGGTGCTGGTGCCGAGCTATGTGAGTTATGGAAGTAAAGAAGATAATAATGATATTATCTATGTGTACGTATGATGTGTGATCATGTACGATGGTATAGTATGATTTAAAAGGAAGTAAACTATGTTTTATATTATAAAACTAGAACTGACTCAGCAACGCTAACTTTTTCTGCATTTTTCTAGTTGGCAGGTGAGCATTGCTGAGGATGCCGCGAGGCAGCTACTTGGCATTTTGGATGGCATTCTTTTGTTATTGTTTTTGCATTTTAACGCAAAGAAATGAAAATTTGTAATGAATGATTGTATTAACTTGCAAAAGTAGTTATTATGAAATGAAAGTTATTTTAATGTTCCGCTATGATGCTTTTATGAAAGTTAAATGTAATTGTATCTTTTGTGAGCAATGATTGGCCAGTTGTAAGCCTCCAGGGAATGGGGCCTTACAGTTATCTGGACCCTATTTAACTAAAGCTGAAGGACTGAGAGACATGATCAGATTCATATCTACTACTATAATAGCTTATGCTTTTACAGTCAGGCCCATCATCTATGAAAGATATATCAAATCAATATGGAGTACTACAGAAGTGACTGATATGGAGGATGAAAGGACTCTAGTGGGAAGAATTACTAATGATCTCTCTTTGACTATCACGGAACAAACTGTGAGATAATGTCTATAGTTTGGTGATGATGCCAATGCTCCTATTGAGTTAGAAGGTGAAGAAATCACCACTTTCTTTGGAGAAATTGGATATGAAGGGGCTATGAGGGAAAGCAAATTGTCAAGGGGTTGGTATATCTGCAATGGAGGTTTTTGATTCGCCTCTTTCAACATTGCTTATCTAACAGGAAGACTGGTTAGAATAATATACCTGTGATTACTTCCTCTGCCATATGTGCCTTATGACAAACAGACCTTTCAACATGTCTGCTTATGTATTCAATGGTCTAACCTCTAACATTCAACTAGGAAGTTCGCATATGTTCTTAATGTATCCAAGATTTCTCCAATGTCTGATTAATGAAGCATTTCCTAATCTGGTACTTGAAGGACCAACTTTGGATATTCCTCATTATGATGCCAAATCCTATAAGTACATTAAGAAAAGAGATCCAAGAAATTATTACAGTGGAGCACAATCTCCCCTACTACCTTGGATGATTCAGCAGATAGAAGAACAGGAGGCTCCTATTGATGAGCCCATTCAGGAAGAAGCTCAAGCTGATGTTGAAGGATCAAGGCCAGTGTCACCCCAAGAGGGTTAGGGGGTGATCTTTACACTAGTCCTCATGATCATGATATTGCATCTCCCTTATACCATCACCATTACCATCTCCCCATATATCACCAGCAACTACAATTCATGAATCATCTATCCCATCACCAATAGCTCAACCAATCATATCTCCACCTCATCGCTCTCCAAAATCACCACCTCAACCATTCTTTACTAGTGATAATCAAACTGAGTTTAGAGATTCCACCAGCTCATCTAAAGAATCCAAATCATCTTCGAATAAGGAGGATCAACCTATCCAAATGCCTGTGAAGAAAGCCACTTCTGAGACTGCTCCTTTAGAGAGCTTTATTGAATCCAATGTGAACAGATCAGATGAAAAGGATGAGTTGATTTCTGAGCTCATGCAAATGATCAAAAAGATGGAAAGAGTACTTAACAGGAGAGCAAGCATAATTGAAGATAGAATTCTTGAACTTGATGAAAAGGAGAATGAGTTGAAGAGTTAAACAAAAATTATGAAGCTGAAAAGAAAGAGGAAGATAAGGAGATTAACTACTTAACTGCTGCTCTTCAATAAGCAAGGGATGAGATAAGTGGTCACTTGGACACTTTGGCCATTCAAACAATAGCCATGGAAGAACAAGAACTAATTGAAGAGCATATAAGACCATCATAGATTTGCAAAAGCAGAATGAACTTTTGAATAAAGGAGTAGCCGACTTGAGATGCTTGTTGAAATCAAGAAGAAATTGAATCAGAAGTCAAGCAAGTAGATGAACAAGAAACTGAATCTAAAAGCAATTCAGAGGAGTGTAGATGACTCTCCTCCTGTTAAAAGAATGAGATTCTCAGAGCAAGCATCAAAACCCAGCAAGGTAAATCAAGATGAATTTGGATGGGAAATGGTATTATATTAAGAGGAAATAGTCAACAAGCATGTAGAAGAGGATGAAGATTTGATGAATGACTTAGACAGTTTTACATCTAAAGAATTCATTATTGATAATGATTTTGGGATTTTATTGTTCACCAGAGGACTAGTACTGAACCCATAATGGTCATTCCTGAATCTCCTATTCCTATTGAGGAGTTGAGTATGCAAATAGTTCCTACTGTGTCTTTGACTGGTGAGCCAAAAGAAATAATCAGAAAGTTATGTGAAGAAGAAAGGGAAAAGGAAGAACAAGCTATTGCTGCTTATAATAAAGAATAAACAGAGGCTGAAAAATTGCCTGAGAAAGTTGAAAAGCCTGAATCCTCATCTGGTCCTTCAATACAAACATACACCAGAAAGAGTAAGTACTTGACTGGAAAGGCTAAAGGAAAAGGCCTACAGAAGAAGAACCAGTAAAGAAAACATAACAAGATGATCCCATAAGTGTTGCTACAATAGCAGAATTCTTGGAAGAGCATGAACAAGCTGAGGCACAATTGAACAAACCAGTTGTCTTTATTGATCTTGAAGGAGGAGAGATTGAAGGAGGATATGATGCTGATGAGCCTGTAGATGTTGATAGTCCTGTACAAGAAGAAAAATCTATGGATGAAATGGTTGTAAAGGCACAAATAGATGAACTCATGATTAAAGCCATGTTCTTGATCAACCATGGATATGATGCTGATGAAGTATTTAGCATGACATATGAGGGAATGAAAGCCGAAGAGGAGAAAGTCATCAAACTGTTGGACCCCACCTTTGAAACTGAGTATGAAAGAACTCTTTCTCAAAATGTTCCTGTGCCCAAACTATCAGCCATAAAGAAATAAACATCAACTCCTGAACCCTTATATTCGGGTCCTTATAGCATGTTAGATAAGGAAATGAAGGATTACCTTTCAAGTCAAGGCTTCACAAGAAGAAAACTGGGGAATATGAAAAAAATTCACTAAGAGCTGCCACTCTCAAGCTGATTAATGAAAAGAAATATAGGCTGAAAAAGATAGAAAAGAAATAATCAACAAAAAGCCAAGATCTAAAGTGTCAGCACAAGACATGCAGCTAACTCATCAAAACCAAGACTATCTGGCACCTGTACTTCAAAAATTCCCTGAGTGGTTACTAAAATTCAAAAGGGTTAACCACTGCAGAGTTGATTAGAGGTGTATCTACTCCCAAAGGCAAAGTTGACCAGAAAATAATTTCATGGAAATATGACAGCACTTGGAACATGTTTATGGTTAAAAGGATCTCCGGGCTGGTCCAATTCTTTACTGAGTACTCTGCTCTTGTAAATGCCCTAGAGATCCATGACTTAAAAGAACTAGCTCAACTAGAATTGATCAATCACTCAGCTATGTTCAAGGGTTATGAATTTGAAAACATATTCAAAATGTTCAAACAAACTGATAATTTCAAATCAGTAAAAGCCATATGCATGAGGAAAGATAAGTCTTTCATCAATCCCCTTGAGAAGAAGCAGACAAAACAAGTTGAAGAAGTTGTGTTTCCTGAGCTAAAAGTGAAACCAATAGAATCTTTAAAGAGAAAATTGGTGTCTGGTACCCATTCCTCCTTACCTATCTCAAATGTGTATTATGATAAGAAAACTTATGAGAAGGTCATTGAAAGAAAATTGAGAGGAAAGGAAGGTGCTGAAATGAGATTATTCAGCTGATATGAGGTAAGGCTACTTGATGAATCTTACATCCATTAGATATATACGAGACATTTCAGAGAATCAACAACAAACTAGGAGAACAAGATATGCACTTCTTTCTAAAATGTATCAAGCTGCTGAAAATGGCATATGATCGTATCACTGTCAATAGAGATAAAAGAAAGAAGAAAAGGACCCTTTTGCAGCTTGGGAATATTGTTAAGTTGGAGGTTGATGTGGATGGAAGCTTATTAATTCACAGAGATGGGTTGTCTACAGTATCTATCTGGGAACCTATTTCCCTCAAGAAATTACACGAGAAGCCATCTACAACATGAGCAAGATGAAGATCCATGTGCTGAGTAGGGAAATGATGTTAGATGCAACAGACTTTGTCAACATGATAAAGGCTATTTTGGATCCAACTAAAGCAGCATTTTGATGCCTCCACAAGACCTAGCAGAATCATCACAACCTCAATCACCACCCAAACATTGAAGAGCATAGGCTGTATAATCCTTAGGGGGAGTATTGTTGCACCCTGAAAGGATCATACATGCCAATTCAATTGGTGAATTGATGGTTGTTCAGCTGGATTCCCACAAGTCCAAGTATTAATGCGGATGAAGATTCTGCAGTAGAAGATTAAGTATTGGACTTCCATATTTCTTAATATGGAAGGCAAAGAACAAATGCTGACAAGTATTTGTTCTTCTGCATTAACAATTGCGGAAGACCAAAGTAATGCAGAAAAGATTCTGTTCCTCCTCATTTGCCAATGCGGATGATCGGACAAGAATGCACACAAGTATTTGTTCATGTGCATTACCCAGTGCGGATGACCAACATACTAATGCAGATTATCAAGTGAAGAAATGCTGATCAAGTCCATCTCATTCGGATTTGCCAATGCGGATGAACAAGAATAAATGCGGATCAACACTTAAACTTGTTATGATGTATAGGTCAGGGGTAGTTTAGTCATTTTGTAAAAAGGCATCTTGTCTGCCTATAAATAGAATAGAAAACCTCATACATGAGGTGACGATTCATAGACAATTAGAACATATTTTGTCTTTTACTCTCCAGGTGAATCATACTATAATTATCATTTCATTCAATACAAACAAGCATTTATGAGTATTTCTTCTGCATTGAATATTTATTGATTGTTTGTTTCCGCCTTTTAATCACTAACTCAATCTTTATATTCGATCCTAAGTCAGAATCTATATCTTACTACCCAGTCAATTGGTAACAAAGCATCCTCTGCTGCAGATCCTTAGGATGTTCTAAATCATCTTAAGGTTTAGAAAAGGATGCAGTCTTCTTTGTTGGAGCATATATTGTCATACATAGTGTGTCCATCGCTTGTCGAATAGTCAAGGCTTAATGTAATACACCTGATATGTTGTAAACATATGAAACTAGGTCATTCGCAGGAGCATATGCGAATGAGACTCAGTCGTACGACTGAGGCATGCTAATGGACCAGTCGAGCGACTGATAGATGCGATTGGGCCATTCGTAAGACTGAACCATAAGTATGGTCCAGTCGTACGATTGAGCCATACGCATGGACCAATCGTACGAATGGGCCCAGTCGCATCTGATAAGGCTGAGGCCTATAAATACCAATTTCATTATGTAGAAATGTTAAGGATTGTGCCTGGGGCCTAGGTGCTGCCGAAAGAGATGGGAGATTGTTCTCAATCTCCCCTTGCCAAGAGTCATGATTCTTATGTTGTATTGAGCTTGTAATCATTAGGTTTTATCAATGAAACCATTTTATTATAGTTCATGTTTATTGTTTGTCTCTTGGTTTTGGTTTTGTTTCCTTCCGTCAAGAACACGCTCGGATGTCTACCGATCCAACACCTTCACAATTGGTATCAGAGCCGGTTACTACAAGAATGATCTAACAATCATACTAGAAACTCGAGCTCTTGATTTCTGGATCGATTTTAGGTTCTTTGATGTTAAAACCACTTTGTGTTCTTCGTGTTTTGCTCAGATCTTGTCACGTATGTTGTTTCCTGTTTAAAACGAACCCGGAACCACGTTCTGATCACCCTTACGGATCTTATGATGTCTATTTTGGTTCGATTCATGTAAAATTCATAAGATTAGGGTTTTTGGTAGCCATGACGGCTGGAAATCTGAAAATCTACGTGCAGACCCTTCATGCGACTGGACCATGCTAATAGACCATTCGTGCGACTAGACCATGCTAATGGAGTGTAACACCCGTGATTTTAAAGTGAAAGAAAAGAAGGAAAAGACATAAAACCCAAGTCTATGAGTAAAAAAGTGTCCAAAAGGACAAAATGTTTGAAAAGTACCCGTAAAAGGTGGTATGGCCGCCCATATGTCATATACACCACTTATTTTCGGGTTTTAGAGAGAGAGAGAGTAGCTGGGAGCAACAAATTCTTGGCTTTGAAGAAGAACAAGAAGAAACAATTCGAATTCAAGGCAAGAATTCATGCTTTTATGGTGTTCTTAACTGGTCGTATCCTCAGGTTTATGCTTATGTGTGTTTGTATGTGTTCGGGTATGTTTTTAGTGGGTTTCTAGGAGGTTGAATTCAATTTGCAAACGAGTTTGGAAGAAGCCACACTCAAAAGCTGCAAAGGTGAGTTCTAGGACCCCTCTTTTACTGGTTTTAACTAATTTTGGGGCTGGAAATGCATGAATGTATGTTTTTATCTAACTAGGTTTCGGACCCGTATGCTTGAATGTGTGTATGATGATGTTATGATGTGATGTGCGACTATGTTCATGCTTGATGATTGTGTTTCTAAGGCTTAGAGGGTATGATTTAATCTTAGAACATGATGAATGGTGCATGGGAATCAAATCTGATGTTTTAGACCCACTTGTTAAGTTTTTAAATCTGCCAAAGTGTTTGGAAGTAAATGCGGATGAACATTAACCAATGGGTAAGTCAATGCGGATGAAGTCAATGCGGATGAAGTCAATGCGGATGAACATTGACTATGGATGAACCGTTGTTGCGTGTCTTATGTAATATGACCACCTGGTGCTAGGCACCACCGATGAAGGTTTTTTATAGGCTTAGGTCCAGTATCATGAGCATGAAGGGCATAACATATGACAATGGTACACCTAAACTTTACCTTTGGTACTATGACCACTTTGTGCTGGGCACCACCGATGAAGGTGTTTTATAGGCTTAGGCGCAGTATCATGAGCATGAAGGGTAAAGTTCATAATGATGGTGAAAGTAATGAATGAAATGATGAATGAATGAAAGTATGAACGAAAGAATGATGATGATAATAATTATATTATCTGTATGTACGTACGATGTATGATCACGAACCAATGTAAAATATAATATAATTTCAATAGAAAGAATGGTTTTATGAAAGAAAATAAGTTTTATTATAAAACTAGGACACACTTAGCAACACTGACTTTTATGTGTTTCTAGTTGGCAGGTAAGGTTGCTAAGGATGGCACGAGGCAGCTGCTCAGCTCTTTTGGATGGCATCCATTTATTTAAAGCTTTTGTGATGTAATAAAACAAATGTAATTTTGTAACCAACAAACGATGCATTATTTTGCAAAAGTTTTTATGATGAAATGAAATGCCATTTTTGAATGTTTCCACTGTGAATGTTTATGTAAAATAACTATAAATGTATGTTTTATGTGCTACAGTTGACCAGTTGTGAGCGTCCCGGGAACGGGGCCTTACAAGTTGGTATCAGAGCCAAAGTTTAAGTGAAATGGGTAAATTTTCAAATGAACCTTAACTTAAACTGAGAATGGGACGGAAAGGGAATAGGATGCCAATCTGAGTAGTTGCGTGCCATGAGGTATTTTTGTAAAGATAACTGGTTTTATGTGTGCATGGTATGTGGTTATGTGTTGTATGTAGATTTAAATACTAATGTAGTCAGGACAGGTAATGCTGGAGGTATGAAGAGTAAAGTAAGTGGCTAATCACAACTGGCCACTGTAATTAGGGACTTATACTTGCCATAAACTGAGCCGTTTCCTTGAACAACCGTATTAGTTTTTAAATCTTTCAGTGTGAGTTAGAGGATGGCCGGTGGTAGATCATCTAAAGCTTCACATGGTGGTGGACGTGGTGCTGAACCACGTGTTACGAGAGGAAGGCCTAGGGCCAAAAAGGAGGTTCATGAAGAACCAGAAACCCCTCATCCAGAGGGTGGAGATGAGAGTGCTAACCTGAGAGCCTCAGTGAAGGAGGCAGTTGTGGAGGAAGTGCATCAAGTCATGCAGACGATCCTACCGTCTATGGTGACTGAAGTGATAAAGGCAGTTAGAGAAGGGGAGAGAAGGGAAAGGAGTAGACCTACTAGCAAAAGGAGACAGCCCGAGACTGAGATGGTTCCGTCTGATGACGAAGAAGAAGAGGAAGAAGCAGAGCCGGTGCAGGAGACGGTATGAGGTTGTAACTACGGGGTGTTTATGAGATGCAAGCCCCCTACTTTTGATGGTAATGGCACTGCTGTTGCTGCTCACCGATGGGTGAGGGAAATGGAGGTTGTACTTGATATCAGCGAGTGCGAAGAGGACCTGAAGGTTAAGTTCGCTACCCATTCTTTTGTGGACTCGGCTCTGTGCTGGTGGGACAATATAGTCCAAGCCGAGAGTAGCAGGGCCATTGGAAGAATGAGATGGTCGGAGTTGAAGAAGTTGGTGATCGAGGAGTTTTGTCCTCACCAGGAAATGGACAAGGTTGAGAAGAAGTTTGTGCAACTGGAGGTGGGAACGATGACACACCAACTGTACACCACCAAATTTAATGAAATAGCACGTCTGGTGCCGGATCAGGTGATAACTCTGTCTCGAAAGATCAAGAGGTACATTCAGGGATTGCCAGCAAATATTCGCAGGCACATGATTGCCGCCGGACCGAGCAAGTTTAGTTCGGCGGTGGATTTGGCAGGAAGGTTATATCACGAAAGGGGTGTGGTGGTGGTGGCTGAAGGTAGTCGGAAGGGTGGAGGTGATAGAAACTGGAATAGGAAGAGGTTTGGAAGGGGTGATGCCTCGACGGGTAAAAAGAAGGCATGGGTGGACGACCGCCGTGTGGTCACGTCGAGTGTGAGTACGAGAAGTGTGGTAGGTGTGGGAGAGAGCATGGTGGGGAATGTAGGATTGGGTCAAACTTGTGCTTTAAATGTGGGAAGGCGGGGCAAATGGCCAGGGACTATCGTGCGGCCCGGTGCTTTAACTGTGGTGAAGAGGGTCATATGAATAGGGAGTGTAAGAAGCCAAGGACCAAGGGTTCCGAGGCGAAGAAAACTGGAGGTGAAGGACCAAGGGCGAGCGCTAGGGCATTCACCATGACACAGGAGGAGGCTAGGACGGACCATGAAGTTATGTCTGGTACGTTTCTAGTAAACCAAACTTTAGCATCTGTGTTATTCAATTCGGGTGCCAGTAAAAGTTTTATTTCTGCTGTTCCCTGTGCTAAGCTGCCTGTTAGTAGTAGACGTGTTGATGCGCCCTTTGATGTAGAAACTGCCATAGGTAAGTCTACCAGGATCTCTGAGATGATAGATAACTGTGACGTGGAACTAGAAGGTCATAAGTTTCATGTTAGACCGTTTGTGATGACCTTAGGTGGGTTTGATTTGGTTCTTGGGATGGATTTGTTAGCAGACTTCAAGGCGAACATCGTGTGTCACAGGAAGGTGATTCAGCTATCAGCGCTTGATGGGTGTTCGGTGACGGTTTATGGTGATCGGGTCACTACAATTCCGAAAGTGATTTCGATGGCGGTGGCGGGAAAGTGTATGAGGCGTGGATGTAGCACCTACATGGCTTATATAAAGGATGTAGATACGCTAACACCACAACTGTCTGAGGTACCGATTGTGTGTGACTTTTCAGACATGTTCCCAAAAGACTTACCAAGAGTGCCACCTGACAGAGAGATTGAATTTCAGATTGATTTGATACTGGGTGCCCAACCTGTTGCCAAGGCACCGTATCGGTTAGCTCCGACGGAGATAAAGGAGATGGTGGAGCAGTTGCAAGAGCTGCTTGATAAGGGGTTCATCAGACCGAGTATCTCTCCTTGGGGTGCTCCGGTCTTGTTTGTGAAGAAGAAAGACGGTAGTATGAGGATGTGTATTGACTACCGTGAGCTGAATAAGTTAACAGTGAAGAACTGCTACCCCTTACCAAGAATAGATAATTTGTTCGATCAGCTTCAAGGTGCCAGTTGGTTTTCAAGGATAGATCTTCGATCGGGCTACCATCAGTTGAAGGTGAAGGAGCAGGATATCCCTAAAACAGCTTTACGTACGCGCTACGTTCACTACAAGTTTCTTGTCATGTCCTTTGGTTTGACCAATGCCCCAGCTGCTTTTATGGATCTGATGAACCGTGTTTGTCGGCCTATGTTGGATAAATCAGTGATTGTGTTTATTGATGATATCTTGATTTATTCAAAGAGTGAGATTGAGCATGTCGGTCACATTCAGGAGGTTTTGGAAACATTGAGAAAAGAGAAGTTGTACGCCAAATTCTCCAAGTGCGCGTTTTGGTTGCGTGAAGTTTAGTTCTTGGGTCATGTAGTGAACCCTGAGGGGATCATGGTGGACCCGACTAAGGTGGAGGCAGTGATGCAATGGAAATCTCCAAAGACGCCATCCAAGATTCGCAGTTTCTTGGGTTTGGCGGGTTACTACAAGTGATTCATTCAAGACTTTTCCAAGATCGCTTCTCCACTAACCAAGTTAACTCGAAAAGATGTGAAGTTCGTATGGGGTCAAGCTCAAGAGAAGGTGTTTGAATAATTGAAGTCGAGGTTGATTCAAGCTCTTGTTCTGTCACTACCCGATGGGAGCGAAGATCTGGTGGTTTGTTCTGATGCTTCTTATTCGGGTTTGGGGTGTGTGTTAATGCAGAAAGGGAAGGTTATAGCCTATGCGTCCCGACAGTTGAAGGTTCATGAGGTTAACTACCCTACTCATGACTTGGAGCTAGCAGCCGTGGTCTTTGCACTAAAGATTTGGAGGCACAACCTTTACGGTACGAAGTGCACTATCTTCACTGACCACAAGAGCTTGAGTACTTCTTCGAGCAAAAGGATCTGAACATGAGGCAGAGGAGGTGGTTGGAGCTTATAAAGGATTATGATTGTGAGATCCATTACCATCCGAGCAAGGCCAATGTGGTGGCTGATGCCCTTAGCCGAAAAGAGAGGCCCGAGCCGATTCGGGTGAAAGCATACCCACTGATCATGACCTGTGATGTAATGAAGCAAGTCAAAGAGTTTCAAGATGAGGCACTGAAAGAAGATCATCTTAACTCCGAAAGAATGAGAGGTCTGGTTGGGGAATTGGGTGAAAACACACTCGGTGTTAGAACCCGATTCAATCGTGTGTGGGTTCCTCGTTTTGCGTATCTACGGGTGAAGATAATGGATGAAGCTCACAAGACGTGATATTCCATTCATCCTGGTGCCACAAAAATGTGTTAAGATATGAAGAAAGATTATTAGTGGTCGGGCATGAAGCATGATGTGGTGGGGTATATGAGTAAGTGCCTTACTTGTTTGCAAGTGAAGGCCGAGCATCAAAAGCCGTATCAGAAGATCCAACCTTTGGATATACCGGAATGGAAGTGTGAGCACATCACCATGGATTTCATTATGAAACTGCCATGCACTCTGAAAGGGTATGATGCCATATGGGTGATTGTGGGCCGTCTGAGGAAGAGTGCTCACTTCCTACCGATTCGCGAGACATATTCATTTGAGAGGTTGGCTGACCTGTTCATCAAGGGGATTGTAACTCATCATGGTGTGCCAGTGTCCATTGTTTCTGATCGTGATACCCGATTTACCTCTAAATTCTGGAAGAAATTCCATGATGCTATGGGGACGAGATTACATATTAGCACGACTTATCATCCCTAACCTGATGGCCAGTCAGAAACGACTATCCAGATGTTGGAAGACATGCTTCGGGCATGTGTGATTGATTTTGGTGGAAGTTGGGATGACCACCTACCATTAGCTGAATTCTCATACAACAACAGTTATCATGCCAGCATTGGTATGCCACCTAACGAGATGCTATACGGTATGAGATGCAGAACACCCGTCTGTTAGGGTGATATTGGTCAAAAAGAGTTAGGGAGCATCAAGGTAATCGAGGCTACGACTGAGAAGCTTGAGAAGATCAATGCCTTCATGAAGGCAGCCAAAGATAGACAGAAGTCGTATGCCGATAGACGACGTAGACCGATTGAGTTCCAGGTGGGTGACCGGGTTATGTTGAAGGTCTCACCTTGGAAGGGTATTATTCGTTTCCGAAAGTGGGGCAAGTTGAGCCCGAGGTATATGGGCCCTTTCCGAATCATTGCTCGAGTAGGAGAGGTAGCCTATAGACTAGAGTTACCCGATGAGTTAAGTGGGATTCACTTGACATTTCATGTATCTCATCTGAGGAAATGCGTAGCGGATGAAGGCATGATTGTTCCACTGGAGGATATCGAAGTAGACAAACGGCTCAACTATGTAGAGCAACCAGTGGCAATCATTAATCGAAAGGAAAAGAGGCTGAGAAATAAAGTGGTTCCTATTGTGCGTATCCAGTGGAAGCACAGGAAGGGATCAGAGTCTACATGGGAGACTAAAGAAGAGATGAGACGATATTACCCACTATTCTTTGAGGAATAACAGGTTTCGGGGACGAAACCTATTTAAGGGGGTGGACTTGTAACACCCGGTGATTTTAAAGTGAAAGAAAATAAGGAAAAGACATAAAACCCAAGTCTAGGAGTAAAAAAGTGTCCAAAAGGACAAAATGTTTGAAAAGTGGGTGTAAAAGGTGGTATGGCCGCCCATATGTCACATACACCATTGATTTTCGGGTTTTAGAGAGAGAGAGAGTAGCTAGGAGCAGCAAATTCTTGGCTTTGAAGAAGAACAAGAAGAAAGAATTCGAATTCAAGGTAAGAATTTATGCTTTTATGGTGTTCTTGACTGGTCTTATCCTCGGGTTTATGCTTATGTGTGTTTGTATGTGTTCGGGTATGTTTTTAGTGGGTTTCTAGGATGTTGAATTCAATTTGCAAACGAGTTTGGAAGAAGCCACACTCAAAAGCTGCAAAGGTGAGTTGTAGGACCCCTCTTTTACTAGTTTTAACTGATTTTGGGGCTGGAAATGCATGAATGTTTGTTTTTATCTAACTTGGTTTCGGACCCGTATGCTTGAATGTGTGTATGATGATGTTATGATGTGTGACTATGTTCATGCTTGATGATTGAATTTCTAAGGCTTAGAGGGTAAGACTTAAGCTTAGAACATGATGAATGGTGCATGGGAATCGAATCTGATGTTTTAGACCCACTTGTTAAGTTTTTAAGTCTGCCTAAGTGTTTGGAAGTAAATGCGGATGGAAAGGGTTAATGCGGATGAACATTAACCAATGGGTAAGTCAATGCGAATGAAGTCAAATGCGGATGAAGTCAATGCGGATGAACATTGACTAAGTGCATGAAATGCGGATGAACATTTGACCAAGTCTGGGAAATGCGGATGAAGTCAAATGCGGATGAAGTCAACGCGGATGAACATTGACTAAGTGCATGAAATGCAGATGAGCTATAGCAAATGCGGATGAAGTAAATCCAATGCGGATGAACTATAGCAAATGCAGATGAAGTAAATCCAATGCGGATGAACTATAGCAAATGCGGATGAACACTTAGTAAAATTTTGACTTTTTGGTGAAAAAGGGAGTATAGGCTTGACCTAGGAGATTCCCGGGATTTATGTAAGTTGACTTTTAGGGTCATTGATGGTATATTGTGCATGTAATGTATTGTGATTGATGCTTATGATGATGATGATGATGTTGCATGGTTATACATGGTGTATGTTATGTTTGTATGATGCCCTACATGATGATGTATGAATGATATGTTTATGTTCCTAATGATGGTGTATGTTTATCTTTCCCATGACTTTACATGTTATGATATTGAATGAACGAAGTATTATGTAACGTAAAGTGAAAGATAATGAAAGAGGAACATGATGATGAATGCATGCAATAATGAATGAATGAATGTAAGAAAGGCTTGCAAGCAAATGTATGGAGGTGCACACCCATTGTAGGTGTTAGCTCAACGGTGTGCGGGTTAGCTACCCCAAAGGATGCACATTGGAGTCTTTCTTTATGATTGACCATATGGATGAACCATTGTTGTGTGTCTTAGGTACTGTGACCACCTGGTGCTGGGCACCACTGATGAAGGTCTTTTATAGGCTTAGGTCCAGTATCATGAGCATGAAGGGCATAGCATACGACAATGGTACACCTGAACTTTACCTGAGGTACTGTGACCACTTGGTGCTGGGCACCACCGAAGAAGGTCTTTTATAGGCTTAGGCACAGTATCACGAGCATGAAGGGTAATGTTCATGGTGATGGTGAAAGTAATGAATGAAATGATGAATGAATGAAAGTATGAACGAAAGAATGATGAAGATAATAACTATATTATCTGTATGTACGTATGATGTATGATCATGAAACAATGTAAAATATAATATGATTTCAAGAGAAAGAATGGTTTTATGAAAGAAAAGTAAGTTTTATTATAAAACTAGGACTCACTCAGCAACGCTGACTTTTATGTGTTTCCAGTTGGCAGGGAAGGTTGCTGAGGATGGCACGAGGCAGCTGCTCAGCTCTTTTGGATGGCATCCATTTATTTAAAGCTTTTGTGATGTAATACAACAAATGTAATTTTGTAACTGACAAATGATGCATTACTTTTCAAAAGTTTTTATGATGAAATGAAATGCCATTTTTGAATGTTTCTACTACAAATGTTTATGTAAACTAACTATAAATGTATGTTTTATGTGCTATGGTTGACCAGCTCTAAGCGTCCCAGGAACGGGGCCTTACATGGACCATTCTTGCGACTGGACATTGCTAATAGACCATTCATGCCACTGGACCATGCTAATGGACCATTCGTACGACTGGACTATGCTAATAGACCATGCGTACGACTAGACCATGCTATGGACCATGTGACTGGACCATTCGTATGACTGGAATGCGACTGGACCAGTCTTATGACAAGTCATACTACTGGACCAGTCTTATGTCCAATCATGCTACAGGACCCGTCTTATGACTAGTCATGAACTGGACCAGTCTTATGACCAGTCATGCTACTAGACCAGTCTTATGACCAGTCTCACAAAGATATCACTCGTTTTATCCCCTCACACGAATGTGATAATTGTACTCCATGTCATACGAATGAACGGTGTTCGAGACCAAAACAAAGAGGTCTGGAACTACCTTTTGCCCAGATTTGAGGACGAGCGAAGCACATTCACCTTGAGGTTCTTGTGTCAAATAAGTTCGATGGATACCCCATTAGTCGTTGGACTTCCAGAATAGATGAATGTAGTTAGAACACGAAAGAGAAAAGAGAAGATGTTAGCAGTCGGTGCTGATTTTAGGAGATAGTCAGGAGCATCTGACTATTTATGGGCTAATCATGTTTTATCTATCCGCATAGAGAGGATTCCCATTATTAGGGGGAATCCATGTATAGAGAAATTCAAGACGCAATCAGAAAGCAATGATGTGAGTTGGTTTCTGATGATGAATCTGAGTGCATGCTGATTTGTTTGAGAGTGTCAGCTAAGGATTGGAACCTTCTACCTTTTGCCCAATACACCATATGAAGACGCCAGGAGAGCACAATGTCTATATATTGGGATATGCTGAATTTGAGGGGTAAATTTTGCAGGTGTTAATATTAATCAGGTTAGCCTATGTGATGATTGAAGCATTGGAAAACTGTTCATGTCATTATCTAAAAAAATCAATCATACAGGGAATCTTACTGCTATGATGGTGTTCTGCAAAGTAAACGAAATCCATTGTCCCTAAATTCATTTTCAAGGATACTGTAGCAACCTGACGGATCGGCAACGTTAGCTAATATGGTTTTTGGTTTGATTCTATTGGAAACCAGAGCAAAGATTGACTGAAGATAGTAAGAGGTGTTATCTACTATTCGCAAGCAACGTCCAAGGGGGCTTTTGTTGGAGCATATATTTTCATATATATTGTGTCCATCGCTTGTCAAATAGTCTAGGCTTAATGTAATACACCTGATATGTTGTAAACATATGAAACTGGGTCATTCGCAGGGGCATATGCGAATGAGACTCAGTCGTACGACTGAGCCATGCTAATGGACTAGTCGTGCAACTGAGAGATGCGATTGGGCCATTCGTAAGACTGAACCATAAGTACGGTCTAGTCGTACGATTAAGCCATACGCATGGCCCAATCGTACGAATGGGCCCAGTCGCATCTGATATGGGCTGAGGCCTATAAACACCAGTTTCATTGTGTAGATAAGTTAAGGGTTTTGCCCGGGGCCTAGGTGCTGCCGGATGAGATGGGAGATCATGCTTGATCTCCCCTTGCCAAGAGTCATAATTGTTATGTTGTAACAAGCTTGTAATCATTAGGCTTTATCAATGAAACCATTTTATTATAGTTCATGTTTATTGTTTGTCTCTTGGTTTTGGTTTTGTTTCCTTCCATCAAGAACATGCTCGGATGTCTACCGGTCCAGCGCTTTCACATTCTTCTTCTTTGGCTTTGGCTTTGAAGCCATCCTTTTCTTTCTCTTTGTCACATTTAACTAAGAAGACTAGCCCACAGCACCTGATTGATCTTCATTAACTTTCTTAGTTTGGTCTTCCACTCTCACAAGTTCAGATTGAGAATGAGTCTGACCCTGCCGTGGATTAGAAGATGAAGTTTGTTGAGATTCAGCAGGAGGTCCAAGTTGTGTTGTCTCTGGTTGTTCAACCTTAACCTCCACTTTAGGTGGAGCTTGACTTAGAGGGGAATGTAAGTAAACTAGCTCTCCACTCTTTATCTTCCGTTTGATCACCCTGATATGCTCATCCATAGTGAATAGAGACATGGGGCCAAGTCTCCTTCCGGAGAATCCATACAGCTTCAAGAAGCTCATCATCCTTTGCCTATCAGTAGATTTCTTCATGTTTTTCTGGATGATGGCTCTTGACTTAGCAGCTTCTTCCCTTAGCTTTCTTTTGGTTGTCTTTCTTTTGTTGACTATCTCTAGATCAAGTTGTTTGAGATACTCAAACTCAATATAGTGAAAGGATAAGGGAAGAAGTTCTTCTGCCTGATAGAGGTCTGTGGCACTCAAGTAGTTGATCATCTTGATCGTTTCTTCTTCTTTATCTACCTGAGGTTCTTGTTGAACCACATCCTCATATGCAAGGCTTTCTTGAATCGGGAGAGAGTAGGCACATGCTTGTACAATCTTTTCTTTCTTCTTTCTTCTTGGATTTGTCCTAGTAGCTCTACATCTTTTGCCTCTTTCTTCTCCTTTGACCTTTCCAAGTCAACCAGTTCTTTAGGTTCCTCCAAGGTGAGAGAAATGACATTGTCTATGTCATAGTTCCTTGTCTACAGGTAGTTTATCCTCACTGCCCTTAACTCATCATTCTGAGTATCTGGTCTGGGGGCAGCCCTGATAGCAGACTCCATGAGTCTTGCAGACTTAGAAAAGGAACTTTCTTCCCTCAGATTCCTTTTCCTCTCTCTCTTCTCCTCCTCAATCTCCTCAGAAGTCATTTTTTTCCCTTTGTCACTCATAGACCTTTGTGACTTAGGGTGGATAGTGCTTTGGCCTTCATTGCTTGGTGTAGCTTCAAAGCTCTAGGCAGGGAGAGGTTGAGAAGCACCTTCACCAATAGGTGTCTCAAAAAGGGCATTGATCTCTGTAGCAGTTGTTGGTGATGAGACAGGGCTCTAAGCTTCTGTCATTGGGACTTCAGTTAAGGTTTCCCCTATGAAACTAATCTTAGGGTCCCCTATGACATTGCCTGATTGCCTTAGTCTTTTTCTAAAGTTGAACTCTGCAGTGATCCATCTTTGATTCTTTGAGCCAACTTATCAGCTTGTCTTAATTGGCTTGGATTGACAAGTGGCATGTTGACTAAATCCAGACCTTCATAAAAGTTCAAGGTCTGAAAGTTGAAGATATGTTGCTGCCGTTGAACTCTAATGCTGATTAGGGCTCTTCTGTTGCTAGCATACCTCCACCCAATGATGTGATTTGAAGATGGTGGAGATGACATGGCCCTTGGTTTCCCTTCCCCAAACAGACACTGTATGTGGGAGTCTATGTAGTCCATATCAATGTGAACTTGAGGAACTTAATGAGTATGCATAATTGCTAGTGAGGATGGTGAGTCCTCAGTGTCCATACTCTCTGAAGAACTCCCATGTTCTATGATTGTAATGACTTCTCCTCCTTTTTAGTAGCATCACCCACTTGCATAGGTGAGCCAGGAGTTAGGTCAATCACATACATAGGTTCTTGTGTTCCTGGTTGAGCTCCTCTTAAAGGTCTCCTAGCTAGTTGGTCCTTAAGATAAGAAATCTCAAGTTGCCAATCATTGACCTTGTTTTGCAAGGTAGTCACTTGAGATTCAATGCGACTGACCTTGGAGACTAAATAGGTGGATGTTTGAGACAGTTTTTGCACCTTTAGTCTTATATTCCCCTCATCTTGATCAGAAGAATCATTGGGGGATGAGATGACTGGACAAGAGTCCTCTCTCTTATCACCAACTTCAGGTTCTTGGCTGCTGTTTTTCCTCTGCTCATCGGTAATCTTAGTTGAGATGTCAGTTGGGCTGAGTTACTATGGTTGAGGTCTTAATGATGTAATCACTATCAAAAGTGAGAGCCTCTTCCATCTGGACATCCTGAACAGGTTCAGAAGTGTCCACCTCAATAGCAGGTGACTGATGGGGGCTAGAAATAGGAGCCTCAGAAGCACTCATCTCTCTTTGAAAAGGGAAAAGAAGAGAGAATCATGGTACTCACCGAAACCTAGATGTTCATCAGTGTAGAATTCAAGGTTGGGAATTGGTTGGTTGAGATCTAAAGGTTGGGGACAGTAACTGTCCCCTGAAGGTTGATCACTTGAGTGTTGAGACTCAGAGTGATGGCTTAAGGCATTTGGGCTTAGGAGCTCATCAAGCTGAACATGAGGAACCTCAACACTGATCGTTGAAGAGATGGGAGTGGTCTGCTCCTAAGGAGAAGTAGGAGCTCCAGTGTCCACTTCTTCCTGTATGGGTGAGTGTATAGGGGCCTGCACACACTAAATAACCTGAGTAGGGGTTTGTTTGGATTTTCTTTGGTAGGTGAGGGTAATTTGTGGTTGTTTAGGTGGGTAGGATGTAGAAGGTGTGGGTTCAACCCTAGTTGGTGCGGCTAGGTTGCCACCTTGAGCAATGAGCTCTAACATTTTTTGGACCAGGGCTATTTCTACCCCAGACAACCCAACAATGGGCTTTCTCATTATTTTAAAGATGCCAAGCATCATCTATCCCAGTTTAAAAATATTACCTGTTCCCCTTAACTGTGAGCCCAGTCCATAGTTAAGAATGTACAGGACATATCTAGGGAACATGTAATACTCTAAGGAGTCCAAGTTTGCAATCGGATTAGTATAAACAAACTAAGAATACCTGAACTTGACCCCCTGAACCATCCTATGGACAACGAAGGAGAGATCCTCAAGAATCTGGTCCATCCACCTGTAACACCCAGTTATTTTTAAAGTTAGTAAAGAAAGAATAAAGTGAAGTAAAAGGAAAGAAAGGAAATAAAGCTCAAATGGAGGACTAAGGGTGTCAAAAGGACAAAACCTTGAAAAAGAAAGTTGGTGAATAAAGGTGATGGCCGCTCACTCTTGCACATCACCTTTCTGCTTACGGATTCTCGAGAGAGAAAGTGCAAAGTTTTTAACTCAATTGCAAACGAGTTTGGAAGAAGCCATACTTAAGATTTACATGTTTTAACTGATTTTGGGGTTGGAAATGCATGAATGTATGTTTTCATAAAACTGGGTTTTATACCCGTATGTTAAATGTGTGAATGATGATTTTATGGTGTGATTCTGGACGGTGTTCATGATTTGATTATGATATGGTTGTGTTTCTAAGGCTTAGAATGTAAGAGTTAAGCTTAGAAAATGAAAGATGAGATTTGGGAACTGAATCTGATGAACAGTGTGCCCTAGGCTGCTCATGCGCCCAAATAGTAGCTCACACGCCTATGTTTAGAAAACTACTTAAGTGTTGACAAATGCGGATGAAAGGTCAATGTGGATCAAAAGTCAATGCGGATGGAAGGTCAATGCGGATGGAAAGTCAATGCGGATGAACAATTAATGCGGATGAGCGTTGACTAAGTATGGGAAATGCAGGTGAACATTGACTAAGTATGGGAAATGCGGATGAACATTGACTAACGTATGGGAAGTGCGGATGAACATTTACTAAGTATGAATAAATACGGATGAGTAAAGTCAATGCGGATGAACAAAAACAAATGCGGATGAACTAAACAAATGCGGATGACCAAAAAGACAAATGCGGATGAACACTTAGAATATTTTCTGACTCCTTGGGGAAAAAGGTGAAATTTAGGCTTTGACTTGGGAGTTTCTCGGTGGTTCATGTAAGCTGACTTTTAAGGTCATAGATGGTGTGATGGGCATGTTATGATGTATAATTGATGCTTTTGCATGGTGATGTGTATGATGTATGTTATGTATGTATGGTGATGCCTTGTATGGTGACATTTTGTGTAATTATGTTTATGATCTTGTTGTGTATGTTTATCTTTCCTGTTGCTTTTTGTGTTATAGTTAGGAAAGAAATGATAAAGTATTATATAATGTAAAGTGAAAGATAAGGAAAAGTGGAACATAATGATAGAATGAATGCATTAATGATAGATGGTATAGCAAGGCTTGCAAGCAATATGTACAGAGGTGCACGACTCTAAAATGCCGTAAGCTCAACTGCGTATGGTTTAGCTAACCCTTAAGGATACACGCAGGGGTTCCAGTCTTTGTGACTGACCAATGGTGTGGTACATGGTTTGTAGTGGTTACCCACCTCGGTGCTGGTGCCAGGCTATGTGTAGTATGGAATTCATTTATGATCTTCGGCCTAGTACTCGAGTTATGCATAATGTTGGGGGTGTAGTATACAGTGGTTTATATGGTTACCCACCTTGGTGCTAGTAGGCTATGTGAAGTGGGGAAGTCATTTATGATCTTCAGCCTAGTACTCGAGTTATGCATAATGTTAGGGGTGTAGAATACAGTTGGGATCTTTGTCTCTTACCCTAGAGCCGGTGCCAGGCTATGTGCAATGTGGAAGTCAATTATGAAGTTCGGCCTAGTACCCCATTTGTTTGGGGCATAGCTGATGACACTGATCCAGATAGCGATGAAGAATGTGATAAAAAAGGAAAGAGTTAAAGAAAGTGTGTGATGAACATTAAAAGAAGATAATAATGATATTTTATATGTGTACGTACGATGTGTGATCACTTGTGATAGTAATAAAAATGCTTTAACGAATGAAAGGTAATGCAATGTTTCTATAAAACTAGAACACACTCAGCAATGCTGACTTTTTATGCCTTTTTCTAGTTGATAGGTAAAGTTGCTGAGGATGGCGCATGGCAGCTACTTGGCATTTTGGATGGCATTCTTTTGTTATTGTTTTTGCATTGTACTGCGAACAAATGAAGTTGTGTAATGAATGATTGTATTAACTTGCAAAAATAGTTATTATGAAATGAAAAGTTATTTAATGATCTGCTGCAATGTTTTATGAAAATTAAATTAAATTATATGTTTTATGTGTAATGAATGACCAGTTGTAAGCATCCCGGGAACGAGGCCTTACATATTGGTATCAGAGCCAAATTTTAAGTGAAACGGGTAAATTTTCAAAAAAACCTAAACTGAAAATGGGACGGAAAGGGAAGGGATGCCAGTCCGAGTAGCTGCATGCCATCAGGTATTTTCTTAATGGTAACTGGTATTATATGCTCATGTCTTGTGGTTTATATGCTGTTTGTAGATTTAGATACTGATGTAGTCAGGATAGGTAATCCTCGGAGTATGAAGAGTAAAGTAAGTGGCTAATCACAACTGGCCAATGTAATTAGGGACTTACTATACTTGACATAAACTGAGGTGTCCCTTGAATGACCGTGTTGGTGTTTGAATATTTTAGTGTGTGCGTTAGAGGATGGCCAATGGTAGATCATCTAAAGTTTCATGTGGTGGAGGTCGTGGTGCTGAACCACGGGTTACGAGAGGAAGGCCTAGAGCCGAAAAGGTGGTTCATGAAGAACCCTAGACCCCTCATCCGGAGGGCGGTGATGAGAGTGCCAATCTGAGAGCCTTAGTAAAAGAGGTTGTTGTGGAAGAAGTTCATCAGGTCATGCAGACAATCTTACTGTCTGTGGTGACTGAAGTTATCAAGGCTATGAGGGAAGGAGAAAGGAAGGAAAGAAGTAGACCTATGGGCGAAAGAAGATAGCCCAAGACTGAGACGGTTCTATCTGATGATGAAGAAGAAGAGGAAGAAGAAGAGCCTGCGCCGGAGGCGATACGAGGCTGTAACTATTGGGCGTTTTAACAATGCAAGCCCCCTACTTTTGATGGTAACGACACTGCTGCTGCTGCTCACCGGTGGGTAAGATAAATGGAAGTTGTTCTGAACATCAGCGAGTGCCGAGAGGATCAGAAGGTGAAGTTTGCTGCCTACTCTTTTCTGGACTCAACTTTATGCTAGTGGGATAATATTGTCCAAGCTGAGGGTTGCCGGGCTATCAGATGAATGAGATGGCCAGAGTTGAAGAGGCTGGTCACTGAGGAGTTCTATCCTCACCGTGTGATGGACAAAGTTGAGAGGGAGTTCCTGCAGCTGGAGGCGGGAACAATGACGCATTAGCAATACACCACCAAGTTTAATGAAATGGCATGACTGGTGCCTGACGAGGTGACACCTCTATCACGAAAGATCAAGAGGTAGTATATTCAGGGCTTGCTAGCAGACATCCGCAGGCACATGATCGCTGCCCAACCGAATACGTTTAGGTCGGCGGTTGACTTGGCGCGAAGATTATATGATGAAAGAACTGTGGTGGTGATACAACCTAGCATAGAAGGAGGGAGCGATCGGAATTTGAACGGGAAGCGATATGGATGTGGTGGGCCGCTCCAAGTAACAAAGGTGCACGGGTGTATGACCGGCGTGTGGTAACATCCGGTGCAGGGTTGAGAAGGTGTGTCATGTGTGGACACAAACACCCCGGGGAATTTAGATTGGGAACCAATGTCTATTTCTGTTGTGGAAGAACTGTTCATGTGGCGAAGAACATCGGTGCGAGGAGGTGTTATTCTTGTGGTGAGGAAAGCCACATGAGTAGGGATTGAAATAAGCCGAGGGCTGAAGGTTCGGCAATGAAGAAGGCTGGAGTAGAAAGGCAGAGGCAAGTGCCAGAGCATTCATGATGACGCAAGGGGAGGCTTGGACGTACCCTAATGTCATGTGAGGTACGTATCTTGTAACTAAACTTTAGCCTCTATGTTATTTGATTCTGGTGTTAGTAAAAGTTTTATTTCTGCTGCTTTTGTGCTAAACTACCTATTAGTAGTAGGAGTGTAAATGCGCCCTTTGATGTAGAAACTGCTATAGGAGGGTCTACCTGGATTTCTAAGATGATAGAGGGTTGTGACATAGAACTAGAATGTCACAAGTTTCCTGTTAGACCATTTGTGATGACCGTAGGCGGGTTTGACGTAGTCCTAGCAATGGATTGGCTGGCGGACTATGAGGCGAATATCGTGTGTCGCAAGAAGATGATTCGGTTGACAGTGCCTGATAGGAATACGGTGACGATTTATGGTGATCGAGTCACTACGACTCCGAAGGCAATTTCGATGGTGATTGCGGGAAAGTGCATGAGGAGTGGAGGTGGTGCCTACTTGGCCTACATGAAGGATGTGGATACGCCAACACCACAACTAACCGACGTACGAGTTGTGTGTGACTCTCTAAACGTGTTTCCCGAAGACTTACCAGGTGTGCCTCCAGACTGTGGGGTTGAGTTCCAGATTGACTTGATACCGGGTGCCCAACTTGTTGCTAAGGCACCGTATCGGTTGGCTCCGACTGAGACGAAGGAACTGATGGAGCAACTGCAGGATTTGCTTGATAAGGGGTTCATTAGACTGAGTATCTCTCCTGGGGTGCTCCGGTCTTATTCGTGAAGAAGAAGGACAGTGGTACGAGGATATGTATGGACTATTGTGAGCTGAATAAGCTAACAGTGAAGAATCGGTACCCTTTACCGAGGATTGATGACCTATTTGAGGAGCTTCAAGGTGCCAGATGGTCCTCGAGGATAGATCTTCGATCTGGCTACCATCAAATGAAGGTTAAGGAGCAGGATATTCCTAAAACAGCTTTTCGCACGGGTTAGGGACCCTACAAGTTTCTTGTTATGTCTTCTGGTTTGACCAACGCACCAGCTGCTTTCATGGACGAGATGAATTGAGTGTCTCGGCCGATGTTGGACAAATCTGTGATTTTGTTTATCGATGATACCTTGATCTATTCCAAGAGTGGGGATAAGCATGCCAGACACATTTGAGAGGTGTTGGATATGTTGAGAAGAGAGAGGTTGTATGATAAATTCTCCAAGTGTGCATTTTGGCTGTGCTAGATTCAGTTTTTTTTGGGTCATGTAATGAATCCTAGTGGAATTATGGTGGACCCGGCTATAGCCTATGCATCCCGACAGTTGAAAATTCATGAGGTCAATTATCCCAATCCTGACTTGGAGCTAGCAGTCGTGATCTTTGTGTTAAAGATATGGAGGCACTATCTAGACGGGATGAAGTGCACCATATTCAGCCGAGATACATTGGCCTTTTCTGAATCATTGCTAGAGTATGAGAGGTGGCCTATAGATTGGAGTTACCAGATGAGTTAAGTGGATTTTACCTGACATTCCATGTATCTCATCTCAAGAAATGTTTAGCAGACAAGGATATGATTGTTCCATTGGAGGATATCTAAGTAGATGAACGACTCAATTACGTGGAGCAACCAGTGGCGATCATTGATCGAAAAGAGAAGAGGCTGAGGAATAAAGTGGTTCCACTTGTACGTGTATAGTGGAAGCACAGGAAGGGATCCCAGTCTAGGTGGGAGGCTGAAGAGGAGATGAGGCAACATTACCCGCAATTGTTTGAGGAATAATAAGTTTTGGGGATGAAACCTATATAAGGGCGGTGGACTTGTAACACCCGGTTATTTTTAAAGTTAGTAAAGAAAGAATAAAGGGAAGTAAAAGGAAAGAAAGGACACAAAGCTCAAATAGAGGGACGGACTAAGGGTGTCAAAAGGACAAAACTTAAAAAAAGTTGGTGAATAAAGGTGATGGCCGCCCACTCTTGTACATCACCTTCCTACTTACAGATTCTAGACAGAGAAAGTGCAGAGTTTTTGGGTTTTGAAGAAGAAGAACAAGAGGAAAGATTTGAATTCAAGGTAAGAATTCATGTTTTATGGTGTTCTTAACTGCCCTTGCCTCGGGTGTATGCTTATGTGTGTTTGTGTGTGTTTGTGTGTGTTTGGGTGTACGTTTTTAGTGGGTTTCTAGGTGGTTGAACTCATTGCAAACGAGTTTGAAAGAAGACATACTCAAGAGCTGCAAAGGTGAGTTCTAGAACCCTCTTTTACATGTTTAACTGATTTTGGGGCTGGAAATGCATGAATGTATGTTTTTGTAAAATTGGGTTTTATACCCGTATGTTTGAATGTGTAAATGAGGATGTTATGGTGTGATTCTGGACGGTGTTCATGACTTGATGATGATATGGTTGTGTTTCTAAGGCTTAGAATGTAAGAGTTAAGCTTCGAACATGAAAGTTGAGATTTGAGAACTGAATCTGATGAATAGTGTGCCCTAGGCTGCTCATGCCCCCAAATAATAGTTCACACGCCTAAGTTTAGAAAACTGCTTAAGTGTTGACAAATGCGGATGGAAGGTCAATGCGGAAAGAAAGTCAGTGCGGATGGAAGGTCAACGCGGATGGAAAGTCAATGTCGATGAACAGTCAATGCGGATGAGCATTGAATATGCATGGGAAATGCGGGTGAACATTGACTAAGTATGGGAAAGGCGGATGAATATTGACTAAAGTATGGGAAATGCGGATGAACATTGACTAAGTATGAACAAATGCGGATGAGTAAAGTCAATGCGGATAAACTAAAACAAATGCGGATGAACTAAAACAAATGCGAATGAACTAAACAAATGTGGATGAACAAAAAGACAAATGCGGATGAACACTTAGAATATTTTCTAACTCCTTGGGGAAAAAGGTGAAATTTAGGCTTTGACTTTGGGAGGTTCCCGGGGGCTCATGTAAACTGACTTTTGAGGTCATAGATGGTGTGATGGGCATGTTATGATGTGTGATTGATCCTTTTGCATGGTGATGTGTATGATGTATGTTATGTATGTATGGTGATGCCTTGTATGGCGACATTTTGTGTGATTATGTTTATGTTCTGTTATGTATGTTTATCTTTGCTCTTGCTTTATGTGTTGTAGTTGTGATAGAAATGATAAAGTATTATGTAACGTAAAGTGAGAGATAAGGAAAATTGGAACATAATGATAGAATGCTTGCACTAATGATAGATGGTATAGAAAGGCTTCCAAGCAATATGTACAGAGGTGCACAACTCCAAAATGTCGTAAGCTCATTTGCGTATGGTTTAGCTAACACTTAGGGATACACGCAGCAGTTCTCGTCTTTGTGACTGACCAACGGTGTGGTACATGGTTTATAGTGGTTACCCACCTCGGTGCTAGTGCCAGGCTATGTGCAGTGTGGAAGTCATTTATGATCATCGGCTCGGTACTCGAGTTATGCATAATGTTAGGGGTATAGTATACAGTGGATCATAGTGGTTACCCACCTTGGTGCTAGTGCTAGGCTATGTGTAGTGTGGAAGTCATTTATGATATTCGGCCCGGTACTGGAGTTATGCATAATGTTGGGGGTGTAGAATACAGTTGGGATCTTTGTCGGTTACCCCGAAGCTGGTGCCAGGCTATGTGTAGTGTGGAAGTCATTATGAACTTCGGCCCAATACCCTATTTGTTTGGGGCGTAGCTGATGATACTGATCCAGATAGAGATGAAGAATTTGATAAATAAGGAAAGAGTTAAAGAAAGTGTGTGATGAATATTAAAAGAAGATAATAATGATATTATCTATGTGTACGTACGGTGTGTGATTACTTGTGATAGTAATAAAAATACTTTTTACGAATGAAAGGTAATGCAATGTTTTTATAAATCAAGAACTCACTCATCAACGCTCACTTTTTATGCATTTTTCCAGTTGGCAGGTAATGTTGCTGAGGATGGCGCGGGGCAGCTACTTGGCCTTTTGGATGGCATTCTTTTGTTAATGTTTTTGTATTGTGATGCGAACAAATGAAGATGTGTAATGAATGATTGAATTAACTTGCAAAAGCAGTTATTATGAAATGAAAAGTTATTTTAATGTTCCGTTCCGATGTTTTATGAAAATTAAATGTAATTTTATGTTTTATGTGCAATGAATGAGCAGCTGTAAATACTCTAAGGAGTCCAACTTTGCATGTAGATTAGTATAAGCAAACTAAGAATTCTTGAACTTGACCCCCTGAATCATCCATGGACAATGAAGGATAGATCCTCTAGAATATGGTCCCATACACCATGCTTGTTTGTAAGCTGTGGATAACCACATGGAGGAGGAATTTCCATTGGGATGAGATATTCCCTTTCCTGAAGGTCTTGATAGAGTAGTCTCCCTCATAACCTATCTACTCAAAGGAATGATTTAAAGCTTCCTTTAGGAAGAACACCTCACCTTCTTCATCATCCAACTGAAGATACATGTTGATGATGGCCGGAGTGATGAAGACTATTTCTCCCCTGCATTATGGCAAATAGTGTCTTCTCCCCATCCATTATGACCTCTTGGCAGATCTTCCAAAATTCTAGCAAATGATCCTCATAAAGTGGAGGATCAATGGTTAGGGAGGTGAAATAGTTTGACAGAGCTAAGAAACAACAAACCTCTAAGAAATGAGGATCTTTCTTAGAGCTTAACAGATTATGTTGCCTGTGTAACTACATGGTAAAGTTTGGGTCATTTCTGTGATGAGGGTTGGCCATTTTGAGAGAGCTTAAGTATGAAGAAGGAAGAAAGAAAGTAATTTCATAGAGAAATTTGGGGTTTTAGGTTTGGGGAAAAGAAGCAAATGATAGAAAGAGGGGGAAACCGTTGGATTTATATGTGAAAAGGATTTCAGATAAAGTTTAATGAAAGAGAATAAACTATGAAATCCGAATGTCGGTCCCACCCCTAAAAAAGTAGTTTACTTTTGCTGAAAAAATAGTTTTCTTGGATGTCAAAAAGCTTCCGAAGGTAAATTATCTTCAGAAGTTATAATTAAAAAGCTTTCGAAGCTAAAATGACTTCGAAAGATTTTCCTAGGAGTTGGGAAAATTTTGACTTCAGTAGAAAGTCAAGACTTGAGAGTTTTGTTCAAGAACAAAACTTCCGAGAGTTAAATTGCTTCGGAAGAAAAAGGTTCTTGAAAACATATATGTGCCACAGTGAATATTAAGCTTCAGAAGATATTTCAGAAATTTCTATAGAAGGTAAAATACTTAGCCAGTTAGTGTTTTAAAGGCATAAGTTTCTTCCGAAGTTAAGAACATAACTTCCAAAGGATCAAAATTATTATAATTCTAAGGAAAGTCTTCAAAAAGTATTTTGTCCAAAGAAAACAAGAGCTTATGGAAGTGATGTACTAAACAACTTAGGACACATATATTTTAAGAAATAATAAGAATTAGTTTTAAGAAAACCTACTCAAAGTTGATCATCCCAATAGCTAACATTAGATATTTAAATCTTTGTTGTGCTTAGACTTCTCAGACTTGTACTTTGAATTTCGTATTCTGAGAAAATTAGTTTTGAAATCCTAGCCAATTTTTTACATGTGTACTATCATTTTCCATAAGCTTTGAATCAAAATCACATTTTTAATTTCACTTCTTTCAGCTAAACTATTCTCCCCCTAAAATTCTAAAACTAAAAATCTTTTTGTGTTATTGTATTTTAAAAGACAGGAAAATAAAATAAAAGAAAAAAAATAATAAACTATGAAAAACTAGTCGGACTATGAACTTTCTTCTTCTTGAATAACATCACTTTTCTTTTTCACCCCATTAACCTCTAAAAGATATAAAAACCTAGGTTTCTCAAATGCTTTTGTGTAGAGGTCAGCGCTTTGAAAGTCATTATTAAGTTTAACAACATCGATTAATTGCTTTTCAACCAGTAACGTGTAAAGTGATATTTAATACCGATGTGTTTTGTTTTAGGGTGTTGGACTGGATTTTTGGTTACTACAACTGCAGAAGAGTTATCAACAAAGATAGGGGTGTTAGAAAATTGCAAACTGTAGTCATGCATTTGCCGTTGGATCCAAATGATTTGTGAGCAGCAACTTGCAGCAACAAGGTATTTAGCTTCATATGTTGACAGAGCAACTGAGGTCTGCTTCTTACACTGCCAGATTACTAACCACCTACCAAAGAACCGACATCCCGCTGATGTTGACTTGTAACTCATCTTTCAACTACCATTTGTAAGCTCAAAGTCATCGTCATGAGGATACCACAACCCTAGTGTTGGAGTATGTAGAGAATATTTGAAGAGGCTGAGGCAACCAAAGTCTTTTTGCATGCATGTTGCACAAGTACTTAAGAAGAATGCTTCGGAAGTTTCACACAAGCAATAGAAATACTCTAAGTGTGACATCTTCCGAAGACAAGACCAATATCTTACAAAGCCCAAGATGAAGTCTTCTGAAGCTTCAGAGACAAAGTCTTCTGAAGCTCATTTATTGAAGACAGATTTCTTCCGAAGACTTTTAGCAACATGCTTTATCTGATGTACTTTTCCATAAAGCTGGACCCCTTTCCACTGCAACTCTGTAATGTCACCAACTTACATGAGTTGGTGAAAAGGTCCATGCTTTTGGTAACTGTATATTGAGGTCTTGAGTCTGTAAACTTTCTACTTCATGTACTTTATCCTATTTGTAATAGATAAGGATGTGAGCTATGGCATGTCATAGTCACAAAGTCAAAAAGGCAATCTACCTCTTTGACTCTATTGATTTTGCTTTATGCCTAGTCAATTGTATCCAGTTGGCTTTCATAGTATGGCCAGTTGTAGGATGTAGTATAAGTATCTTATGTTCTTGTAACTTTATCTTCATGCTTTATAACACTTGTAATAGAACATGAGAAAGCCATATACTGCAATCTCCAAAACCATCTCCTTGTGTATCTTTCTCTTATGTTCGGTCTCTTAATTACTTGTGTTCTTAGTGTCTTTACTTGTGGTTAATCTAGTTCACTATTTGATAAAGTTTAGTTACTCACCTCTTTGTGTTGTGTTGTATTTGACCACCATTCATAGGTCCTGCATTTGGTATCAGAGCTTTCAGGCTCTTGATATATGATCTCACCATCTTAAGATCCCTCCCTCACACAAATACTAAACTTTTCAAATGGTAGCCATTTCCAAAACTGATATGGAAACTTGAATCATGAACAAGTCTCCACTGATCACTCTTGATGACTTTGACACCTCGTGTATGAGAATGGAAGGTTTGATCAGGTCTCTAGACTCAAGAATGTGGGAGTCTGTTAAGAATGGGCCTTACTAACCAAGCACCCCTTCTGCTATTGTTGGTGGTATGATCCCCAAGGCTGTGGCAAACTACTCTGATGAAGACAGGAAGAGAGTATAGATTGATAGAAAAGCCATGACAGCCCTTCAGACTGCTCTTCCAAACTCTGTATATAGAGGTTTCAAGAAATGCAAAAAAGCTAAGCAGCTATAAGATGAATTGAAACTGATGTATAAGGGTTCCTCTACAGCTAAAAAGAACAAGAAGGATCTCCTAAAGCAGCAGTTTGAAAACATCACCTTCAAAGTAGGTGAAACCATGACTCAGCAATACTTCAGGTATGTTGAGATTGTGGATACCCTTGTGGATGGGGGAGTTCCTCTTGAGAAAAGAGATATTGTAAGGAAGTTCATGTCCTCACTTCCTAGGCAGTGGACACACTACTATGTGGTGATCAAGAAGACTGAGAATCTCAAAACTATCACTCTAACAAAGTTATATGGGATTCTTAGTTCCTACAAGATGGAGATGAACATGCAAGGTTCATCTAGCAACTCCAACAATCAAATGGGTTCAGCCCTTCATGTGGTTGAAAGGGATAGCATAGAACCCAACATCATCTCATATGCTACCATGACAACTCACCTAAGGGTCCTTTCATCACCTTCCCTGAGACACCAAGGGAGAACTACACTCAAGGAAGCCCATTCCAAGAGACAAGTTCTTCTCAAGCCTTTTTGTCTTCTGATGAAAGTTATGGCAGCTCTCTTTTCACACTTGAAGACCTGGAATGCATCCATCAAGATGATCTGGAGTACATGGAGATAGTCCAGCAGATGGCTCTTCTAACTCATAGAGACAAGAAGTTCTACAATCCGACTAGAAGGAAGTTTCCAAGCAGTGCAACCAGTGGAAAGTTTGGGCTGTACAAAGGCAAAGTCAAGTGTTACAACTGTAACATGATGGCCACTTTGCCAGGTAGTGTAAGGCACCTAGAAAATATAGTGGCCAAACACAGTCCAAACCCAAGTACGCTGACAAAGCTCCCTAGAATGAAAGCCAAAGCAGCAGGTTGCTGTTGCTGTTGAAGATGGAGGCTTTGACTGGAGCTTTTAGGTGGAAGATGCTTCTCCAAACCAAGCACTGATGGCAAATCATGATGATCAAAGGAAAGACTTCCAAGAGTTCTAAGAAGATTCAAGCTTTGGAAGGAAAATCTGCTTCCATCGGAAGCTCCAAAATGAAGAAGAAGGCAAGTGGAAAATTGCCTTTGGAAGAAAAGTTGGTCTCGGAAGAAAGGAATACTTTCGAAGCACTGAAGTCTGATGCAGTGTGTGCAGAATCTTCCGAAGGTCCAGTCATCAAAACTTACAAAGTATCAAAAGCTTCTGAAGTATTGAAGGTCAAGTCCAAGCTTCCAAATGTGGTGTGGAAGTCTAAGAAAGACTAAGTGACTAAGAATTCTCCATCAACAGCAGCTCAAGATCCTCCAAGCATAACCATAGGATCTATTACTATTGCATTACCTTCTGTTTCTCTAAGTGAGCCCAAGAAAAATAAGGCTTAGGTTTCCAAATGTAATTAATCATTTTCCTTGTTTAGGGACAGCTCAAGACAAACAAGAATGTCTAGATCATTGACAGTGGCTGTTCTAGGCACATGATAGGCAATAGGTCACTACTCTAGACCTTTGAAAGGATTGATGGAGGGCCAGTTGCCTTTGGAGGAGATGATGGTTGTTACATTTCTGGAAGCGGCAAGGTCACAAATGGTAAGCTCAGCATTGAAAAGGTCAACTTTGTCAATGAGCTTGGGTACAATCTTCTAAGTCTATCCCAATTTTGTGATCAGAGTCATAACATGCTCTTTACTGAGCATGAGTGCATTGTTCTCAAGCCCGGGGTGGTCATTCCTCATAGTATATTCTGCTTAGAGCCCCCAGGAAAGGGAACATGTACAAGATTGATCTACAAGAAACATCTCCCTCTCGATACGTTTCATGCTTTCTATCTAAAGAAAATAGTGATAAGTCTTTCCTATGGCATAAAAGAATGTGCCATGTAAACTTTAAAAACATGAATAAACTGATTAAGAATGATTTGGTAACTATAATGCCAAAGAAAGAGTTTACAAGTGATGACCATTGTGTTGCATGCCTAAAAGGGAAGCAACATGAGGTATCTCACAAGCCTAAGGAAAGGCACTCAATCACTACACCCTTACACTTGTTACATATGGATCTCTTTGGCCCTACCAGTGTAATGAGTCTAGGAAGGATCTCTTACTGCTTAGTGATCACAAATGACTTTCTAAGATTCACTTGGGTTTTTTTTTTTAAAAATAAGGTTGAGACTCCTGAGATTCTCAAGAATTTCATCTTGAAGATTGAGAATCAATCTGATCACAAGGTCAAAATCATAAGAAATGATCAGGGAACTGAATTCAAGAACCAACTCCTTGATGCATTTTGTGATGAAAAAGGTATTACAAGACAATACAGTGCTCCCAGGACTCAGCAGAATGGTGTTGCTAAGAGGAGAAACATGACACTGATTGAAGCTGCAAGAACCATGTTGTCTAACTCTAAGCCGCCCACCACCTTCTGGGCAGAGGCAGTCAACACTGCCTGCTATGTGCAGAACAGAGATTTAGTAGTTAAGACTGATGGCAAGACTCCTTATGATCATTGGCACAAGAGGAATCCTTTCATTGGTTTTCTTAGGTCATTTGGTTATCCTTGCACCATCTTGAATACCAAGGATCAAATTGCCAAATTTGCTGAGAAATCAGATGATGGACACTTCATTGGATACTCTTCCCAAGCTAAGGCTTACAGAGTATACAATCTCAGAACTAGAATTGTTGAGGAGTCGGCCAATGTGAGTTTCAATGAACACACACCATGTGCGGCTGGTTCTGGTCATGATTGGCTATTTGATCTTGATTTAGTTACCAACTATTTTAACAAATCTTGTGAGATTGTTTCAGGATCTGTAGAAAACTTAAATACAAGTGATCCTGATCCAAGATTTGTGTTGAGAAGACCTTCAAGTAACACATCTTCAGCTCCAATTGGGACTACTTCTGCAAATGAATTTTCTATTAGCACCATAATGACAAACTCAGCTGATACATCTGGTATGCCTTCAAATTCCAGCTCAGAGGCTCCACAACTAGATAAAGATACTTCAAACGCAGAAGACAATGATGGTAGTGGTGATAGTGATCAAGACCTTCTTGATGCTGATAACCATTCCATAGATGACAACATCAATGATGTCACACACTCATTGGGTCAAGCTTCTCTTGATAAGTATGCTGATGTGGTGGGAGAAACATCTATGCCAAATCTAAATTTCTCAAATTTAGATCTTCCTCAGCAACTTACTGTGATCCCTCAGCTAAGGATCCACAAGTCTCACCCTACCCCAAACATTATTAAAAATGTTGTCACAAGGGTAAGAACAAGAGGACAAACACATGAAGCAAATGTTTGTCTTCACTCTTTTTTCTATTCCAGATAGAGCTAAAGAAAGTTGATGAGGCCTTGCAAGATGGAAGTTGGATTGAAGCTATGCAAGAGGAGCTGCTTCAATTCAAAAGACAAAAAGTTTAGAACCTTTGTCCACTTCCTCAGGGGAAGACTACCATTGGAACCAAATGGGTGTTTAGGAACAAGAAGGATGATAGAGGATTTATCATCAAGAACAAAGCTAGATCAGTTGTTCAAGGATACACACAAGAAGAAAGAATTGACTACACTAATGTCTTTGCTCCTATAGCAAGACTCGAAGCTGTTAGGATATTTCTGGCATTTGCGGCATCCAAGAACTTCAAGGTCTTTCAACTTGATGTCAAGTGTGCTTTCCTCTATGGAGTGATTGATGAAGAGGTGTATGTCAAACAACCATGTGGTTTTATAGATCCTGATCATCCTGATTATGTCTGCAAGCTTGACAAAGCTCTTTATGGGCTGCATCATGCACCCAAGACGTGGTATCAGAATCTATCTCAGTATCTTTGCAAACATGGATACATGAGAGGTAGTATAGATGGAAATCTCTTCATCAAAGGATAGGGAAATGACATATTGCTAGTTCAAGTGTATGTAGATGACATTATCTTTGGTTCAACTAATCCAAAGCTTTACAAAGACTTTGGAAGCTGATGAAGGACATATTTGAAATGAGTGCCATGAGGGAACTAAATTTCTTTCTAGGAATTCAAGTGAAGCTAGTTGAAGATGGCATCTTCATTAGTGAGTCAAAGTATGTTCAAGACATACTCAAGAGGTTCAACATGACTAATTCTAAGATTGCTAAGACACCCATAGCTAGAAACCACTCCCTTCGACTTGATCTTGAGGGGGAGTGTGTAGATGAATACTTATACAGGGCTATGATTGGGTCTCTTATGTGTCTTACAACTAGCAGGCCTGATATTATGTTTGCCACTTGCATCTGTGCAATATTTCAAGCCAACCCTAGGATGTCTCACCTTATCACTGTCAAAAGGATTCTAAGATATCTTAAAGGTGCTTTAAAACTTGGTATGTGGTATCCTAAGAATCCTAACTTCAATCTTTATGCTTATACAGATAGTGATTATGGTGGTTGTAACATCACATCAAAGTTTGCATCTAGGGGATGTAAGTTTCTTGGTGGAAGGGTTGTCTCATGGCAATGCAAGAAACAATCTTATGTCTTTCCATCAACAGCTGAGGTTGAATACATAGTTGTTGCAAGCTGTTGTGCTCAAGCGATTTGGATTGAGAATCAGATGCTGGAGTACTGCTTAAACTTCAAGGAGACTCCCATTCACATAGACAAGAATAGTGCTATCTCAATCATAGAGAATCATATGCAGCACTCAAGGACCAAACACATTAACATCAGGTATCATTTAATATGAGATAATTATGAAAAAGGACTAATTAAACTAGTCAAAAATCACACAAATGAGCAATATGCTGATCTGTTTACAAAGGCTTTTGATGAACAGAGATTTAAATATCTAATATCCGCTATAGGGATGATCAACTTTGAGTAGGTTTTTCTTAAAACTAATTCTTATTTTTATTATTTCTTATAATATGTGTGTCCTAAGTTTTCTAGTTCTTCACTTTCATAAGCTCTTGTTTTGTTTGGATAAAACTTTTTGAAGATTTTCTTTAGAACTATGATAATTTTGATCCTTCAGAAGTTATGTTTTTAACTTCGAAAGAAACTTATGCCTTTAAAAAACTAACTGCCCAAGTATTTTACCTTTGGAAGAAATTTCTAAAATATCTTTCGAAGCTTAAAATTCCTTTGGCACTTGTATGTTTTCAAGGACAATTTTCTTCCGAATCAAATTAACTCTTAAAAGTTTTGTTCTTTTGAACAAAACTCTCAAGTCTTAATTTTCTTCTGAAGTCAAAATTCTCAGAATGCTTAGGAAATTCTTCTGAAGTCATTTTAGCTTCGCAAGCTTTTTCATTAAAACTTCTGAAGATAATTTACTTTCGGAAGCTTTTTGATTTCCAAAAAACTACTATTTGAGCAAAAGTAAACTACTTTTTCAGAGGTGGGACCGACATTTGGATTTCAAAGTTTATCCTCTTTTATTAAACTTTATCTGAAACCCTTTTCATATATAAACCCAACAATTCCCCCTCTTTCTATCATCTGCTTCTTTCCTCCAAACCTAAAACCCCAAATATATCTCTGAAATTACTTTCTTTCATCTTTCTTCATCCTTAAGCTCTCTCAAAATGGCCAACCCTTTTCACATAAATGACCCAACACATGCAACATAAACAAGTTACTCTGTTAAGCTTTGAGAAAGATCCTCATTTCTAAGAGATTTGTTGTTTCTTAGCTCTATCAAACTACTTCACCTCCCTTACCATTGATCCTCCATTCTACGAGGATCAACTGCTAGAATTCTAGAAGACCTGCCAAGAGGTTATAATGGATAGGGAGAAGGCACTGTCTGCCATAGTGCAGGGGAGAACAGTCTTCATCACTCCGGCCATCATCAACAGGCATCTTTAGCTGGATGATGAAGAAGGTGAGGTGTTCTTCCCAAAGGAAGCTGTAAATCATTCCTTTGAGCAGATGGGTTATGAGGGAGACTGCTCTGTCAAGACCTTCAGGAAAAGGAAGGTCTCATCCAAATGGATATTCCTACTCCATGTGGTTATCCACAACTTATCAAACAAGCATGGTGGATGGGACCAGATTCTTGTGGATCTCTCTTTCATTGTCCATGGAATGGTTCAAAGGGTCAAGTTTAAGTATTCTCAATTTATTTATACTAATCTAGTTGGAAACTTGGACTCCTTAGAATATTACATGTTCCCTAGATATGTCCAGTACATTCTTAATTATGAACTGGGCTCACAGTTAAAGGGAACATGTAACATTCTTAAACTGGGACAGAGAAGCTCGACATCTTTAAAATACTGAGAAATCCCACTATTGTCTTCTCTGGGGTAGAAACAACCCTTGTCTCGAAAAATGTTAGAGCTCACTGCTCAAGGTGATAACCTAGCAGCACCAGCTAGTGTTGAACCCACACCTTATACATCCAACCACCTCAACAGCCTCAAATCACCCTCACCTATAAAAGAAAATCCAAACGAACCCATACTCAGGCTATTCAGTCTATGCAGACCCCCATATACTCACCCATACAGGAAGAAATGGACACTAGAGCTCCCACTTCTCCTGAGGAGCAGGCCACTCCCATCTCTTCAACGATTAGTGCTGAGATTCCTCATGCTCAGCCTGATGAACTCATAAGCCCAAATGCTTAAAGTCGTCAGCCTAAGTCTCAACACTCAACTGATCAACTTTTAGGGGACAGTTACCATCCCTAGCCTTTAGATTTCATGATAAATGCTTTTGCAATTTAATACAATCATTCATTTCAAAACATCTTTCATTCGCATTACAATGCAAAAACATTAAACAAAATATCCCACCCAAAATCCCAAGTAGCTGCCCCGTGCCATCCTCAGCAATGCTCACCTACAAACTGGAAAATGCAAAAGAAGTCAGCGTTGTTCAGTGAGTTCTAGTTTTGTAATAAAACATACTTTACTTGCATTAAAATCGTTCTTTACTTGTGCATGTGATCACATGTCATACGTACACATAGATAATATCATTATTATCTTCATCATTCGTTCATGCTTTCTTTCATTCTTCGTACGTCATTACCATTCACTTTTATTACTTCCATTCTCATTCATGATGGGTTTGATAGAACACAAAATAAACAAGTTTAACCTTTTAAACTTTCTGAAAAAACGCAGCGGAAGTATAGCATTATAAAATGTTTATAAACTGAAAATTTCATGTTCTAAATGATGTTTTAAGATGGAAAAACAAACCCAAATCAAAAGGATCTTTAATATGTGAATAAGCAAGCTATATAAACACATAAAACATTCAAAATGTGACAACCAAACAAGCTGCCAAACTACCTCCTTCCAGCAGCTACATCGACCAAGAGAAGAAGGATGATGAATGCTCAAAATCTCGGCCAAAACTCCAAGGAAGGAGCCCTCAAGCTTGTATACCCCAAGCCTCCTTGCAAAGCACCTTCTTGTTAGGAAGAATCAACACCAAAACCAACCAAAATCGCTCTCAAAACTCCTTATGCTGCTGCTCCTGGCCGTAGCTTTTTAGAGAGAGAGAGAGCCCCTTTTTTTGGTGTTCTTGATGAGTTGGTGGTGTGCAAGAGTAGTCAAGACTTGTGTGTTTTCAAGGACACAAAGGTCCAATAAGAATTAAGGGGAAGGGCGGCCAAGGTTTTAAAAAAAAGGTTCCCCCCTTAAATTTTATCACACATTATGTATGTTAACTAGTCCTCTTACTAGATATATACAACTAACCTTTTATTTGTATAATCTATGCACTCCCATATTAATTTGTAATGTTATCTAACTTATTTAATAACATTACAAATAATATTATTGAACAAAATATCCTAATAAATTGTTCCATCTCATTTGCAACTTGTTTAGAAAACCCATTTTCTAAATTGGTCTAAATATTTAATTGCATGATCATATCATCAATTAAATATTAATTGGTGTTTGCTAAGCTTGTTATCGGGTATAACCCGACTTGGATCATAACGTACTAACCACATCAATATTCTAAGTGTCTTGGGCACACAGAATCCTACAATCTCCCACTTGCTCAAGATTCATAGAAGATTGATGCAAGCAGTAAATACCGCCTAACAACGGTTTACTACGCATGACTTATAGCCATTCATTAACATCATCCCTTTCAAGTACCCTACTTGAAATGATTTAGGTGAATCAATCATCTATCCTTTTGTTACAGATGTCATGTTAAATCCAAGGACACAGAATGATCATTCCTTGTTGATTTAACTTAATCAGGCCTTAGACATCTAACTCTCAATGAATAAGAGGAACAAATTCCATCTTGACTACATACGTTTCTCACAAACACCTCGTGTCATACCTGAACATACCCTTATGTGCTGTCCACTATTTCAGGACAGTGAAGAATTAGCTTAAGGTATAATACTTGGTGAATATCAAAACCCAATATGTATCTCAGGTCGGAGGATACCAAATGATATTCGCCTTTACTCAAATTTACTTATGATCAATCAATAAGATTGCATGTAGTAAAATTTGAGATGCGGGTTAGTCCAATATTTGTATCCCACAAATATCTATGAACCTTGGTAGCAACCCATTGCTCTATATTCATCCTTATGAATATCAACCAATCCAAGTTCATAATAATCTTACCCTCACACTTGTTCCCACAAGTATGAACGACTACGGACATTTAGAGTAAACAATTTACTCATGGATTAAACATGCTAAATTGGAACATTAATTGAAACATTATAACCAAATAATTTTATTCAAATAATAAAGAGTTCCACATATCCAAATACAAAATTCACAGATCAAATCCAATCACTAGAATATCAAAGTCCCATGGCACAAGTATGACCTTCATGCTTTGCCTTTTCAAGGAGCTTCGTGAGAACTTTGCGAATACATATCTTTCCCTTTTCAACTTCATCTCGTATGTAGTTGAATCTCCGCCCAATGTGCCTAGTCTTTTGATGAGCACGAGGTTCCTTGGTTTGAGCAATCGCACCCTCGTTGTCACAAAAGATCTCTAGGGGTTCCTGAATGGAAGGGACAACCCCTAGATCGGCAATGATTTTTTTCAACCATGCAACTTCTTGAGCTGCCAATGAGGCGGCGACGTATTTTGATTCTGTAGTTGATAGAGCCACCACATCCTGCTTGGAGCTCTTCCAAGAGACAGCTCCTCCATTCAGAATGAAAATGTATCCTGATTGTGACCGTGAATCGTCACGATTGTTTTGGAAACTCGCATCCGTGTAACCTTTTACAACGAGCTCCTCGTCACCAGATCCATAGATCAGGAACATATCTCTTGTCCTCCTTAGGTACTTAAGTATGTTCTTAACAGCCATCCAATGACTGTTTCCAGGATTTTGCTGGTAACGGCTTGTCATGCTCAAGGCGCATGACACGTCCGGTCGAGTGCATATCATTGCATACATGATGGATCCAATAGCAGATGCATATGGGATTGCCTTCATTTTATCTTGCTCATCCTTTGAGCTCAGACATTGAGTCGTACTCAATATCGTTCCTCTTTGAATAGGTACGGTACCTTTCTTAGAGTTTTCCATCTTGAACCTTTTCAAGATCTTATCAATGTATGCACTTTGATTCAAACCAATCAACCGCCTTGATCTATCCCTATAGATCTTTATTCCCAGAATGTAGGCGGCTTCACCAAGATCCTTAATGGAAAAACAACTTCCAAGCCAGGTTTTTACACCTTCCAAGGTTGGAATGTCATTTCCAAATAGTAGTATGTCATCAACATACAATACTAGGAAAGTTACTATGCTCCCACTAGCCTTCTTATACACACAAGCCTCATCAGTGTTTTTGATGAAGCCAAATTTCTTTACCTCCTCATCAAAACGATGATTCCAGCTTCTCGACGCTTGCTTCAATCCATATATTGATCTCTTTAACTTGCATACTTTATTAGGATGTTTTGGATCGACAAAACCTTCAGGCTGAACCATATAGACATCTTCCTCAAGATATCCATTTAGGAAAGCGGTTTTGACATCCATTTGCCAAATCTCATAATCATAATGAGCGGCTACGGCAAACAATATCCTTATAGACTTTAGCATCACAACAAGTGAGAAGGTTTCATCATATTCAACCCCTTGAGTTTGAGTGAAACCCTTTGCTACAAGTCTAGCTTTATAAGTATCCAAGTTTCCATGCATATCGGTTTTCTTCTTGAAAACCCACTTACTTCCAACTACCTTGGAATTAAGAGGTGGTACAACAAGTTCCCAAACTTGATTATCATACATGGATTGCATCTCAATGTTCATGGCCTCAAGCCATTTGTCACAATCCAAATTGGACACTACATCATGGTATGTGGTTGGTTCATCTGAATCTACCACATAGCATCCATTCATGAAAAATCCGTATCTTTCAGGTGGATTACTAGTTCTACCACTTCTACGAACGTTTTGTGTGTATTGATCAACCACTTGATCAACTTCAACATCCTCATGTTGAATGCTAGTTTCAACCAAATGTGCATCGGGTTGTGGTTCTTGATCCTCCTCAAGATCCACTGTTCTACTGCTAGTTCCTTCCATAAGGAACTTTGCTTCTAAGAACTCACCCTTTCTGGCAACAAACACCTTTTGTTTCAGTGGATCATAGAAATAATATCCCATAGAATCTCTAGGATATCCAATAAAGATACACTTGGTGGATCGGACTTCCAATTTGTTTGGGGTGGGAGTCTTAACATAAGCCTCACAACCCCAGACCCTTAAGTATGATAGGGATGGAACTCTTCCATGCCATATCTCAAAAGGTGTCCTTTCCACCTTTTTGGTCGGGGCCATATTTAAAATACAGGCCGCGGAGAGCAAAGTGAAACCCCAAAATGATAGAGGTAATGTGCTTCTAGCCATCATAGATCGAATCATATCCAATAAGGTTCGATTCCTCCTCTCAGACACACCATTATGTTGTGGTGTCCCAGGTGGAGTGAGTTGTGAGACAATCCCACAACTCCTAAGATGATCTTGAAAAGCATCACTTAGGTATTCACCTCCTCTATCGTGCGGAGAACTTTAATCGACTTGTTGAGTTGATTTTCTACTTCATTCTTGAAGATTTTGAACATTTCAAAAGCTTCATCTTTGTGCCTAATAAGTACACATACCCATAGCGACTATAATCGTCGGTAAAGGTAATGAAGTATCTTTCACCATTCCTAGTCATTGGTTTAAAAGGACCACATACATCCGAATATATGATTCCTAGTAAATCTTTTGCCCTTTCGTTAGTTCCACTAAAGGGTGTCTTAGTCATTTTTCCTTGTAAACAAGATTCACACACATCAAATGAATCACATTCATTTGTTTTTAAAAGACCATTCTTTTGAAGTGTTTGTATACGTTTCTTGTTTATATGACCAAGACGACAATGCCAAAGATAGGTATCAATGAAATCCAACTTGAGTTTCTTGGTGCTAGTTTGGTACAATGAACTATTTAAAGTATTTTCATGAACCGATTCATAAATACCATTAATGGGTATACTTTAAAATAGAACATATCATTTAAAGAAACATGAATATCATTTTCAACAAAAGATAATACATAATCATAAAGTCTTAATTGGGATATAGAAATAATGTTCCTAGTCAAACTAGGAGCATACAAAACATTCTTCAAAATAACATCCAAGCCACTTGGAAGTTTCAAGATGTAGTCCCCACGAGCTTCAACTTGGACTTTGGTTCCATTGCCCATGAAGAGGCTAACATCCCTTGATTGAAGTCCCTACTCTTTTGAACCCCTGTAACAAATTGCAAATATGAGTTCCACATCCGGTATCTAATACCCATGTGTTTGAAGATGTAACATTAAGATCAATATGAATCATGTATATTGTACCTGAGGTCTACCCAGCATCCCTCTTGGCTTTCAACTCTTGGAGATGGACAGGACAATTTCTTGCCCAATGTCCAATCTCCCCACACTTGAAGCATGGGTCATTGGTAGCAACCTTTTGCTTCTTCCCTTGTGGTTTGGGTGGCACCCTTGCCACCCCTTTCCCCTTTCCCCATACGGGTCCCTTACCCTTGGCAACCTTTGCCTGGGTGCAGGATGAGGTCTTTTCTTGTTCCCACCTTCATTGATGGTGAGAACGGGTAAACCCTTTTACCATGGCCGCCTCGGCCGTTTTCAGCATTGAGTGAAGCTCACCAATGCTTTTGTCCCAAGCATTCATGTTGTAGTTCAACACGAATGTCTCGAACTTCGTGGTAAGGCCATTAAGGATCAAATCCGTGGCCAATTCCTTCGAGACAGGACAATTAAGCCTCTCGAGGCGGTCAATATGACTTTTCATCTTAAGTACATAAGATGAAACAGATTGGTTGTCGTCCATACGACATGCATGGAGTGCTCGAACCGTTTCGAAGCGCTCAACCCTTGCTTGCGTTTGGAACGTTTCTTTTAGCTGGGTTATCATGTCGTAAGCTCCGTGATGTTCATACTCCTTTTGGAGATCCGGAGTCATGCTCGCTAGCATGAGACAAGACACTTGGACAGAGTCCTTAGTGTACTTGAGCCAATCGTTGTAGGCCTCCTCATCATCCTCAGTAGGTTGATCGGGGATAGGGTCGTCTAAAACATATGATCTTCTCTCTTGCTTGAGAACGATTCTCAAGTTTCGATACCAATCAATAAAGTTGTTATGATTTAGACGTTCCTTTTGGAGGATCGCTCGTAATGATTGGTTGGACGCGGATGAGTTATCGTGATTTTCATTGTTGATGGCCATCTACAAAATTTAACAAAGATCTATTTTAGTATTTTCGATATTGTTATTTTTAATAATTAATGCCTTTTAAGGTCATTTTTATATTAAAGTCTAGAACCCAACATTACATTTAAATTGTGGTTAGGTGACCTTTATCCTACGATTTAAATTAATAAGGTGGTCAACGTTTGACGATTGCAACCATTTGCAACTTCTAGAAATACGGGATCGACTTGAAACATCATATGTAAAGTCGGCATGTTAATCCCATCAACACCATTTGGAAACCACACCGTAGGTGATCCATTTGACATGGTTTGCAAATCAAGATACCCTACTTACACCTACGTGTGAGTTTGCCAAAATAAGTGGTTAGGTGACCTTTATCCCACAAATAAGGCATTCTCACCTCAAATCGCAAGTTCCCTCAAAATGGTTAGGTGACCTTTATCCCACTAAGAGTTCCCAAGTGACTCAAGTGTTGTGTAAAAGGACGGTGTTGATCTTGTTTAAAATTTTAGAGATTCATAATACAAGTTTTAGAAAACTCTATGTACTTGTATTTGCATGCTTTCAAATACAAGGTACCCTATGGTCCTTTGATTAAAATCAATTTTTAATCTTTAAAATCATTAAATCATTTTAATAACCTTTTATTACTTTTAATGATTAAGAACCATCATTTTTATAACTTGTTAAGTTTGTTAATTAGTTTGTAATGCATGTCAAAATTTCAACCATACAATCAAATAACAAACATTCAAACAAGCATAAACATACAAACATGAGTGCATAACCATAGCCACTAAGTTGACAACACTTGTTTGCCATCACAAGTGTCATCATAAGGTCTTTTCTAAGGGTTGAAATCAACACAAAATTGAGGTCATCATAGACCCCCACTTGAACTTGCATCCATATACTTCAAGTTCCATGTCTTTGATGTCCATCTTTGGGTGATCTTGTGCATCTTCCTTTTACAAAATTATATCCTAATACATTTTTTCAATAAAAGAAATGCACCTAATCTATTATTACATAACCAAATGAACAAATAATTACAACCCAAATAATAAACATAAAATTACAACCCAATTGAATGAATAAAACCAACCATTCCAATCATCCAAATCAAAAAGCCAAAGGCTAGGTTATGCACACTAACATCCAATGATCATATCATCCAAACATATACTGAAACCCCACTTAAAACCACCAAATTTCAGCTAACATAAACTGAAATTTTGGGTTTTAAACATTGTCCAAACAATCAACATTTCATAATATATATCTTTCAAGGTCTAATCACTAGCATGTGTGATATGACCTTGAAAGTTTGGGGAATCATTCATACAAAATATAGCAGCCCAAAATCAGCCTATAATAAGTTGATAATACTTCTTTAAAACCGATTTTAAAGACTAAGAACAATCAAGTTATCCACATAGGCTCTTGATGTCATTGATGGGTTTGATAGAACACAAAATAAACAAGTTTAACCTTTTAAACTTTCTGAAAAAATGCAGCGGAAGTATAGCATTATAACATGTTTATAAACTGAAAATTTCATGTTCTAAATGTTTTAAGATGGAAAAACAAACCCAAATCAAAAGGATCTTTAATATGTGAATAAGAAAGCTATATAAACACATAAAACATTCATAATGTGACAACCAAACAAGCTGCCAAACTACCTCCTTCCAGCAGCTAAATCGACCAAGAGGAGAAGGATGATGAATGCTCAAAATCTCGGCCAAAACTCCAAGGAAGGAGCCCTCAAGCTTGTATACCCCAAGCCTCCTTGCAAAGCACCTTCTTGTTAGGAAGAATCAACACCAAAACCAACCAAAATCGCTCTCAAAACTCTTATGCTGCTGCTCCTGGCCGTAGCTTTTTAGAGAGAGAGCCCCTTTTTTTGGTGTTCTTGCATGTATTGAATGATGAGTTGGTGGTGTGCAAGAGTAGTCAAGACTTGTGTGTTTTCAAGGACACAAAGGTCCAATAAGAATTAAGGGGAAGGGCGGCCAAGGTTTAAAAAAAGGTTTCCCCCTTAAATTTTATCACACATTATGTATGTTAACTAGTCCTCTTACTAGATATATACAACTAACCTTTTAGTTGTATAATCTATGCACTCCCATTATTAATTTGTAAGGTTATTTAACTTATTTAAATAACATTACAAATAATATTATTGAACAAAATATCCTAATAAATTGTTCCATCTCATATGCAACTTGTTTAGAAAACCCATTTTCTAAATTGGTGTAAATATTTAATTGCATGATCACATCATCAATTAAATATTAATTGGTGTTTGCTAAGCTTGTTATTGGGTATAACCCGACTTGGATCATAACGTACTAACCACATCAATATTCTAAGTGTCTTGGGCACACAGAATCCTACAATTCATTCATACTTTCTTACTTTCATTAATATGTTCATCATTACTTCTTTTCATTCCATCAAAAGCCATGAACTTTACCCCACCGTCATGCATAAAGCGGGTACTGGGCCGGGGTCTATCATAGACCCGCCGTCATGGCGCACAACAGCTTGGCCACAGTACCTAAGGGTAAATTCAGGCGTATCATTATCATGTGCTATATCCACCGTCATGCATAAAGCGGATACTAGGCCAAGGTCTATCATAGACCTCCTCTCATGGCGCACAACAGCCTGGCCACAGTATCTACGGTAAGCGATAATGGTTCTATACAAATGGTCAATCACAAAGAAAGACCCCGATGTGCATCCTTTTGGGGTAGCTAACCCACAAACCGTTGGACTAACCCCCTTCATTGGGCATGTTCCCACATAGAAGGCTTGCAAGACTTACATTACTTTCCTTCGTTCATTAATGCATGCATTCATTCTTCATGTTCCTCTTTTCATTATCTTCCATTTTACGTTACATAGTACTTTTATTTCATTCATTAACATTCAACGTAAAGCCATGGGAAAATACACATACAATGAAAGGAACATCAACATACACAGTCAACATCATCATAAAGGGCATCATATATACATAACATACATCATACATACCATCATGCATAACATCAAACACATCATGCCAAAGCATCAACATACATCATAACATCATGCCTATCACATTATCTATGACCTCAAAAATTCAACTTACATAGCCCCTGGGAACCTCCCAAGTCAAAGCCTAAATTTCACTTTTTCCCCATAAGTCAGAATAATATTCTAAGGGGTTCATCCGCATTTGCCATTTTGTTCATCCGCATTTCTAAGGGTTTATCAGCATTTCCCACTACTCATCGGCATTCACTTACTTAGTGGTAAATGTTCATCCGCATTAACTGTTCATCCGTATTTCCCACAACTCATCCTCATTGACTTACTTAGTGGTAAATGTTCATCCGCATTAACTGTTCATCCACATTAACTGTTCATCCGCATTTCCCACTACTCATCCGCATTGACTTACTTAGTGGTAAATGTTCTTTCGCATTAACTTCCCATCCGTATTGACTCCATTCGCATTTGTTCATTGTTCATCCGCATTTCTCAACACTTAGCAGTTTTCCAAACATAGGCATATGAACTACTGTTTGGGCGTATGAGGTGCCTAGGGCACACTTATTAACAGATTCAGTCCCTAAAACCTCATCTATCATGTTCTAAGCTTAAATCTTACATTCTAAGCCTTAGAAACACAACCATAACATCATCAAGCATGAACATAGTCGAACATCACATCATAACAGCAACATACACACATTTATACATACGGGTAAAATCCCAGTTTTATAAAAACATAAGTTCATGCATTTCCAGCCTCAAAAATCAGTTAAAACATGTAAAAGAGGGGTTCTAGAACTCACCTTTGTAGCTCTTGAGTATGCTTCTTTCAAACTCGTTTGCAATTGAGTTCAACCACCTAGAAACCCACTAAAAACACACACAACCGAACATACAAATACACATAAGCATACACCTAAGGCAATGGCAGTTAAGAACACCATAAAACCATGAATTCTTACCTTGAATTTGAATCTTTCTTCTTGTTCTTCTTCAAAACTCGAAAACTCTGCACTTTCTCTCCCTAGAATCCGTAAGCAGAAAGGTGATGTGCAAGAGTGGGCGGCCATCACCTTTATTCACCAACGTTTTTCAAAGTTTTGTCCTTTCGACACTTTTTACCCCTCCACAAGGGTAAAATATCTTTTTTATCTTTTTCTTCACTTTAATCTTTCTTTCTTTGTCTTTAAAAATAACCGGGTGTTACATTAATACATCATGCTTTGTACAAAATCGATCTCTACTTATAAAAGAAAGCATCATGACTCCATATGAACTACTATTTCATAGAAAACCCTTCATTGGATTTCTTAAATCATTTGGTAGTCCTGTCTCAATATTAAACACCCGAGACTATTTGGGAAAGTTTTCATCTAAGTCTGATGAGGGATTCTTTGTAGGTTGTTCTTCTGTTTCAAAGGCTTACAGAGTGTTTAATCCTAGATTAAACATTATTGATGAATCAAAAAATGTTCATTTCAAGGAACATTCGTTTCCCAAATCTGCAAATGGTCCCAACTGGTTGTTTGATATTGACTCATTTACAAAATCATTTGATCAATTTCACTTGTCTGATGCAGGAAATCTCCATTCAGGTGACACTTCTTCAGTTGTAGAAAGAATAGACGAGTTTCCATTGATTCCTCCTACATTTGCTGAATACATGAATGAAGATGTTCCTCCCCAAGCTATTCCCATCCGACAACCATCACAAAACTAGAGTCTTTCAACTGAAGGAGGTCCAAGCCTGTTACCATCACACTCCGATGATCTGTCAACTGAGATCAGAAATCAAAAACACGCTACTCCTCAAGCTGAAACACAAAGAACATCAAACGATATAACTAAAATGGAGTCTGACTATTTTCATAACTCACCAACAGTACAAGATGAAGGTACCTCTGACCATAATGAACTGAATGTCTGCAATCTTGATGTAACCATTACTAGTGAGTCAATTCCAATCACCAGAATACACAAGAATCATCTAGTTGAAACCATTATTAGTGAACTTCATAAGAGGGTGACAAGAAGAAAGTCTAGTATTGCAAACATCTGTTTTTTCTCATGCTTTCTATGTCAAACAATACCCAAGAACATTAAAGAGGCTCTTCAAGACAATAGCTGGATTGAAGCAATGCAAAAAGAAGTGCTCCAATTCCAGAAGCAAGAAGTATGGCAACTGGTATATCTTCCCAAAGGACAATACCCTATCAGTACCAGATGGCTGTACAGGAATAAGACTGATGATTGAGGGATCGTCATTAGAAACAAAGCAAGATTAGTGGCACAAGGATTCACTCAAGAAGAAGGAATCGATTATGACAAAGTGTTTGCACCTGTTTCCAGATTAGAAGCAATTAGAATCTTTCTAGCATATTTTGCGTCCATGAAATTTACTGTTTATCAAATGGATGTGAAGTGTGCCTTCTTGTATGGAAAGATTGCTGAGGAGGTCTATGTGAGTCAACCACCTAGCTTTGAAGATCCAGATTTCTGTTACATAGTTTACAAGCTTTACAAAGCTCTCTATGGTCTTCACCAAGCTCCAATGAAGTGGTATGAGACTCTATCATCCTTTCTTCTTGAAAATGGATATGAAAAAGGAAGGATTGATAAGACTCTCTTCAAAAAAAGAAGAGGAATAGACATGCTGTTAGTCAAGATTTATGCGGATGATATCATCTTTCCCTCAATAAACAAGCAACTCTCTAAAGAGTTTGAAGACCTTATGCATTCAAAATTCCAAATGACTGCAATGGGGAACTCACTTTCTTTCTAGGGGTGCAAGTCCAACATATAGCATATGGAATCTTCATTAATCAATCAAAATACGTGGAAACTATGTTGAAGAGATTCCACTTTGCTAATTGTCAGTCTATCAGAACTCCTATGGATACTAAAGTGAAGATTGGAGCTGATCTAGAAGGCAAATCAGTGGACCAGACTCACTATTGATCTATGATCGGTTCACTTATGTATCTAACAGCCAGTAGGCCTGACATTATGTTTGATGTTTGTGTGTGTGCTAGATATCAAGCTGATCATAAGGAATCTCATATGAATGCTGTCAAGAGGATATTCAGATATCTTAAGGGCAAACCAGCTCTTGGATTATGGTATCCATAGGAAGGAGAGTTCAATCTCTATGCCTTTGCTGACAGTGCTTACGGAGGATGCAATTTGAATAGGAAATCCACCTCTGGGGGTTGTTAATTTCTTGATCCCAGACTGGTCTCATGGTAATGCAAGAAGCAGACAAACGTGTATGTATCAACAGAAGAAGCTGAGTATATTACAGCATAGCTGGTTGCTCTCAAGAACTCTAGATTCATAACCAGATGCTTGATTATGGTTTTAACTTCTTGCACACATTAATTCACATTGACAACATAGCAGCTGTTTTTATTACATATAATCCTGTTCAGCACTCTAAAACAAAACACATTGAAATTAGATATCACTTTTTGAGAGACTATGTTGAAAAAAAGAAAATCAAATTGATTCAAGTACCCACTAAAAATCAATTGGCTGATTTTTTCACAAAGGCATTTGAACCTAGTAGGTTTGAATTTCTAGTACAATCAATTAGCATGATTAACCTTGAGTAAAACCAATCAAAACCTCAAAAACAAGTCAAAATATACTAGAAAACCACAAAAAGAAGTAAATTTTTATGAAGAATACAATATCAATGGGAAATGATATAATTATAGTCATTATATCATTCACTGTGCTTAATTTCAAATATTGCAAGACTATGATGACTTACCAGACATGTTGGTAGGCTTAACTTGGAAGAAAAGATACATCCAGTGATGAATTAAAATCTTATTTAATAGTGAAACACTCATCACAATGTACAGGTATGTATTGGCTTATGTGAGTGCATGTGTGTGTAATAACCTAAACACATAAGGTAATGATGCTTTATGAATCTCTTTCACCTACATCAAGTTTCATCTATGTATTGTACGCAAAGGCCTGTTGAAACAAGCACATAGTGCAAATGTACTTATCCAAAAGATTCCCAATAAGGAACACATCCAAATTGGATGAAACTACAAAAGCAATACATTCCAAGTGAATGAACAAAAGAATCCTATCATATATCATCTTCCAAAGTGAAGTGAAAAGAATCCCAATGTGGATCATCATGAAAAGGATCAAAGTAAAAGAATCCCAATGAGGATTTGTGAAAATGAGTTCTCATAACTTAAGTAACCTCGTAAGGAAAGTTATGAAAAAGTTCTACCATGCATTGTATAAGGATGGTTGATCATTCCATGCTTGTGTGTGTAAGGTACATATTGAATAATTAAATCAACCAAAAATATGATAAATATCATTTGCATCAAAATATTAACCTTGTATGAGTTTAAGAGAACAAACATACCATCAATATCATGTTCATAAACATGTCCATTTATCATAAAGGATGCACATGTGTAATATAAGATTGATGTGATCGCAACAAAAGATAAACTTCTCCTCATTATTAATAATCAAAATAATACTCAAAAGTTTTTATATCTTGAAAGTTTTTATTCAGATGTGGATATAAACTTTAGAGGGAGTAATTTAAAATTTTTGATTAAGTCTATATAGATTTTTACTATCTTAAATTACATTCTTAGAAATTAAAAACAAAAGAAAAAGAAAATGCATGTGTGATATAGAAGTTATACCAAGTATCTCAGCCTATGCAGATTCATGGAAGCATGAAAAGTCCAAGATCAGTCAAACAATAGGAAACTTGTATCACTTCTGACATACATGTCAATCCAAGCAAAAATTGACAAGTCCAACAACAGTCAAGAACTTCATAAGACACAAATTCAATCAAAGACAGCTTCGATAACAAGAAAATTGAAAAGCAGAAAACATTAAGCTTTGATTAAGTTCAAAACTTAATACGGGTAAGTGCATTGGTAAATGCGGGTGTAGGTAACCCATGCATGTAACCAATGTGGGTAACTATTTATGTCATAGATAAACCAATGCAAATAAAGTTTTACTCTATCGCATTTGAATCAAAACGTGAAAAGTTGTTAAAAATCTATGCGGATAGAGATTAGCTCTACCGCATTTGTTTTACATTTAATAATGCTTTTTATGCAATTTTAAAATGAATAAACAAGTGCTCAATCTCTTTTGTCACAAACGATGGTGAACATGTAAATGTGCAAAATTAACTCAGGCGCATTTGAAATAGTAAATAAATGCTGTAACCATTTTGATCACACGCATTTGCTACAGTACACAAATGCTGGCAAACTTTTTTCATCAACATTTACTACAGTGAAGAAATGCAGGATGTAAAAACCTAAGTATCTCTATCTGCATTTGCTACAGTCACAAATGCTGACGAACTTTGTTCTTCCACATTTACAACAGAGATTTTAGTGTCTTCTCCTCAATCTATTCTTATCTTCAATTCTAAGCAACAATAGTATTGAAAGAAAGGTTAAATTTCCAAAATATTTTGTGTCCTAACTTTCAGACTTTTGAACCAAAATTGAACGAAGAACCATGGGTTAATGAAGAACACCCAAAATCAGATTTATTCAAAGAAATGTTATACATTTTCGACATCAATGAACATGCAAACTAAGAGGAATTCTACTCATCATGAAAATCCTTCATAGTTGTGTTCATCATAAGAACAAAGCCTGATGAAAACTGAAAATGTGGAACAAATTCATGAAATAAAATCTAATAAATGGTTGATCATATTAATAATGCATTTACTTAAACTTGAAAAAACAGAGAAACTATGATTGTTCTCACACATTCACCATTTGATGTGACAACAATGAAACAGTAACATCAAATATTCATCTTTGACCATTAACAGTCAAACTAATGAATGGTGCATATACTTTCTCATCAAATCTAACTCATATGTCTTAAATGCATATTAAATGGATAATCTTACATGGAGCAAGCTTTATAACGTCAGCGGTTATGTAACGCCTGGTTATTTTTAAAGACAAAGAAAGAAAGAATAAAGTGAAGAAAAAGAAAGAAAAGATATTTTACCCTAGTTGAGGGGTAAAAAGTGTCAAAAGGAAAAAAATGTTTGAAAAGGTGGGTGTAAAAGGTGATGGCCGCCCATCATTCTTTCTACACCCACACAATTCTCAGATATTAGAGAGAGAGAGTTAAAGAGCAGAAGTTTCGGATTTTTGCAGAAAAACAAGCTGAAAGATTTGAATTGAAGATAAGAATTCATGGTTTTATGGTGTTCTTAATTGGCCTTGCCTTGGGTGTATGCTTATGTGTGTTTGTATGTTTGGTTGTGTGTGTTTTTGGTGGGTTTCTAGGCGGTTGAACTCAATTACAGATGAGTTTTGAAGAAGCCATACTCAAGAGCTGCAAAGGTGAGTTCTAGGACCCCTCTTTTACTAGTTTTTAACTGATTTTGGGGCTGGAAATTCATGAATGTATGTTTTTATAAAACTGGGTATTGTACCGTATGATTTACTATGTGTATGATGATGCTATGATTTGATGTTGGGCTATGTTCATGGTTGATGATGTTATGGTTATGTTTTCTAAGGCTTAGAAGGTAAGATTTAAGCTTAGAACATAATAGATGGTGTTTGGAAACTGAAATATGATTTTTAGGGCTTAGATGTATAAGTTTTCGAATCGGCCCAAGTTTTTAAAAGAAATTTGGATGAACAGTTAATGCGGATGAGCATTGTTCACTAAGTAAGTCAATGCTGATGAATAGTTAATGCGAATGAGCATTAACCACTAAGTAAGAGAATTGCGGATGAGTATTGGGGAAAGCGGATGAATAGTTAATGCGGATGAGCATTGTTCACCAAGTAAGTCAATGCGGATGAGTATTGGTGAAATACGGATGAACAGTTAATGCAGATGACCATTAACCACTAAGTAAGAGAAATGCAGATGAGTATTGGGGAAATACGGATGAACACTTAATGTGGATGAGTAATAACCACCAAGTAAGAGAAATGCGGATGAGTAGCGAGGAAATGAGGATGAGTGTTGAGCAAATGCGGATGAACAAAAGACAAATACAGATGAACAAAAGACAAATTTGAATGAACAAAAGACAAATGCGGATGAACACTTAGAATAGCTTTTGACTTTCTAGAGAAAAAGTGAAATTTAGTGTTTGACTTGAGATGTTCCCGAGGGTTCATGTAAGCTAACTTTTGTGGTCATAGATGTTATAATGGGCATGTTTATGATGTGTGACTGATGCTTATTCATGATGGTGCGTATGATATATGTGATATATGTATGATGCCTTGTATGATGATGTTGACTGCTTATGTGTATGTTCCTTGTTGTATGATTATTTTCACGTGGCTTTACGTTGAATGTTAATGAACAAAATGAAAGTATTATGTAATGTAAAGTGGAAGATAATCAAAAGTGGACGTAATTAATGAATTCATGCATTAACGAGTGAATGAATGTAAGAAAGGCTTGCAAACAAAATGCACGGAGGTGCACAACTCTAAAATGTCGTAAGCTCAACCGTGTCTGGTTTAGCTAACCCTTAAGGATACACACAGGGGTCCAGTCATTGTGACTGACTAGTGATAGAGTACAAGGTTTATAATGATTACTCACCCGGTACTGGCACCAGGCTATGTGCGTTATGGAAGTCATTTATGATCTTCCGCCCAGTACCCATTTTGTGAATACGTTTGGGGTGTAGTATATATAGCTAGGATCTTTGTCGCTTGCCCCGATGCTGGTGCCAGGCTATGTGCATTTATGGAAGTCATTTGTGATCTTCGGTCCAGTTCCCACTGTGTGCATACGTTTGGGATAAAGCTGATGACACTGATCCGGAAAGAGAATAAAAGATAAGAGATAAAGAGATAATGAAAGAAATTGATGAATAGTAAAGAGGATAATAATGATATTATCTATGTGTACGTTCGATGTGTGATCATGTACGATGGTATAGTATGATTTAAAATGAAGTAAAGTATGTTTTATATTATAAAACTAGAACTCACTTAGCAACGTTGACTTTTTATGCATTTTTCCAGTTGGCAGGTGAGCATTGCTGAGGATGGCGCGGGGCAGCTACTTGGCATTTTGGATGACATTCTTTTGTTATTGTTTTCGCATTGTAATGAGAACAAAAGAAAATGTGTAATGAATTATTGTATTAACATGCAAACGTAGTTATTATGAAATGAAAAGTTATTTTAATTTTCTGCTGCGATGTTTTTATGAAAGTTAAATGTTATTGTATGTTTTGTGAGCAATGATTGGCCAGCTGTAAGCGTCCTAGGAACGGGGGCTTACAAGTTGGTATCAGAGCCAAATGTTAAGTTAAACGAGTAATTTTTTAAAATAAACCTAAACTGAAAATGGGACGAAAAGGGAAGGGATGCCAGTCTGAGTAGCTGCGTGCCACAGGTATTTTATTCTTAATGATAACCAGTATTATGTGCGCATGTTATATGGTTTATGTGCTATTCGTAGATTTAGATACTAATATAGTCAGGATAGGTAATGCTTGGGTTATGAAGAGTAAAGTAAGTGGCTAATCACAACTGGCCACTGTAATTAGGGACTTACTATACTTGACATAAACTAAGTTGTTCCCTTGAATGACGATGTTGGTGCTTGAATCATTTAGTGTGTTTGTTGAGGATGTCCAGTGATAGATCATCTAAAGCTTCACGTGGTGGAGGTCGTGGTGCTGAACCACGGGTCACAAGAGGAAGTCCTAGAGCCGAAAAGGTGGTTCATGAAGAACCAGAAACCCCTCATCCGGAGGGCGATGATGAGAGTGCTAACTTAAGGGCCTTAGTGAAGGAGGCTGTTGTTGAAGATGTGCATCAGGTCATGCCGACAATCTTACCGTCTGGGGTGACCGAATTTATCAAGGTTGTGAGGGAAGGAGAAAGGAAGGAGAGGAGTAGACCTACGGGCGAAAGAAGACCGCGAGACTAAGACGGTTTTGTCTGATGATGAAGAAGAAGAGGAAGAAGAAGAGCCTACGCTAGAGAGGGCATGAGGCTGTAACTAAGGGGCATTTCAATGATGCAAGTCCCTACTTTTGATGGTAACAACATTGCTGCTACTGCTCACCAGTGGGTGAGAGAAATGGAAGCTGTTTTGAACATCAGTGAGTGCCGGGAGGACCAGGAAGTGATGTTTGCTGCCTACTCTTTTGTGGACTCAGCTTTATGCTGGTGGGACAATATTGTCCAAGCTGAGGGTAGTCGAGCTATCGAAAGAATGAAGTGGTCTGAGTTGAAAAGATTGGTGATTGAGGAGTTCTGTCATCATAAGGAGATGGATAAGGTTGAGAGAGAGTTCCTGCAGATGGAGGCGAGAACCATAATGCATCAGTAGTACGCCACCAAATTTAATGGGATGGCACGGCTGGTGCCGGACCAAGTGACCCCTTTGTCATGAAAGATTAAGAAAAACATTCAGGGATTGCCAGCGGATGTCCATAGGCACATGATCACTGCCCGATCGAGCATATTTAGGTTGGTGGTGGACTTGGGAGGGAGGTTGTATGACGAGAGAACTGTGGTGGTGATTGAAGGAAGCAAGAAAGGTGGTAGTGATCGGAATTGGAATGGAAAGCGGTTTGGGCGTGGTGGGGCCACTCCAAGTAACGAGGGTGCATGGGTGGATGACCGGCGTGTGGTCACATCCAGTGCAGGGTCGAGAAGGTGTGTCAAGTGTGGACGAGAACATACCGAGGAATGTAGATTGGGAACCAATGTTTGTTTCCGTTGTGGAAGAACCGGACACGTGGCAAAGAACTGCGGTGTGAGAAAGTGTTATTCTTGTGGGGAGGAAGGACACATGAGCAAGGACTATAAGAAGCTGAGGGCTTAGGGTTCTCGAGTGAAGAAGACTGGAGGTGAAGGACCGAGGGCGAGCGCTCGAGCTTTTACGATGACGTAGGAGGAGGCTAGGACGGACCCTGATGTTGTGTCAGGTACGTTTCTAGTAAACCAAACTTTAGCCTCTGTGTTATTCGATTCTGGTGCTAGTAAAAGTTTCATTTCTGATGCCTTCTGTGCTAAACTGCCTGTTAGTAGTAAGAATATAGATGTGCCCTTTGATATAGAAACTACCATAGGTAAGTCTGCTAGGATTTCTAAGATGATAAAAGGATGTGATGTGGAATTATAGGGTCACAAGTTTCCTGTTAGACCATTCGTGATGACCTTAGGCGAGTTTGATGTAGTACTGGGGATGGATTGGTTAGCGGACTATGAGGCAAACATTGTGTGTCGTAAGAAGGTGATTCGTTTGACAGCGCCTGGTGGGAGTATGGTGATGGTTTATGGGGATCGGGTCACAACAATCCCGAAAGTAATCTCAATGGCGATGGCCAGAAAGTGCATGAGGCGTGGATGTAGTGCCTACTTTGCTTATGTAAAGGACGTGGATACACCAACACCACAACTATCCGATGTCCCGGTTGTGTGTGACTTCCCATATTTGTTTCCCGAAGACTTACCGGGAGTGCCACCTGACCGCGAGATCGAGTTCCAGATTGATTTGATACCAGGTGCCCAACCTGTTGCCAAGGCACCATATCGATTGGCTCTGACTGTGATGAAAAATTTGATGGAGCAATTGCAAGAGCTGCTTGATAAGGGGTTTATGAGACCGAGTATCTCTCTTTGGGGTGCCCTGGTCTTATTCGTGAAGAAGAAAGAAGGGTAGTATGAGGATGGGTATTGATTACCGTGAGCTGAAAAAGTTGACAATAAGAACTGATACCCCTTACCAAGAATTGATGATTTTTTTTGACCAACTTAAAGGTGCCAGTTGGTTCTCAAGGATAGATCATTGATCTAGCTACCATCAGCTAAAGGTGAAAGAGCAGGATGTTCTTAAAACAACTTTTCGCACGTGTTACGGTCACTACGAGTTCCTTGTTATGGCATTTGGTTTGACCAACATGCCAGCTGCTTTTATGGATATGATGAATCAAGTGTGTCGACCGATGTTGGATGAAGCAGTGATTGTGTTTATCATATCCATATTTATTCCAAGAGTGAAGGGGAGCATGTCAGTCACATTCGAGAGGTGATGGAGACTTTGAGAAGGGAGAAGTTGTATGCTAAATTCTCTAAGTGCGCATTCTAGTTACGCGAGGTTATGTTCTTGGGTCATGTAGTGAATCCCGAGGGGATTAAGGTGGATCCAGCAAAGGTGGAGCCGGTGATGCAATGAAAGTCTCCAAAGACACCATCCGAGATTCATAGTTTCTTGGGTTTGGTGGGCTATTACAGAAGATTCATTTAGGACTTCTCTATGATCGCTTCTCCACTAACCAAGTTGACCCGGAAAGATGTAAAGTTCATATGGGGTCAAGCTCAAGAGAAGGCAATTGAGGAGTTAAAAACGAGGTTGACTCAAGCAACTGTTTTGTCATTACCCGACGGAAGTGAAGATCTGGTGGTTTATTCTGATGCTTCCTACTCGGGGTTAGGGTGTGTGTTAATATAGAGGGGAAAAGTTGTAGCCTATGCATCCTGACAGTTAAAGGTTCATGAGGTTAATTACCCTACTCATGATTTGGAACTAGCAGTTGTGGTCTTCGTGTTAAAGATTTGGAGGCACTACCTATATGGTACAAAGTGCACCATATTCACCGACCACAAGAGCTTGAAGTACTTCTTCGAGCAGAAGGATCTGAACATGAGGCAAAGGAGATGGTTGGAGCTCATAAAAGACTATGATTGCGAGATCCATTACCATCTGGGCAAAGCCAACGTGGTGGCGGATGCCCTTAGCCGGAAAGAGAGACCCGAACCGATTCGGGTGAAAGCTTATCAGTTGATCATGACCTTCGATGTAATGAAGCAAGTCAAGGAGTTCCAAGATGAGGCAGTGAAAGAAGATCATCTTAACTCTGAAGGAATGAGAGGTCTGGTTGCGGAATCGAGTGAAAACACGCTTGGTGTTAGAACCCGATTTGACGAATGTGTATTCCTTGTTTTAGGGATCTACAAATGAAGATCTTGGACGAAGCACATAAGACTTGATACTCAATTCATTCCGGTGCTACAAAGATGTACCAAGACATGAAGAAAGATTATTGGTGGCCGGGTATGAAGCATGATGTGGTGGAGTATGTGAGTAAATGCCTTACTTGTTTACAAGTGAAGGCTGAGCACCAAAAGTCATATGGGAAGATCCAACCTTTCGATATACTAGAGTGGAAGTGAGAGCACATCACCATGGACCTTATTACAAAGCTATCGCGAACCCCAAAACGGTATGTTGCCATATGGGTGATAGTTGACTGTTTGACGAAAAGCGCTCACTTCCTACCGATTCGCTAGACGTATTCATCCGAGAGGTTGGCGGATATTTTCGTCAAAGAGATCGTAACTAGTCATGGTGTGTCGGTGTCTATTGTGTCTGATTGTGACACTCGATTTGCATCAAAATTTTGGAAGAAATTCCACGATGCAATAGGGACGAGGCTACATATTAGCACGGCTTATCATCCTCAAACGGATGGTTAGTCGGAACGGACGATTCAGATGTTGGAAGATATGCTCCGGGCATGCGTCATTGATTTCGGCGGAAGTTGGGATGACCACTTACTGTTAGTCGCGTTCTCATATAACAACACTTATCATGCCAGCATTGGCATGCCCCCTTATGAGATGCTATACGGTAAGAGATGCAGGACAACCGTCTGTTGGGGTGATATTGGTCAGAAAGAGTTAGGAAGTGTTGAGGTGATTGAGGCTACGACTGAGAATCTTGAAAAGATCAAGGCCTTCATGAAGGCAGCCAAAGATAGACATAAGTCGTATGCTAATAAACGGCGCAAACCGATTGAGTTTCATGTGGGTGATCAGGTTATGTTGAAGGTCTCACCTTGGAAGCGTATCATTCGGTTTAGAAAGCGGGGCTAGTTAAGCTCGAGATACATAGGGCCTTTGCGAATCATTGCTAGAGTAGGAGAGGTGGCTTATAGGTTGGAGTTACTAGATGAGTTTAGTGGAATTCACCCAACATTCCATGTATCTCATCTGAGGAAATGTTTAGTAGACGAGGATATGGTTGTACCACTAGAGGGTATCGAGGTAGATGAATAGCTAAATTATATGGAGCAACCAATGGTGATCATTGATCGAAAAGAGAAGAGGCTGAGTAATAAAGTGGTTCCTCTTGTGCGTGTACAATGGAAGCACAGGAAGGGATCCGAGTCTACGTGGGAGACTGAAGAGGAGATGAGGCAGCATTACCCATGATTGTTTGAGGAATAACAGGTTTCAGGGATGAAACCTATATAAGGTGGGTGGACTTGTAACGGTTGGTTATTTTTAAAGACAAAGAAAGAAAGAATAAAGTGAAAAAAAGAAAGAAAATATATTTTACCCTAGTTGAGGGGTAAAAAGTGTCAAAAGGAAAAAAGGTTTGAAAAAGTGGGTGTAAAAGGTGATGGCGACCCATCACTCTTTCTACACCCACACAATTCTCAGATATTAGAGAGAGAGAGAGTTGCAGAGCAGAAGTTTCGGATTTTTGAAGAAGAACAAGCTGAAAGATTCGATTCAAGGTAAGAATTCATGGTTTTATGGTGTTCTTAGCTAGCCCTGCCTCGGGTGTATGCTTAGGTGTGTTTGTATGTTTGGTTTTGTGTGTTTTTAGTGGGTTTCTAGGTAGTTGCACTCAATTACAGACTACTTTGGAAGAAGCTATACTCAAGAGGTGCAAAGGTGAGTTCTAGGACCCCTTTTTTACTGGTTTTTAATTGATTTCGTTACTATGTCTATGATGATGTTATGATTTGATGTTGGGCTATGTTCATGCTTGATGATTTTATGTTTATGTTTTCTATGGCTTAGAAGGTAAGATTTAAGTTTAGAACATAATAGATGGTGTTCGGAAACTGAAATCTGATGTTTAGGGCTCTGATGCCTACGAATCTGCCCAAGTGTTTAAAAGAAATGCGGGTGAACAGTTAATGCGGATGAACATTGTTCACTAACTAAGTCAATGAGGATGAGTATTGGGGAAATGCGGATGAACAGTTAATGAGGATGAGAATTAGCCACTAAGTAAGAGAATTGCGGATGAGTATTGTGGAAATGTGGATGAACAGTTAATGCAGATAAGCATTGTTCACCAATTAAGTCAATGCGGATGAGTATTGGGAAAATGCAGATGAACACTTAATACTGATGAGCATTAACCACTAAGTAAGAGAAATGCGGAGGAGTGTTGGGGAAATGCGGATGAGCATTAACCACCAAGTAATAGAAATGCGGATGAGTACTAAGGAAATGTGGATGAGTAATGAGCAAATGCGGATGAACAAAAGACAAATGCGGATGAACAAAAGACAAATGAGGATGAACACTTAGAATAGTTTTTGTCTTTCTGGAGAAAAAGTGAAATTTAGGGTTTGACTTGGGATGTTCCGAGGGTTCATGTAAGCTGACTTTTGAGGTCATAGATGTTATAATGGCATGTTATGATGTGTGATTGATGCTTATGCATGATGGTATGTATGATGTATGTTATGTATGTATGATGCCTTGTATGATGATGTTGACTGCTTATGTGTAAGTTCCTTGTTTTATGATTATTTCCCCGTTGCTCTACGTTGAATTGATGAACAAAATAAAAGTATTATGTAACATAAAGTGGAAGATAGTGAAAAGAGGAACGTAATGAATGAATGCATGCATTAACGAGTGAATGAAAGTAAGAAAGGCTTGCAAGCAAAATGTATGGAGGTGCACGATCCTAAAATGCCGTAAGCTCAACTGTGTGTGGTTTAGCTAACCCTTAAGGATACACGCAGGGGTCCAGTCCTTGTGACTGACAAGTGATATAATACAAGGTTTATAGTGATTACTCACCTTGGTACTGGCGCTAGGCTATGTGCGTTATGGAAGTCATTTATGATCTTCGGCCCAGTACCCACTTTGTGTATACGTTTGGGGTGTAGTATACAGTTGGGATCTTTGTCACTTGCCTTGGTGCTGGTGTCAGGCTATGTGCGTTATGGAAGTCATTTGTGATCTTTGCCCCGTATCAGATGTGTGCATACATTTGGGGTATAGCTGGTGACACTGATCCAGAAAGAGATAAAGAGATAAAGAGATAATGAAAGAAATGATGAACAGCAAAGAAGATAAGAATAGTATTATCTATGTGTACGTATGATGTGTGATCATGTACGACTGTATAGTATGATTTAAAATGAAGTAAAGTATGTTTTATATTATAAAACTAGAACTCACTCAGCAACACTAAATTTTTCTACATTTTTCCAATTGGTAGGTGAGCATTGCTGAGGATGGCATGGGGCAGCTACTTGGAATTTTGGATGTTATTCTTTTGTTACTGTTTTTGCATTGTAATGCAAACAAATGAAAATGTGTAATGAATGATTGTATTAACTTTCAAAAGTAGTTATTATGAAATGAAAAGTTATTTTAATGTTCCGCTGTGATGTTTTAATGAATGTTAAATGTAATTGCATGTTTTGTGAGCAATGACTGGCCAGTTGTAAGAGTCCTGGGAATGGGGTCTAACAGTTATTTGGACCCTGATGTAACTGAAGCTGAAGGACTGAGAGACATGATCAGATTCATATCTACTACTAGAATAGCTTATACTTTTATAGTCAGGCCCATCATCTATGAACAATATATCAGATCATTATGGAGTACTACAGAAGTGACTGATGTGGAGGGTGAAAGGACTCTAGTTGGAAGAATCATTGATGATCTCTCTTTGACCATCACGGAACAAAATATGAGACATTGTCTACAGTTTGGTGATGATGCCAATGCTCCTATTGAGTTAGAAGATGAAGAAATCACCACTTTTATTGGAGAAATTGGATATGAAGGTGGCTATGAGGGAAAGCAAATTGTCAAGGGGTTGGTAGATTTGCAATGGTTGTTTTTGATTCACTTCTTTCAACATTGCTTATCTAAAAGGAAGACCGGTTGGAATGATATACCTGTGATTACTTCCTCTCCCATATGTGACTTATCACAAACAAACCTTTCAACATGTTTGCTTATGTATTCAATGTTCTAACCTCTAACATTCAAGAAGGAAGAATGCATATGTTCTTAATGTATCCAAGATTTCTCCAATGTCTGATTAATGAAGCATTTCCTAATCTGGTACTTGAAGGACCAACTTTGGATATTCCTCATTATGATGCAAATCCTATAAGTAAATTAAGAAAGAGACCCAAGAAATTATTACAGTGGACCACACACTCCCCTACTACCTGGATGATTCAGCAGAGAGAAGAACAGGAGGCTCCTGTTGATGAGCCCATTCAAGAAGAAGCTCAAGCTGATGTTGAAGGATCAAGGCCAGTGTCACCCTAAGAGGATTTAGGTGGTGATCTTTACACTGGTCCTCATGATCATGATATTGCATCTCCCTTTATACCATCACCATTACCATCTCCCCATATATCACCAACAACTACAATTCATATATCACCTATCCCATCACCAATAGCTCAACCAATCATATCACCACCTCATCGCTCTCCAAAATCACCACCTCAACCATTCCTTACTAGTGATAATCCAACTGAGTTTAGAGATTCCACTAGCTCATCTAAAGAATCCAAATCATCTTCGAATGAGGAGGATCAACCTATCCAAATGCCTGTGACGAAAGCCACTTCTGAGACTACTCCTTCAGAGTGTTTTGCTTAATCCAATATGAACAGACCAGATGAAAAGGATGAGTTGATTTCTGAGCTCATGAAAAAGATTGAAAAGATGGAAAGAGTACTTAACAGGAGAGCAAGCATCATTGAAGATAGAATTCTTGAACTTGATAAAAAAGAGAATGAGTTGAAAGAGTTAAAAGGAAATTATGAAGCTGAAAAAAGAAAGAGATAGATAAGGAGATTAACTACTTACTGTTGTTCTTCAACAAGCAAAGGATGCGAAAGCAAAATGAACTTCTGAACAAAAGAGTAGCCGAACTTGAGATGCTTGTTAAAATCAAGAAGAAAGTTGAATCAGAAGTCAAGCAAGTAGATGAACAAGAAATTGAATCTAAAAGCAATTCCTAGCAGAGTAGTGATGACTCTCCTCCTATTAAAAGAATGAGATTCTCAAAGCAAGCATCAGAACCCGACAAGATAATCAAGATGAATCTGGATTGGAAATGGTATTATATTTAGAGGAACTAGCCAAAAAGCATGTACAAGAGGATGAATTCAAAGATTTGATGAATGACTTAGACAGTTTCACATAAGAAGAATTCATTATTGATAATGAATTTTGGGATTTTATTATTCACCAGAGGAGTAGTACTGAACCCATAGTGGTCATTCCTCAATCTCCTATTTCTCTTGAGAAGGAGTTGAGTATGCAAATAGTTTCTACTGTGTCTTTGACTGGTGAGAAAAAGAAATAATCAGAAAGTTATGTGAAGAAGAAAGGGAAAAGGAAGAAAGGGAAAAGGAAGAAAGGGAAAAGGAAGAACAAGTTGTTGCTGCTTATAATAAAGAACAAACAGAGGCTGAAAAATTGCCTGAGAAAGTTGAAAAGCTTGAATCCTCATCCGGTCCTTCAATACAAACTTACACCAGAAAAAGGAAGTACTTGACTGGAAAGACTAAAGGAAAGAGGCCTATAGAAGAAGAAGAACCAGTAAAGAAAACCAAACAAGATGATCCCATGTTGCCGTTTATAATAAAGAACAAACAGAGGCTGAAAAATTGCTTGAGAAAGTTGAAAAGCTTAAATCCTCATCCGGTCCTTCAATACAAACTTACAGCAGAAAAGGAAGTACTTGACTGGAAAGACTAAAGGAAAGAGGCCTATAGAAGAAGAAGAACCAGTAAAGAAAACCAAACAAGATGATCCCATGTTGCCGCTTATAATAAAGAACAAACAGAGGCTGAAAAATTGCTTGAGAAAGTTGAAAAGCTAAATCCTCATCCGGTCCTTCAATACAAACTTACACCAGAAAAGGAAGTACTTGACTGGAAAGACTAAAGGAAAGAGGCCTATAGAAGAAGAAGAACCAGTAAAGAAAACCAAACAAGATGATCCCATAAGTCATGATGCAATAGCAGAATTCTTGGAAGAGCATGAACAAGTGAGGCATAATTGAACAAACCAATTGTCTTTATGATGTTGATGAGCCTGTAGATGTTGATAGTCCTGTACAAGAAGAAAAATATGTGGATGAAATGGTTGTAAAGGCATAAATAGATGAACTCATGATAAAAGCCATGTTCTTGATTAACCATGGATATGATGCTGATGAAGTGTTTAGCATGACATATGAGGGAATGAAAGCAGAAGTGGAGAAAGTCATCAAACTGCTGGACCCCACCTTTGAAACTGAGTATGAAAGAACTCTTTCTCAAAAGGTTCCTGTGCCCAAACTGTCAACCATGAAGAAATAAAGATGAAATCCTGAACCCCTATATCCAGATCCTTATAGCATGTTAGATAAGGAAATGAAGGACTACCTTTCAAGTCAAGGCTTCACAAGAAGAAAACTGGGGAATATCAAAACCAATTCACTAAGAGCCGCCACTCTCAAGCTGATTAATGAAAAGAAATATAGGCTAAAAAAGATAGAAGAAGAAATAATCAACAAAAATCCAAGATCTAGAGTGTCAACACAAGACATCCAGCTAACTCATCAAGACCAAGACTATGTGGCACCTATACTTCATAAATACCCTGAGTGGTTACTAAAACTTCAAAAGGGTTAACCACTACAGAGTTGATTAGAGGTGTATCTACTCCCAATGGCTAAGTTGAGTAGAAAATAACTTCATGGAAGTATGACAGCACTTGGAACATGTTTATGGTGAAAAGGATCTCCGGGCTGGTCCAATTCTTTATAGAGTACTCTGCTCTTGTAAATGCCCTGGAGATCCATGACTTAAAAGAACTAGCTCAACTAGAATTGATCAATCACTTAGTTATGTTCAGGGGTTATGAATTTGAAAACATACTGAAAATGTTCAAACGAATTGATAATTTCAAATCATTAAAAGCCATATGCATGAGGAAAGATAAGCCTTTCATCAATCCCCTTGAGAAGAAGCAGACAAAACAAGCTAAAGAAGTTGTGTTTCCAGAGCTAAAAGTGAAACCAACAGAATCTTTGAAGAGAAAATGCACACAAGTATTTGTTCATCTGCATTACCCAGTGCGGATGACCAGCATACTAATGTGGATGATCAAGTGAAGAAATGCTGATCAAGTCCATCTCATCCGCATTTGCCAATGCGGATGAACAAGAATAAATGCGGATCAACACTTAGACTTGTTATGATGTATAGGTCAGGGGTAGATTAGTCATTTTGTAAAAAGGCATCTTGTCTGCTTATAAATAGAATAGAAAACCTCGTACATGAGGTGACGATTCATATACAATTAGAACATATTTTGTCTTTTACACTCCAGGTGTATCATTACTGTTTTATGCTCAAACCTTAGCATTTACTTTAATTATCATCTCATTCAATACAAACAAGCATTTATGAGTATTTCTTCTACATTGAATGTTTATTGATTGTTTGTTTCCGCCTTTCAATCCCTAACTCAATCATTATATTCGATCCTAAGTGAGAATCTATATCTTACTACCCAGTCAATTGGTATTAGAGCATCTTCTACTGCACATCCTCAGGATGTTCCGACTCATCTTGAGGTTAGAAAAGGATGCAGTCTTCTTTGTTGGAGCATATATTATCGTATATAGTTGTCTGTCGCTTGTCGAATAATCTAGGCTTAATGTAATACACTTGATATGTTGTAAACACATGAAACTGGGTCATTCGCAGGAGCATATGCAAAGGAGACTAAGTCGTACGACTGAGCCATGCTAATGGACTAGTTGTGCGACTAAGAGATGCGATTGGGCCATTCGTAACACTGAACCATAAGTATGGTCCAGTCGTATGATTGAGCCATACGCATGGCCCAATCGTACGAATGGGCCCAGTCGCATCTGATATGGGCTGAGGCCTATAAATACCAGTTTCATTATGTAGAAAAGTTAAGGATTGTGCCCGGGGCCTAGGTGCTACCAGATGATAGGAGAGATCATGCTCGATCTCCCCTTGCCAAGAGTCATGATTCTTATGTTGTAACGAGCTTGTAATCATTAGGTTTATCAATGAAACCATTTTATTATAGTTGGTGTTTATTGTTTGTCTCTTGGTTTTGGTTGTTTCCTTCCGTCTAGAACACGCTCGGATGTCTACTGATCCAGCGCCTTCACAATTGGTATCAGAGCCGGTTACTGCTAGAATGATCTAACAATCATACTAGAAACCGGAGCTATTGATTTTTGCATCGATTTCAGGTTCTTTGACGTTAAAACCACTTTGTGTTCTTTGTGTTTTGCTCAGATCTTGTCACATATGTTATTTCCTCGTTAAAATCAAACCCGGAACTATGAATCTTATGATGTCTATTTTGGTTCACTTCATGTAAAATTCATAAGATTAGGGTTTTTGGCAGCCATGGTGGTTGCAGATATGAAAATCTGCGTGCAGGCCAGTTCGTGCAACTGGACCATGCTAATGGACCATTCGTGCGACTAGACTATGCTAATGGACCATTCATGCGACTGGACCATGCTAATGTACCATTGGTGCGACTGGACCATGCTAATTAACCATTCGTACGACTAGACCATGCTAATGGACCATTCATACGACTGGGCCATGCGACTGGACCAGTCTTATGACAAGTCATGCTACTAGACCAGTCTTATATCCAGTCATGCTACTGGACCAATCTTATGACCAGTCATGCTACTGGACCAGTCTTATGACTAGTCATGCTACTAGAGAAGATATCATTCGTATTATCCACTCATACGAATGTGATAATTGTACTCCATGTCATACGAATGAACGGTGTTCCAGACGAAAAAATAGGTCTGGAACTAACTTTTGCATAGATTTGAGGATGAGCGAAGCACATTCAGCTTGAGGTTCTTGTGTCAAATAAATTCGATGGATACCTCATTAGTCGTTGGACTTCCAGAATAGATGAATGTAGTTAGAACACGAAAGAGAAAAGAGAAGATGTCAGCAGTCGGTGCTAATTTTATGGGATAGTCAGGAGCATCTGACTATTTATGGGTCAATTAAGTTTTATCTATCCGCACATAGAGGATTCCCATTGTTAGGGGGAATCCATGTATAGAGAAATTGAAGACGCAATCAGAAAGTGATGATGTGAGCCGGTTGCTGATGATGAATCTTACTGCATGCTGATTTGTTTGAGATTGTCAGCTGTGGATCGGAACCTTCTACCTTTTGCCCAATACATCGTATGAAGACGCCAGGAGAGCACATGTCTATATATTGGGAATGTTGAATTTGAGGGGGAATTTCTATAGGTGTTAATGTTAATCAGGTTAGCCTGTGTGGAGATTGAAGCAATGGAAAAATGTTCATGTCATTATCTGGAAAAATTAATCATATGGAGAATCTTACTGCTATGATGGTGTTCTACAAAGTAAACGAAAGCTATTGTGCCTAAATTCATTTCAGGGATACTGTAGCAACCTGACGGATCGGCAACATTGGCTAATAGGGTTTTTCATTTGATTCTATTAGAAACCAGAGCAAAGATTGACTGAAGATTTTAAGATGTGTTATCTACTATTCGCAAGCAACGTCCAAGGGGGAATTTGATGGAGCATATATTGTCATATGTAGTGTGTCCATCGCTTGTCGAATAGTCTAGACTTAATATAATTCACCTGATATGTTTTAAACACACGAAACTAGGTCATTCGTAGGAGCATATGCGAATGAGACTCAGTCGTACGACTGAGCCATGCTAATGGACCAGTCGTGCGACTGAGAGATGCAATTGGGCCATTCGTAAGACTAAACCATAAGTATGGTCGGTACGATTGAGCCATACGCATGGCCCAATCGTACGAATGGGCCTAGTCGCATCTGATATGGGCTGAGGCCTATAATACCAGTTTCATTGTGTAGAAAAGTTAAGGATTGTGCCCGGGGCCTAGATGCTGTAGGATGAGAGGGGAGATCATGCTCGATCTCCCCTTGCTAAGAGTCGTGATTCTTATGTTGTAATGAGCTTGTAATCATTAGGTTTTATCAATGAAACCATTTTATTATACTTCGTGTTTATTGTTTGTCTCTTGGTTTTGGTTTTGTTTCTTTCCATCAAGAACACGCTCAGATGTCTACCGATCCAACGCCTTCACATTTTTCTTCTTTGGTATTGACTTGGAAGCCATCCTTTTCTTTCTCTTTGTCACTTTTAACTGAGAAGACTAGCCCACAACACCTGATTGATCTTTATTGACTTTCTCAGTTCGGTCTTCCACTCTCACAAGTTCAGATTGAGAGTGAGTCTGACCCTACTATGAATCAGAAGATGAGGCTTGCTGAGATTTAGCAGGAGGTCCATGTTGTGTTGTCTCTGGTTGTTCAACCTTAATCTCCACTTCAGGTGGAGCTTGACTTGGACGGGAATGTAAGTCAACCAGCTTTCCACTCTTTATCTTCTACTTGATCACCCTGATATGCTCATCCATAGTGGATAGAGACATGGGGCCAAGTCTTTTTCCGGAGAATCCATACAGCTTCAAGAAGCTCATCATCCTCTACCTATCAGCAGATTTCTTCATGTTTTTCTGGATGATGGCTCTTGACTTAGCAGCTTCTTCCCTTAGCTTTCTTTTGGTTGTCTTTCTTTCCTTGACTATCTCAAGTTCAAGTTGTTTGAGATACTCCATCTCAATATAGTGAAAGGATAAGGGAAGAAGTGCCTCTGGCTGGTAGAGGCCCGTGGCACTCAGGTAGTTGATCATCTTGATCCTTTCTTCTTATTTATCTACCTAAGGTTCTTGTTGAACCATATCCTCATATGCAGGGCTTTCTTGAACTGGGAGAGAGTAGGCACATGCTTGTACAATCTTTTCTTTCTTCTGTCTTCTTTTATTTTTACTAGTAGCCCTGCATCTTTTGCCTCTTTCTTCTCCTTTAACCTTTCCAAGTCAACTAGTTCATTTAGTTCCTCCAAGGGGAGAGAAATGACATTGTCTATGTCATAGTTCCTTGTCTGTAGGTAGTTTATCCTGACTGCCCTTAACTCATCATTTTGAGTATCTAAATTGGGGGCAACCCTGATAGCAGACTCCATGAGTCTTGCAGAGTTAGAAGAGGAACTTTCTCCCCTCAACTTCCTTTTCCTATCTCTCTTCTCCTCCTCAATCTCCTCAGAAGTCATTTTCTTTTCCTTTTGTCACTCGCAAACCTTTATGACTCAGGGTGGATAGTGCTTTGGCCTTCATTGCTTGGTGTAGCTTCCAAGCTCTAGCCAGAGAGAGGTTGAGAAACACCTTCACCAACAGGTGTCTCAAAAAGGGCATTGATCTCTGTAGTAGTTGTTGGTGATGAGACAGGGCTCTCAGGTTCTATCACTAGGACTTCAGTCAAGGTTTCCCCTATGAAACTAATCTTAGGGTCTGCCTCAACATCCAGTTGACCGATGACATTGCCCGATTGCCTTAATCTTCTTCTAAAGTTGAACTCTGTAGTGATTCGGTCTTTGATTCTTGAGCCTACTTGTCAGCTTGTCTTGATTGGCTTGGATTGACAAGTGGCATGTTGACTAAATCTAGACCTTCGTAGAAGTTCAAGGTCTGAAAGTTGAAGATATGTTCCTGCCTTGAACTCTAATGATGATTAGGGCTCTTCTGTTGGTACCATACCTCCACCAAAAGATGTGATTTGAAGATGGTGGAGATGACATGGCCCTTGGATTCCCTTCCTTAAACGGACTCTGTATGAAGGAGTCTATGTAGTCCATATCAATATGAACTTGAGAAACTTAATGAGTATGCACAATTACAAGTGAGGATGGTGAGTCCTTAGAGTCCATACTCTCTAAAAAACTCCCAGGTTTTGTGATTGTAATGACTTTCTCCTCCTTTTTGATAGCATCACCCACTTGCATCGCTGACCCAGGAGTTAGGTCAATCACATCCACAGGTTCTTGTGTTCCTGGTTGAGCTCCTCTTAAAGGTCTCCTAGCTAGTTGGTCCTTAAGATAAGAAATCTCAAGTTGCTGATCATTGACCCGGTTTTGCAGGGTAGTCACTTGAGATTCAAGGTGACTGACCTTGGAGACTAAATAGGTGCATGTTTGAGATAGTTTTTGCACCTTTAGTCTTAGATTCCCCTCATCTTCAACAGAAGAATCAATGGGGGTTGAGATGATTGGACAAGAGTCCTCTCTCTCACCACGAGCTTCAGGTTCTTGGCTGCTGGTTTTCCTCTGCACACTAGTAATCTTAGTTGAGATGTTAGTGGGCTGAGTTGCCATGGTTGAGGTCTTAGTGATGTAATCACTATCAAAAGTGAGAGCCTCTTCGATATGGACATCCTGAACAAGTTTAGAAGTGTCCACCTCAATAGCAGGTGATTGATGGGGGATAGAAATAAGAGCCTCAGAGGCACTCATCTCTCTTTAAATAGGGGAGAAGAAGTGAGAATCATGGTACTCACTAAAACCTAGATCTTCATTAGTGTAGAAGTCAAGGTTGGGAATTGGTTGGTTGAGATCTAAAGGTTGGGGATGGTAACTGTCCCCTAAAGGTTGATCACTTGAGTGTTGAGACGCAGAGTGATGGATTAAGGCATTTGGGCTTAGGAGGTCATTGGGCTGAGCATAAGGAACCTCAACACTAATCCTTGAAGAGATGGGAGTGGTATACTCCTAAGGAGAAGTAGGAGCTCCAGGGTCCACTTCTTCTTGTACGGGTGAGTATATAGTGGCCTGCATACACTAAATAACCTGAGTAGGGGTTCGTTTGGATTTGGTTGGTAGGTGAGGGTGATTTATGGCTATTTATGTGGTTGGGATGTAGAAGGTGTGGATTCAACACTAGCTGGTGCTGCTAGGTTATCACCTTGAGCAATGAGCTGTAACATTTTTGGGACCAGGGCTGTTTCTACCCTAGAAAAACCAACCGTGGCCTTTCTCATTATTTTGAAGATGTCGGGCTTCATCTGTCCCAGTTTAAGAATATTACTTGTTCCCCTTAACTGTGAGCCCAGTTCATAGTTAAGAATGTACTGGACATATCTAGGGAACATGTAATACTCTAAGGAGTCCAAGTTTGCAAGCAGATTAGTATAAACAAACTAAGAATACCTGAACTTGACCCCCTGAACCATTCCATGGACAATGAAGGAGAGATCCTCAAACACCCGGATATTTTTAAAGTTATTAAAGAAAGAACAAAGTGAAGTAAAAGGAAAGAAAGGAAATAAAGCTCAAATGGAGGGACTAAGGGTGTCAAAAGAACAAAACTTTGAAAAAAAAGTTGGTTGATGTAGTCAGGATAGGTACAAGTTGACAACCTCCATAATTCAACAACAAGATGAACGTGGCTCTGATCATAATGAACTGAATGTCTCTAATCTTGATGTAACTATTGCTAGTGACTCCATTCCAACCACCAGAATACAAAAGAATCATCCAGTCGAAACCATTATTGGTGATCTTAATGAGAGGGTGACAAGAAGCAAGTCTGGTATTGCAAATATCTATTTGTTCTCATGCTTTTTCTGTCAAACAGTACCCAAAAATATCAAAAGGCTCTTCAAGACAATAGCTGGATTGAAGCAATGCAGGAAGAATTGCTCCAATTCATGAATCAAGAAGTATGGCAACTGGTAGATGTTCCCGAAGGACAATATCCTATCGGTACCAGATGGCTGTACAAAAACAAGATTGCTGATAGAGGGATCGTCATTAGAAACAAAGCAGGATTAGTGGCGCAGGGATACACTCAAGAAGAAGGAATCGACTATGACGAAGTGTTTACACCTGTTGCTAGATTAGAAACAATAAGAATCTTTCTAGCATATTCTACATCCATAAAATTCACTGTATATCAAATGGATGTGAAGCTGGTTCGTACATGATCACACACCATACGTATATATAAATAGCATCATTATCTTCATCATTCGTTCGATAACTTTCTTTCATTCATCATACGTCATTATAATTCACTTTTGTTACTTTCATTCATACTTTCTTACTTTCGTCCGTACGTTCATTACTTCCGATGACATGTACATTACCCCGAACATTGTGCACGAAGCTGGTTATTGGGCCTGTGGTCTTTCATAGACCTCGAACATTGTGCATGAAGCTAACTCCAGTACCTACGGCAAGTACATTCACCAGTTATCTTTTCTCTTTCATTTCGGATCAATGTCATATGCTATACCCCGAACATTGTGCACAAAGCTGGTTACTGGGCCTGAGGTCTTTCATAGGCCTCGAACATTATGCACGAAGCTGACTCCAGTACCTGGGGCAAGCGGAAAGGATCCCATACATATGGTCAATCACAAGGATTGGACCATAGTGTGCATCCTTCAGGGGTAGCTAACCCGCACAAAGTTGAGCTAACACCCTTCATTGGGTGTGAACCTCCATACATTTGCTTGCAAGCCTTTCATACTTTCATTCATTCATTAATGCATGCATTATTTCATTATGTTCTTCGTTCATTATCTTCTACTTTACGTTACATAATATTTTTAATTTCATTCATTAACATTCAACGTTACGCCACAGGAAAATAATCATACATAATAAGGAACATCAACATGATCATACAAACATCACCATACAAGGCACCATCATATATACATAACATTCATCATACATACCATCATGCATAAGCATCAACATACATCATCATACATTACCCATCACATCATCTACGATTCCAAAAAGTCAACTTGCATAGCCCTCGGGAACCTTTCATGTCAAAGCCTACATTCTACTTTTTCCCCAAAATCATAAAATATTTTAAGTCTTTAGACGCAAGGGCACTATGCAGGCGCATGGCCTTTCAGATGCATAGGGAACACATAGGCACATGAGGAACCTTGAGGCTTATCAGCACTGTTAGGGTGCATGGGCAACACTTAGTCATTTATGCGCAATTCTAGGCGGTTGGGCACTATGCAGGCGCATGAGTACCTAGGCGCATGAGCTATCTGGGTGTATGAACACATAGTCAATTCAGCCTAATTCTAGGTGCATGAATACTATTCAGGCGCATGAGGTTTTGGGCGTATGGTACACTTAGGCAGTTATTTAGAGTTGGCCGCATGAGCTACTGTTTAGGCGCATAAGAGGTCTACGTCATCCTAAACATCATAATTTAGTCCCCAAACAAATCACCTATCAGTTCTACGCTTAAATCATACATTCTAAGGCTTAGGAACACAACCAAAACATCATCAAACACATACATAACCCAAAATCAAACCCCACCCGAAATCACACACACGTTCATACGAGTATAAAACCCAACTTTTATAAAAGGTTCATACATGCATTTCCAGCCCCAAAGCAGTTAAAAACAAGTAAAAAGGGGGTTCTAGAACTCACCTTTGCAGCCTTTGGTTATGGCTTCTTCAAAAACCCGTTTGCAACAGAGTTCAACCACCTAGAAAGCCACCAAAATACACACCCGAACACATACAAACATACATAAGCATTTCTTTCAAAATAAAATAAATTTTGTACCTTTTACATACTTAACCCCCTTAACTTGGATTAAATAGCATTTCTTTCTTTCCCTCCACTTTTATTCTTTCTTCCGTGAATACAAAAATAACAAGGTGTTACAAAAATTTAATTGGAATATAATATTATATGTAGTATTATTTTGTACTATAGTATATTAGGTGGTATAATTAGTTAGATGTGTTTTATGTATCAAGTGTGCATGAATGCATTTTGGCTGAAAATGTCTGTTCATGCACACCTAATTGTTTCAAATTATGATTTAATTATTGCATGGGTGACTAATTGACTTTCCCAGGACACTAAGTTTTGCCTAGCTAAAGCATAAACCAGCTAAATGCAATGCCCGGTTATTTTCTTTGAATGCCAGTCCGAGTAGCTACGTGCCATCGGGTATTTTCTTAATGGTAACGGTATTATGTGCACATGTTATGTGGTTTATGTGATGTTTGTAGATTTTGATATTGATGTAGTCAGGATGGGTAATCCTTGGGGTATGAAGAGTTAAGTACGTGGCTAATCACAATTAGCCAATGTAATTAGGGACATACTAGACTTGACATAAACTGAGTTGTTCCCTTCAATGACCATGTTGGTGTTTGAATCTTTCAGTGTGTCTGTTAGAGGATGGCCGATTGTAGATCATCTAAAGCTTCACATGGTGGAGGTCGTGGTGCTGAACCACGGGTTACGAGATGAAGGCCTAGAGCCGAAAAGGTGGTTCATAAAGAACTCGAGACCCCTCATCCGGAGGGAGGTGATGAGAGTGACAATCTAAGAGCCGGCTGTTATGGAAGAAGTTCATCAGGTCTTGCAGACAATCTTACTGTCTATGGCGACTGAGGTTATCAAGGTTGTGAGGGAAGGAGAAGGGAAAGAAAGTAGTAGACCTACGGGCGAAAGAAGATTGCCCGAGACTAAGACGGTTCTATCTGATGATGAAGAAGAAGAGGAAGATAAAAAGAGCCTGCACCGGAAGCGACACGAGGCTGTAACTATAGGGCGTTTTAACGATGCAAGCGACCTACTTTTGATGGCAATGACACTGCTACTGCTGCTCACCGATGGGTAAGAGAAATGGAAGTTGTTCTGAACATCACCGAGTGCCGAGAGGATTAGAAGGTGAAGTTTGTTGCCCACTCTTTTGTGGACTCAGCTTTATGCTGGTGGGATAATATTGATAGCCAGAGTTGAAGAGGCTGGTGACTGAGGAGTTCTGTCCTCACCGTGAGATGGACAAATTTGTGAGGGAGTTCCTGCAGCTGGAGGCGGGAACGATGACGCATCAGTAATACACCACCAAGTTCAATGAAATGGCACGACTGGTGCCTGACCAGGTGACAAGCTTGGACCCCCTTCAGTTTAAACACTCAGATTTTGTGACGGTTGTCTGATGGGATCAGCTTGGAGACGAACATCTTCATTTAAGTATTCAGTAGATGTAGGAGGAATCAATGGAAAGTCATTTCTTCTTTCTACAGCTAAAGAAGTGTCACCAGAATGGAGATTTCCTGCAGAACAAGTCCAATTGATAAAATGATTTTGTAAAAGAGTTAATATCAAACAACCAGTTGGGACCATTTGTAGATTTGGGAAATGAATGTTCCTTGAATTAAACATTTGTTGATTCATCAATAATGTTTTATCTAGGATTAAACACTCTGTAAGCCTTTGAAACAGAAGAATGCCTACAAAGAATCCTTCATCAGACTTAGATGAAAACTTTCCCAAACAGTCTAGGGTGTTTAATATTGAGACAGGACTACCAAATGATTTAAGAAATCCAATGAATGGTTTTCTATGAAAAAGCAGTTCATATGGAGTCATGTTGCTTTCTTTTACATTTAGAGTTCGATTTTGTACAAAGAACGATGTGTTAACTGCCTCTGCCCAAAAGGTGATTGGCAGCTTAGCATCGGCTAGCAGTGTTCTTGCTGCTTCAATGAGTGTTCTATTTCTCCTTTTAGCTACGCCATTTGTTGAGGAGCTCTAGCTGCACTGAATTGATGAGCAATGCCTTTGGTTGTACAAAAAGAACTCATGTCTTCATTTTTGAATTCAGTTCCATTATCACTTCTCATTGTTTTGACCTTAAGATCAAGTTCATTTTCAATTTGTGTGATAAAGTTTTGAATTATTTGGGATGCCTCATTTTTATGAAGTAAGAAGAACACCTATGTGAATCATGAAAAGTCAACAATGATCACCATACAATACTGTTTCTTTCCAATACTAATGACATGAGTTGGCCCAAACATATCCATATGAAGTAGCTTCAATGGAGTATTGTTTGCGTTCACCAGCTTGGATTTATGAGAAGATTTGTGTTGTTTTCCTTTGAGGCACGCTGAATAGTGATCAACAAAGTGAAATTCTTTTTCTGAAGACCAATGACATGGTTTCCTTTGACCAATCTTTTCATGTTTTTAAAGTTGGTGTGCCCCAAAGGTCTGTGCCAAAGCTGACTCATCAAATGATGCTTTTGACAAAAGACATGTTTCTTCTTTAGGTGATGCCGAACACAGGTTTAAAGTAAAGGCAAATATCATTTGGTATCCTCCGACCTGAGATACATATTGAGTTTTGATATTCACTAAGTATTATACCTTGAACTAATTCTTCATTGTCCTGAAATAGTGGACAGTACATAAGGGTATGTTCAGATATAACACGAAGTGTTTGTGAGAAACGTATGTAGTCAAGATGGAATTTGTTCCTCTTATTCGTTGAGAGTTAGATGTCTAAGGCCTGATTAAGTTAAATCAACAAGGAATGATCATTCTGTGTCCTTGGATTTAACATGACATATGTAACAAAAGGATAGATGATTAATTCACCTAAATCATTTCAAGTAGGGTACTTGAAAGAGATGATGTTATTGAATGGCTATAAGTCATGCGTATTAAGGGTAGTAAACCGTTGTTAGGCGGAATTTACTGCTTACATCAATCTTCTATGAATCTTGGGCAAGTGGGAGATTGAAGGATTCTGTGTGCCCAAGACAGTTAGAATATTGATGTGGTTAGTACGTTATGATCCAAGTAGGGTTATACCCAATAACAAGCTTAGCAAACACCAATTAATATATTTAATTGATGATAAGATCATGCAATTGAATATTTACACCAATTTAGAAAATGGGTTTTCTAAATAAATTGATATGAGAGGGAACAACTTCTTAGGATATTTTGTTCAATAATTATTTGAAGTGTTATTTAAATTAGTTAGATGACACCAAATAATAATGAGAAATTATAACTATAAGTTAAATGGTTAATTGTATAAGTTGTATATAACTTGTACATACAATTAATTGTTATTTGTATGTCTAGTTAACAAGACTTTTAATGTGTGATATTTGAAGGAGGGAACCCAAATTTAAACCTCCTTGGCCGTCCCCCCCTTTGATTTCTATTGGACCAAAATTGTCTTGAACATAACACACATTAAGTAGTCTAGGTCACTTCACTTCTCAAGAACCCACTCTCATTGCATGCAACAAAACTTCTCTCTTTCTCTCTCAAAAGCTTCGAACCTAGCAGATTCCTTGGGAGTTTTTGAAGAGCAAGCTTTGTTGTGTTCTTGGTGATAATCTACCTAACAAGAAGGTGTATTGCAAGGGCTTGGGGTATAGACACTTGAGGACCTCTACACTTGAGTTCTTGGCCGATTTTAGCATCCCAAATCTCTCACTTTTGGTCGTTTTCTTGCTGCTCAAAGAGGTAGTAATCACAGCTCTTGTGGCTGTGATTTTATATTAGTTTTACTCATATTATAGCTCGTTAATTCACATATAATGATCCTTTTGATTTGGGTTTGTTTTCATCTTAAAAGATCACTAAGAACATGAAATTTTCAGCTTTTAAAATGGGTTTTAAAGCTATATTTATATCCCTGCGTTTCCTGAAAGTTTTATGTGTTAATTAAATTTTTCTACCCTTTCTGTTTTTCAAGACTTGGTTCTGTCTTATGTGGATGACTTGCTTGTTTTGTCTTAAAATTGGTTTTAAAGAATGATAATAAACTCATATAAGCTGATTTGGGGCTGCTATGTTTCTGTTTTGTTGAATCCCCAACTTTCAAGATTATATTATACATGCTTGTGATTAAATCTTGAAAGATATATATATGTTGATATGTTGTGTTGTTTGGACAACATCTAAACCCGAATTTTTCAGTTTATGTTGGCTGAAAATTCATTGGTTTTAAGGGGATTCATAGTTATATTTTGGATGATATAATGGATGCTTGTTTTAGTGCATAACCTAGCCATTGACCTTGTGATTGTTTGGATGTTTGTGATGGTTGTATTCATTCATTCAATTGGGTTGTATTATTTGTTGTTTGTGCTTTGTTTCAAATGTAATTTATTTATTATTGGGTTGTAATAAATAGATTAGGTGTATTTTCATTTTACTAGATATCTTGTATTAAGACTTGTAATATGAAGACATACACATTGGAAGCACAAAGGAAGGTCATGAAAGAAACATGGAGCATTTTGGATGCGGTTTCAAGTGGGAGGCTTTTGGATGTTTTCCATTTGCTTTATTTGTGACCCTTAGGAATGACCTATGGACCACACTTGTGATGGCAAACAAGTGTGGACCACTTTAGATGCTATGGTTATGCACAAATGCACATATGGTTGTTTATGTTTGTTGATTGTTTCTTGTTTGATTGTTGGTTGATATTTGGATATTCATAACAAACTCATTAACAAACTTAACAAGCTGAAAATTGATGGTTCTTAAAAGTTTAAATAAAGTTACTAAAATGGTTTAATGATTGTAAAGATAAAATAGGTTTTAATCTAAGAACCATAGGGTACCTTGTATTTGAAAGCATGCAAATACAAGTACATAGAGTTTTCTAAACTAGAATTTTGGAACCTCTAACCTTTTTTTTACAAACAAGATCAACACCGTCCTTTTACACAACACTTGAGTCACTTGGGAACTCTTAGTGGGATAAAGGTCACCTAACCATTTTGAGAGAACTTGTGACTTGAGGTGAGAATGCCTTATTTGTGGGATAAAGATCACCTAACCACTTATTTTGGCAAACTCACACGTAGTGTAAGTAGGGTATCTTGGTTTGCAAACCATGTCAAATGTATCACCTACGGTGTGATTTCCAAATGATGTTGATGGGATTAACATACCGACTTTACATATGATGTTTCAAGTCGATCCCATATTTCTAGAAATTGCAAATGGTTGCAATAGTCAAACGTTGACCACCTTATTAATTTAAATCGTGGGATAAAGGTCACCTAACCACAATTTGAATGTAATGTTAGGTTCTAGACTTTAATATAAAAATGACCTTAAAAGGCATTATTATTAAAAATAACAATATCGAAAATACTAAAATAGATCTTTGTTAAATTTTGTAGATGGCCAAAATAATGAAAATCATGATAACTCATCCGCGTCCAACCAATCATTACGAGCGATCCTCCAAAAGGAACGTCTAAATCATAACAACTTTATTGATTGGTACCGAAACTTGAGAATCGTTCTCAAGCAAGAGAAAAGATCATATGTTTTAGACGACCCAATCCCCGATCAACCTTCTGAGGATAATGAGGAGGCCTATAACGATTGGCTGAAATACACCGAGGACTCCGTCCAAGTGTCTTGTCTCATGCTAGCGAGCATGACTCCGGATCTCCAAAAGGAATATGAACATCACTGAGCTTACGACATGATAACCCAACTGAAGGAAACGTTCCAACAGCAAGCAAGGGTTGAGCGCTTTGAAACGGTTCGAGCACTCCATGCATGTCGTATGGATGACAACCAATCTGTTTCATCTTATGTACTTAAGATGAAAAGTCATATTGACCGCCTCGAGAGGCTAATTGTCCCGTCTCGAAGGAATTGGCCACGGATTTGATCCTCAATGGCCTTACCAAGAAGTTCGAGACATTCGTGTTGAACTACAACATGAATGCATGGGACAAAAGCATTGGTGAGCTTCACTCAATGCTCAAAACGGCCAAGGCGGCCATGGGTAAAAGGGTTTTACCCGTTCTCACCATCAATGAAGGTGGGAACACAAAAGGCCTCGTCCCGCACCCAAGGCAAAGGTTGCTAAGGGTAAGGGACCCGCTTGGGGAAAAGGGAAAGGGGTGGCAAGGATGCCACCCAAACCACAAGAGAAAAAGCAAAAGGTTGCTACTAACGACCCATGCTTCAAGTGTGGGGAGATTGGACATTGGGCAAGGAATTGTCCTGTCCATCTCCAAGAGTTGAAAGCAAAGAGGGATGCCGGGCAGACCTCAGGTACAATATACATGATCCATATTGATTTAAACATGATATCCTCTAACACATGGGTATTAGATACCGGATGTGGAACTCACATTTGCAATTTGTTGCAGGGGTTCAAAAGAAGTAGTGACTTCAAGAAAGGGGATGTAAGCCTCTACATGGGCAATGAGGCTAAAGTTCAAGTTGAAGCCCGTGGTGACTACATCTTGAAACTTCCAAATGGTTTGGAAGTGATTTTGAACAATGTTTTGTATGCTCCTAGTTTGACTAGGAATATTATCTCTGTAGCCCTGTTAAAACAATTGGATATGTATTATCATTTGTTGAAAAAGATATTCATGTTTCTTTTAATGGTATGTTCTATTTTAAAGCTATTCCCACTAATGGTATTTATGAATTGGTTCATGAAAATACTTTAAATAGCTCATTGTACCAAACTAACACCAAGAAACTCAAGTTGGACTTGAGTGATACCTATCTTTGGCATTGTCGTCTTGGCCATATAAACAAGAAACGTTTACAAACACTACAAAAGAATGGTCTTTTAAAAACAAATGAATGTGATTCATTTGACGTTTGTGAATCTTGTTTACAAGGTAAAATGACTAAGAACCCTTTAGTGGAACTAACGAAAGGGCAAAAGATCTATTAGGAATCATACATTCGGATGTATGTGGTCCTTTTAAGCCAATGACTAGAATGGTGAAAGATACTTCATTACCTTTACCGACGATTATAGTCGCTATGGGTATGTGTACTTATTAAGGCACAAAGATGAAGCTTTTGAAATTTTCAAAATCTTCAAGAATGAAGTAGAAAATCAACTTAACAAGTCAATTAAAGTTCTCCGTACAGATAGAGGAGGTGAATACCTGAGTGATGCTTTTCAAGATCATCTTAGGAGTTGTGGGATTGTCTCACAACTCACTCCACCTGGAACACCACAACATAATGGTGTGTCTGAGAGGAGGAATCGAACCTTATTGGATATGGTTCGATCTATGATGGCTAGAAGCACATTACCTCTATCATTTTGGGGTTTCGCTCTGCTCTCCGCGGCCCGTATTCTAAATATGGCCCCAACCAAAAAGGTGGAAAGGACACCCTTTGAGATATGGCATGGAAGAGTTCCATCCCTATCATACTTAAGGGTTTGGGGATGTGAGGCTTATGTTAAGACTCCCACCCCAAACAAATTGGAAGTCCGATCCACCAAGTGTATCTTTGTTGGATATCCTAGAGATTCTATGGGATATTATTCTATGATCTACTCGAACAAAAAGTGTTTGTTGCCAGAAGGGTGAGTTCTTAGAAACAAAGTTCCTTATGGAAGGAGCTGGAAGTAGAACAGTGGACCTTGAAGAAGATCAAGAACCACAACCCTATGCACGTTTGGTTGAAACTAGCACTCAACATGAGGATGTTGAGGATGATCAAGGGGGTGATCAATACACACAAAACGTTCGAAGAAGTGGTAGAATTAGTAATCCACCTGAAAGATACGGATTTTTCATGGATGGATGCTATGTGGTAGATTCAGATGAGCCAACCACATACCATAATGCAGTGTCCAATTCGGATTGTGACAAATGGCTTGAGGCCATGAACGTTGAGATGCAATCCATGTATGACAATCAAGTTTGGGAACTTGTTGTACCACCTCTTAATTCCAAGGTAGTTGGAAGTAAGTGGGTTTTCAAGAAGAAAACCGATATGCATGGAAACTTGGATACTTATAAAGCTAGACTTGTAGCGAAGGGTTTCACTCAAACTCAAGGGGTTGATTATGATGAAACCTTCTCACCTGTTGCGATGCTAAAGTCTATAAGAATATTGTTTGCCATAGCTGCTCATTATGATTATGAGATTTGGCAAATGGATGTCAAAACCGCTTTCCTAAATGGATATCTTGAGGAAGATGTCTATATGGTTCAGCCTGAAGGTTTTGTCGATCCAAAACATCCTAATAAAGTATGCAAGTTAAAGAAATCAATCTATGGATTGAAACAAGCATCGAGAAGCTGGAATCACCGTTTTGATGAGGAAGTAAAGAAATTTGGCTTCATCAAAAACGCTGATGAGGCTTGTGTGTATAAGAAGGCTAGTGGGAGCACAATAACTTCCTAGTATTGTATGTTGATGACATACTACTATTTGGAAATGACATTCCAACCTTGGAAGGTGTAAAAACCTGGCTTGGAAGTTGTTTTTCCATTAAGGATCTTGGTGAAGCCGCCTATATTCTGGGAATAAAGATCTATAGGGATAGATCAAGGCGGTTGATTGGTTTGAATCAAAGTGCGTACATTGATAAAATCTTGAAAAGGTTCAAGATGGAAAACTCTAAGAAAGGTACCGTACCTATTCAAAGAGGAACAATATTGAGTACGACTCAATGTCCTAGCTCAAAGGATGAGCAAGATAAAATGAAGGCAATCCCATACGCATCAGCTATTGGATCCATCATGTATGCGATGATATGCACTCGACCGGACGTGTCATGCGCCTTGAGCATGACAAGTCGTTACCAGCAAAATCCTGGAAACAGTCATTGGATGGCTGTTAAGAACATACTTAAATACCTAAGGAGGACAAGAGATATGTTCCTGATCTATGGATCTGGTGACGAGGAGCTCGTTGTAAAAGGTTACACGGATGCGAGTTTCCAAACCGATCGTGACGATTCACGGTCACAATCGGGATACATTTTCATTCTGAATGGAGAAGCTGTCTCTTGGAAGAGCTCCAAGCAGGATGTGGTGGCTCTATCAACTACAGAATCAGAATACGTCGTCGCCTCATTGGCAGCTCAAGAAGCTGCATGGTTGAAGAAATTCATTGCCGATCTAGGGGTTATCCCTTCCATTCAGGAACCCCTAGAGATTTTTTGTGACAACGAGGGTGCGATTGCTCAAATCAAGGAACCTCGTGCTCATCAAAAGACTAGGCACATTGAGCGGAGATTCAACTACATACGAGATGAAGTTGAAAAGGGAAAGATATGTATTCGCAAAGTTCACACGGATCAAAACATTGCGGATCCTCTCACGAAGCTCCTTGAAAAGGCAAAGCATGAAGGTCATACTTGTGCCATGGGACTTCGATATTCCAGTGATTGGATTTGATCTGTAAATTTTGTATTTGGATATGTGGAACTCTATATTATTTGAATAACAATTATTTGGTTATAGTGTTTCAATTAATGTTCCTATTTAGCATGTTTTATCCATGAGTAAAATGTTTACTCTAAAATGTCCGTAGTCGCTCATACTTGTGGGAACAAGTGTGAGAGTAAGATTATTATGAGCTTGGATTGGTTGATATTCATAAGGATGAATATAGAGCAATGGGTTGCTACCAAGGTTTGTAGATATTTGTGGGACACAAATATTGGACAAACCCGCATCTCAAATTTTACTACATGGAATCTTAATGATTGATCATAAGTAAATTTGAGTAAAGGCGAATATCATTTGGTATCCTCCGACCTGAGATACATATTGAGTTTTGATATTCACTAAGTATTATACCTTGAACTAATTCTTCATTGTCCTGAATAGTGGACAGTACATAAGGGTATGTTCAGATATAACACGACGTGTTTGTGAGAAACGTATGTAGTCAAGATGGAATTTGTTCCTCTTATTCGTTGAGAGTTAGATGTCTAAGGCCTGATTAAGTTAAATCAACAAGGAATGATCATTCTGTGTCCTTGGATTTAACATGACATCTGTAACAAAAGGATAGATGATTAATTCACCTAAATCATTTCAAGTAGGGTACTTGAAAGAGATGATGTTATTGAATGGCTATAAGTCATGCGTATTAAGGGTAGTAAACCGTTGTTAGGCGGAATTTACTGCTTACATCAATCTTCTATGAATCTTGGGCAAGTGGGAGATTGAAGGATTCTGTGTGCCCAAGACAGTTAGAATATTGATGTGGTTAGTACGTTATGATCCAAGTAGGGTTATACCCAATAACAAGCTTAGCAAACACCAATTAATATATTTAATTGATGATAAGATCATGCAATTGAATATTTACACCAATTTAGAAAATGGGTTTTCTAAATAAATTGATATGAGAGGGAACAACTTCTTAGGATATTTTGTTCAATAATATTATTTGAAGTGTTATTTAAATTAGTTAGATGACACCAAATAATAATGAGAAATTACAACTTATAAGTTAAATGGTTAATTGTATAAGTTGTATATAACTTGTACATACAATTAAATTGTTATTTGTATGTCTAGTTAACAAGACTTTTAATGTGTGATATTTGAAGGAGGGAACCCAAATTTAACCTCCTTGGCCGTCCCCCCCTTTGATTTCTATTGGACCAAAATTGGTCTTGAACATAACACACATTAAGTAGTCTAGGTCACTTCACTTCTCAAGAACCCACTCTCATTGCATGCAACAAAACTTCTCTCTTTCTCTCTCAAAAGCTTCGAACCTAGCAGATTCCTTGGGAGTTTTTGAAGAGCAAGCTTTGTTGTGTTCTTGGTGATAATCTACCTAACAAGAAGGTGTATTGCAAGGGCTTGGGGTATAGACACTTGAGGACCTCTACACTTGAGTTCTTGGCCGATTTTAGCATCCCAAATCTCTCACTTTTGGTCGTTTTCTTGCTGCTCAAAGAGGTAGTAATCACAGCTCATTGTGGCTGTGATTTTAATATAGTTTTACTCATATTATAGCTCGTTAATTCACATATAATGATCCTTTTGATTTGGGTTTGTTTTACATCTTAAAAGATCACTAAGAACATGAATTTTCAGCTTTTAAAATGGGTTTTAAAGCTATATTTATATCCGCTGTGTTTCCTGAAAGTTTAAATGGTTAAACTTAGATTTTGTGTTCTAGCAAACCCTTCATAAAGCATAAGTATTATTCTTCTTCGGGGTCTTTAGGACAATCCATTCTTTAGAGATCTGAAATCGGTTTTAGAATGTAGCAATGAGTGTCTGTAAAGTGAGTTGAATATTTCTTGTCACAAATCTGAGACACGCCTAGCAGATTGAAGTTCAGTTGTTCACAGTAGTTCACTCTATCAATCTCAGCATCCCATTGTCCAGATCATTCACCTATATTTACCACCTTGTGAATCTCCACCAAACACCACCATAGTTCCTTGTATGTGCTTGAAGTCATGAAGGAGGGAATAATATCCAGTCATGTGTCGGGAGCATCCACTTTCCACGTACCATAAGCTGTTGGACCTATATGGATGACCCTGCAGGCATAAAAGAACTAATTAGAATGTGGAACCCAAGCCATAGTGGTCTTGGGTTTCCCGTTCCTATCTATTATGGTGACTTCTTGATACTTTCCTCTAAATTGTGATCTATTCAGAGGTGACCTAGGAGATTACTTATGATATCTTGCTAGAGTCTTCTCATCAACATCAACAGAAGAGTCAGATGAGTAGTGAAGCCTTTGATCTCTCTTCTTTTGAAGAAATTTAGACCGTTTTTGATTTTCAAAGATGATTTTGGGTTTTGAAAAATCAGACTTTTTATTGATGAAATGGTTGCTTCTTTAACTTTTCCATATTTCTTTTGTTTTACTCATGTCATTGAGTGATCTAGATGTTCTAGATTGATTGTTATGCAAATGACTCCTTACTTGAGTTTTGCTTGATGATGTTGTTGAGATAGGTTTGTTTTGGGGAATTCTCAATCCCTTTTGATTGAAGTAACAATAAGATGTATTGTGATTGTTCATATCATAGACTGAACAATATTTGTTAAAATAACAATTTTTGGTTGAGTGGTTGTTCATGTCACAGATAGAGCAATATTGATTATAAAAGCACTTTTTTGTCTTGTGATTGAACGTATCACAAATGTCACAATACATTTGTTTGTTGCCTGAATCAGATTTTGATTTGTGTGCCTTAGCTGATTTTCTCATTTGCTGCTAAGCCACTTTTTATTGCTTAGGGAATGAATCAAAATCAGCCCTTTTTGTAGTTTGCTTCACAACACTACATTTGTTACCTCTTTCTGGGGTGTTTTTGTTCCTTCAACCCATTTCTTACATCTTTCTCAATTGGTCAACGTGTTCCTTATTACAAATATCAAACATAATTCACTGTCTAAGTTTTGAAGACTCAGGGTCTGATAGAGTTTTATGTGTTGAACTCAGTGATCCTTTTTATTTCCTTTGCAGTGAAACCTTATCTGATTTGCTTAAATTGTTTGGAGATATAATCTCATTATCAAAACTACTCTCAACAGTGGGTTTCACTGACTTCACATACTTCTTTTTACCTTTTGAAGCAGAAGGCATGAATTTTATAAAGGGAACAATTGCTTTTACGTTGCTTGTGGGTTTGATGACACTCACTGTCTTGTCTGAACACTCTTTGATTTTGATTGAGTGACCTAACTTGATTTTATCCTCATCTCTTTCAAGATAAACATCAAGTTTGTTTTGAGGATTGGTCACTTGTTTTATTATAGATTTTGGTTTTGTAGTTTTAGTTTCAATTTCCTCATTAAGTGAGACAGATTTCTGCATGACAGTGTAGTTTTCATTGTATGGTGGAGGACATGAATTAAACCCAATCCCCGACATGTCCTTTCGATCCTTTTGAGAATCAAGCATCTCTTGCAGCTTGACTGAAGACATTTGAAACTTTTCAAGTTTCACTTCAGTAAGTGTATGTTCAGCCTTAGATTGAGCTAACTTTTCAGTAAGTAGCTCATTCTTAGCTGCAAGAGTGTACTTTTCACCATGCAGTTTCTCAATGTTAGAGATGAGAGATTTAATTTTGATTTCAAATCCTTTTATCTCCCTTTTCATCATCTCTGACTTCACCTTTTCTTCTTTAATTTTATCTGCAAGTTTATGGTTATGCTCTCTATAACCTTGCAATTCAGTAACACATTTTTCACTACAAAGGTTAGATTTTACCTTAGTAGGCATTGGAGACGAACCATCATTGATGTGAGCCATAAGTGCATGATTTTGGACTTGAAGCTTGACTTCCTCTATATACATGCTCTAGACACATACCCGATCTTACTTTATCACGAGAGCATTGGCAGATGACAGACTATTTCCATGAGCTTGGTTTGTCAGTTGAGGTTGATTTTGAGATGATTGGTGTTGTTGTGGATGATGATACTGTTGCTGTTGATTGTTTGAGTGAAAGCTTGAGTTGGACTGTGAGGATGAATGGCCTTGAGAATTCCTTTGAAAGTTGTTTCTCTTAGGGGCATTGCATTTTCTAGAGAAGTAGCCAACCATGCCATAGTTGAAGCATTTCACTTTGGATTTATCATATCCAAGTTTTGTATTCTCATTAAGGCTGAGCTTTCTACCTTTTCTGAAGAATTTCTTTGCTCTCATAGCAATCATGGCCATTTTCCATTGCAAATCCATTTCTTCCATATCATCTGGATCCATTTCCTCCGGATCTTCTTGAATCAAATGAGCAGAAGTGAGTCTTCCTCCTATGTATGCTTTAAAGCTTGCAACAAAGGCATTGTAAGTTGCCATTTGTTCTTCTGATCTTGTGTCTTCAGGAGTGGTTGCATGAGCAGCAATGACTTTGGATGCTTGGGATGATGTTGATGGATGATTGGTTGTGGAGTCGCAATGAACCCTATGTTGTTCAATTGATCTCTTGATGAGATAAAATCATCCTTCTTAGTGATGAAAGCATTTTCCATAGAATGAGATTCTGATGGAAATTTGTAAGCCTCAATCACTCTTGGTCCACCAAGATTTCTACTTCTTTCATCAAGTTCGAATGCTTCTATTTTGGCTATCATGATATCCAAAGTAGTACCCTCAAGATCAAGAGTATTTTTTAGCATTGTTACATTCTGTTTCCAGCTTTCAGGGTGGCCGTGTAGCATTTTCTTGTTTAATTCCTTGATCTTGTAAGTGACTCCCATGATTTCTAAGTCATTTACCAACTGCACAAATCTGTGCAGTTGTTTGGATATGGACTCTGATTAACAAGCTTATCCTTGTTAATTTCTACTACTTCACTGCTTCCCTCACACATAATTTTCAGTGCATCCCACACAGCTTATGTAGTACCATACTTCTCTAATCTTTTTAGCACATCCATCTTGAGTGCTTGAGTTAGGATAGAGTAAGCTTTCAGATCAATCTTGATTTTCTTATAATCTTCATCATCAAGAGTTAGATCTTCAATGGGTATCCTTGTAGTTTTGTAAATTGCAGCTTGATCTGCAGACAGAGTGACAGGGATGTGTGGCACCTTGCATATTGAGATCCAGAAATCAGGATCTACACGTGTAATGTAATTCCTAAACCTGATTTTCCATTGTTTAAACTCAAATTTGTGTTTAAGAATAGGAGGTTTAGGTGTATGCCCAAGTTTTGAGAAACTGTTAGAATCCATTTTAAGAGGTAGTTTTTGACTTGTTTTAATTTACCGATTAGATGAATTTTAGGTTCAGTTAGTCCAACTTGTCCAAATCATCCAAGTTGATTTCAAAATCAGATCTGTTACTTTTGTGAGTTTCTACTGCTTGGTTTCAGCTAAGTTCTTGATAGAATCGCTTGAATAGTAACTGGTTTATGTGAATGTTTTGGTAAGAACGTGTTGACAGGAGTATTTTCTGTTGTTTACTAATTAGAGACGATGGAATACTCTATTAGCAACTCATTCATCAGATCAATCGAGTTCTATTCAGGTCTTGGGTATATCTGAAAAAGAACCGGGAGCCAAAGCTCTGATACCAATGGTGAACGAATCTATTGGGACTCCCTTTTGTCTTGTGATTTGCAAGTCATTTACTACTAGAACACTCTTCCATCATCTCACCTTTCTCTCACACACACTTAAGCAACAAAAGGCTCTCCCCAAGGCTGCATATTTTCGGATTTTCAGCTCCAACAAGGCTGAAATTTTCGGTTTTTGAAGGTCCCTTGTTGTAGAACTTTGGTGTGAAGCTCCCTATCTAGCTAGGTGTTTGAAGAGCTTGTGGGTATTACAAGCTTGAGGTCTTCTCCTTTGAAGGCTAGCAACTCAAGAACATCATCTTCTTCATCTTATACATCTTCAACCACTTATACAAGAAAGGTTGTTCCTTTGTACACCCTATGGTTGTTGTTTTGTTTTGATAGCACACTATTTCACATATGTTTATATGATCCTTACTCTTGGGTTTTGTTTATGTCTTAAATGGTGAAAATTTTCAGGTTACTAACCATTTGTTAAACCTATATTCCGCTGCGATTTTTCAAGTTTAAATAGTTAAACTAGGTGTTTTACATGTGACAAAACCCATCAATGGCATCTAGAGCCGGTTATGTGGAATATGTGCTTCAAAAGGTCTTGAAAAATTAGTTTTCATGGACTTTTTCAACCCATTAGGGGCTGTTTTGTTGTGGATGTATGAATCCCTTATATTTCAAGGTTTAATCTTGCATGCTTTGGTTTAAACCTTGAAATATTTACATCAAATGATTGATTGTGTTCTTTGGACAAACCTTAAAGTTCTAGTTTATGTTGGCTGAAACTTCAGGGCTGAAATAAGAGGTTCATTGGTATTCTTGGATGTTGAATATGTTTCTCATTATGGTGCATAGCATAGCCTTGGCCTTATGTGTTTGGTTTTGGTTGATTGTGATTTGTCATGTTGGTTTTGTTTCTTGAAAGGGTTGTAATTTGTGTTTTGTATCTTGGATTGTAGTTTATTTATTCATTTGGTTATGTAATAAATAGATTAGGTGCATTTATTTTATTAGAAAAATTGTATTAGGATATGATTTTTGTAAAAGAAGATGCACAAGATGAAGACTTAAAGAAGGACACAAAAGACATGGGCACTTGAAGCATTTAGATGTGGATTCAAGTGGGAGTTCATGGACACATTTTGATGTGTCATCTCAACCCTTAGGAAAGACCTTATGACAACACTTGTGATGGCAATAAGTGTGGTCAACTTAGTGGCTATGGTTATGCACTCATGCTTGTATGTTTATGCTTGTTTGGATGTTTGGTTGATATTTGGATATGCATTACAAACTCATTAACAACTTAACAAGCTGAAAATTTGATGGTTCTTTATCATTAAGTAGTTAATAAAAGGTTATTAAAGGAATTAATGGTTTTAATAAAAGAGGTTTTACTAAAAGTGAACCATAGGCTACCTTGTATTTGAAAGCATGCAAATATAAGGTACATAGCGTTTTCTAGACTAATATTATGAAAACTTCAATTCATTGTATAAACAGGTTTAACACCATCCTTTTGCACAATACTTGAGTCATTTGGAAACTCTTAATGGGATAAAGATCACCTAACCATTTTGAGGGAACTTGTGACTTGAGGTTGGGATACCATATTCGTGGGATAAAGGTCACCTAACCACTTATGTTGGAAAACTCACATGTGTGTGAAAGTAGTGTAACTTGATTTGCAAACCATGTTAAATGGATCACATACAATATGGTTTACAAAAGTGTTGATGGGATAACATGGTGACTATACATATGATGTTTTAAAGTCGATCCCATACCTTAGAAGTTGCAAAGGGTTGCAATTGTCAAAACGTTGACTACTTGTTAATTTAAATAATGGGATAAAGGTCACCTAACCACAATTTAAATGTAACATTGGATTCTAGATTTTAATATTGTGTAAGACACTTAAAAGGGGTTTTAATTATTAAAATATGAACAATATGGAACTAATAATATTGAACTTTGTTGTATTTTGTAGGTGGCCACCAACAATAATGATAACAATGAAATCCCCACCAGTCACTCACTATCACTAAGGACCATTCTCCAAAAGGAGCGTCTAAACCATAATAACTTTATTGATTGGTTTTGAAACTTGAGAATTGTTCTCAAGCAAGAGAAACTATCATACATATTAGACGATCCGATTCCCGATCAACCTAGTGAGGATGATGAGGAGGCCTATAATAATTGGGTGAAATACATTGAGGAATCGGTCCAAGTGTCTTGCCTTATGTTGGCAAGTATGACTCCAGATCTCCAAAAGGAGTATGAACATCATGGAGCGTATGACATGATAACCCAGTTGAAGGAAACGTTCCAACAACAAGCACGGGTTGAGAGCTTCGAAACGGTTCGAGCACTCCATGCGTGTCGTATGGATGACACCCAATCTGTTTCATCTTATGTACTTAAGATGAAAAGCCACATCGACCGCCTCGAAGGCTGAATTGTCCCATCTCGAAAGAGTTGGCTACGGATTTGATCCTCAACTCTTTGTTAAAAAGGTTTGACAACTTTGTCATGAACTATAACATGAAAGGATGGGACAAGAACATAAGTGAGCTTCACTCTATGCTCAAAACTGCTGAGGCGGCCATGGGTAAAAGAGTTTTACCCGTTCTCACCATCAATGAAGGTGGAACAAGAAGAGGCCTCACCCTGAACCCAAGGAAAATGTTTCCAAGGGTAAAGGGCACGTTAGGGGAAAGAGAAAGGGAGTGGTAAGAGCACCACCACCAAAACCAGCGAAGAAGAAGCACAATGTTGCTTCAAATGACCCATGCTTTAAGTGTGGGGAGATTAGACATTGGGCAAGAAATTGCCCAATCCATCTCAAAGAGTTGCAAGCAAAGAGGGATGCCGGGCAAACTTTAGGTACAATTTTCATGATCCATATTGATCTAAATTTAATATCCTCTAACACATGGGTATTGGATACCGGATGTGGAACTCATATTTGCAACTTATTGCAGGGGTTCAAAAGAAGTAAGGACTTCAAGAAAGGGGATGTAAGCCTCTACATGGGGAATGGGGCAAAGGTTCAAGTTGAAGGCCGAGGGGACTACATCTTGAAGCTTCCAAATGGTTTGGAAGCAATTTTGAACAATATTTTGTATGCTCCTAGTTTGACTAGGAACATTATTTCTGTTGCCCAATTAAGACAATATGGTTATGTTTTGTCATTAATTGAGAATGAAATTCATGTTTCTTTAAATGGCATGTTTTATTTTAAAGCTATTCCTGTTAATGGTATTTTTGAATTGGTTCGTGAAAATACATTATATGATAGCTCACTGTACCAAACCACCACTAAGAAACTCAAATTTGATTTGAGTGATACCTATCTTTGGCATTGCCGTCTTGGTCATATAAACAAGAAGCGCATACAAACACTTCAAAAGAATGGTCTCTTAAAAGCAAATGAATATGATTCATTCGATGTATGTGAATCTTGTTTACAAGGTAAAATGACTAAGGCACCTTTTAGTGGCAAGATCGAACGGGCAAAAGATTTATTAGGCATCATACATTCGGATGTATGTGGTCCTTTTAAGCCAATGACTAGGTACCATGAAAGATACTTCATTACCTTCACCGATGACTATAGTTGATATGGTTATGTGTACTTGTTAAGACACAAAGATGAAGCTTTTGAAATGTTCAAAATCTTCCAAAATGAAGTAGAAATCAACTCAACAAGAAAATAAAATTTCTCCGCACCGATAGAGGAGGTGAATACCTGAGTGATACCTTTAGAGACCATTTTAGAAGTTGTGATATTGTCTCACAACTATCTCCACCTGGAACACCATAACATAATGGTGTGTCCGAGAGGAGAAATCGAACTCTATTAGATATGGTTCGATCTATGATGGCTAGAAGCTCACTGCCTCTATCATTTTGGGGTTTCTCTTTGCTCTCTGCAGCCTGTATTTTTAATATGGCCCCAACCAAGAAAGTGGAAATGACACCTTTTGAAATATGGCATGGAAGAGTTCCATCAGTATCATATTTAAAGGTATGGGGTTATGAGGCTTATGTTAAGACTCCTACCTCAAACAAGCTAGAAAGTCATTCCACTAAGTGTATCTTTAATGGATATCCCAGAGATTCTATGGGATATTATTTCTATGATCCATTGGAACAAAAGGAGTTTGTTTCCAAGAAGGCTGAGTTCTTAGAAGCTAAGTTCCTTATGGAAGGAACTAGCAGTAGAACTGTGGATCTTGAGGAGGATCAAGAACCGAAAACTGATACACGTTTGGTTGATACTAGCACTCAACACGAGGATGTTGAGAATGATCAAGTGGTTGATTAAAGTACACAGAACGTTCGTAGATCTGGTAGAATTAGTAATCCACCTGAAAGATATGGATTTTTCGTAGATGGATGCTATGTGGTAGATTCCAATAAACCAACCACCTATCATGATGCAATGTCCAATTTGGATTGTCAAAAATGGCTTGAAGCCATGAACGTTGAGATGCAATCCATGTATGACAACCAAGTGTGGGACTTGGTTTAACCACCTCTTAACTCCAAGATAGTTGGAAGTAAGTGGGTTTTCAAGAATAAAACTGATATGCATGGAAACTTGGATACTTATAAAGCTAGACTTGTAGCAAAAGGTTCACTCAAACTCAAGGGGTTGATTATGATGAGACCTTCAATGGATATCAACTAAACAAGAAAATAAAAATCTGTATGTCTTGAACATACTTGGACTGACTTATGAAGATGCCATCTTCAACTTGCTTCACTTGAATTCCCAGAAAGAAATTGAGTTCCCCCATGGCACTCATTTCAAATCTGTCTTTTATCGGCTTCTCAAAGTATGTGCAGAGCTTTGGATTAGCTGAACCAAAGATGATGTCATCTATATACACTTGAACTAGCAGTATGTTATTTCCCTGTCCTTTGATGAAGAGAGTTCTATCTATAGTACCTCTCCTGTATCCATGTTTACAAAGATACTCAGATAGTGTCTCATACCATTTTTTGGGTGCCTGATGCAGCCCATAGAGTGCTTTGTCAAGCTTGCAGACTGAAAAAGATGATCAGGGTCAACAAAACCAGGTGGCTGTTTGACATATACCTCTTCATCTATCACTCCATATAAAAAGGCACACTTCACATCTAGCTGAAAAACCTTGAAGTTCTTGGATGCAGCAAATGCCAAGAATATCCTAACAGTTTCTAATCTTGCCACTGGAGCAAAGACATCAATCAGTGTAGTCAAATCCTTCTTCTTAAGTGTATCCTTGAACAACCAGTCTAGCTTTGTTCTTGATGATGATGCCTCTATCATCTTTCTTATTCCTAGACAGCCATTTGGTTCCAATGGTAGTCTTCCCAGAAGGAAGAGGACAAAAGTTCCAAACATTCTGCCTTTTGAATTGAAGCAGCTCTTTTTGCATAGCTTTAACCCAACTTTCATCCTTTAGAGCGTCATCAACTTTCTTTGGCTCTATCTGGGATAAGAAACAAGAGTGAAGACAAACATTTGCTTTATGGGTTTGTCCTCTTGTCCTTACCCCTATGACAACATCTCCAATGATAGCAAGTTGCTGAGAGAGATCTAAATTAGAGAAATTTAGATCTGGCATAGATGTTTCTCCCACCACATCAGCACACTTTTCAAGAGAGACTTGATCCAAGCAGTGTGTGACATCATTGATGTTGTCATCTACGGTGCGGTTAGTGGCATCAAGAAAATCTTGGTCACTGTCACCACCACCATTGTTTTCTTCCACAATTGAGGTGTTCTTATCTAGTTGTGGAGCCTCTGAGTTGGAATTTGAAGGCACCCCAGATGTATCAGTTGAGTTTGCCATTGTAGTGCTGATAGAAACCTCATTAGCAGAAGTAGTTCCAACTGGAGCTAAAGATGTATGACTTGAAGGTCTTCTTAGCTCAAATCTTGGATCAAGATCACCTGTATTTGAATTTTCTACAGATCCTGAAACATTCTCACAAGATTTGTTAAAACAATTGGTAACCAAATCAAGATCAAATAACCAATCCGGACCAGAACCAGCAACACAGGGTGTGTGTTCATTGAAAGTCACATTGGTTGTCTCCTTAACAATTCTAGTTCTAAGATTGTATACTCTGTAAGCCTTAGCTTGAGAAGAGTATCCAATAAAGTGTCCATCATCTGATTTCTCAACAAACTTGGCAATTTGATCTTTGGTATTTAAGATGGTGCAAGGACAACCAAATGACCTAAGAAAACCAATGAAAGGTTTCCTCTTGTGCCAAAGTTCATAAGGAGTCTTGCTATGAGTCTTAACTACTAAAACTCTGTTCTGCACATAGCAGGCAGTGTTGACTGCCTCTGCCCAGAAGGTGATGGGCAACTTAGTGTCAGACAGCATGGTTCTTGCAGCTTCAATCAGTGTCCTGTTTCTCCTCTCAGCAACACCATTTTGCTGAGGAGTCTTAGAAGCACTATATTGTCTTGTAATACCCTTTTCATCACAGTTCCTTGATCACATCTTATGATCTTGACCTTGTGATCGGATTGATTCTCAATCTTTAATATGAAATTCTTCAGAATCTCAAGAGTCTCATTGTTAGTTCTAAAGAAGAAAACCCAAGTGAATCTTGTAAAGTCATCTCTGATCACTAAACAGTAAGAGGTCCTTTCTAAACTCATTACACTAGTAGGGCCAAAGAGATCCATATGTAACAAGTGTAGGGGTGTAGTGATGGAGATCCTTTTCTTAGGCTTGTGAAATACCTTATGTTGCTTCCCTTGCAGGCATGCAACACAATGGTCATCACTTGTAAACTCTTTCTTTGGTATTCTAGTTACCAAATCATGCTTAATAAATTTGTTCATGTTCTTAAAATTTACATGGAACATTCTTTTATGCCATAGGAAAGACTCATCACTATTAGCTTTAGACAGAAAGCATAAAACTTCTCCAGAGGGAGATGTTTCTTGCAAATCCATCTTGTACATGTTTCCTTTCCTAGGGGCTCTGAGCAGGATATGCTCATGAGGAATGACCACACCAGGCTTAAGAACAATGCACTCATGCTCAATAAAGAGCATGTTATGACTCTGATCACAAAATTAAGATACACTCAGAAGATTGTATCCAAGCTCCTTAACAAAGTTTACCTTTCCTATGCTGAGCTTACCATTTATGACCTTGCCCCTTCCAGAAATGTAACCACCTTCATCTCCTCCAAAAGCAACTGGTCCTCCATCAATCCTTTCAAAGTTCTGGAGTAGTAACCTATTACCTGTCATGTGCCTGGAACAGCCACTATCAATGATCCAGACATTTTTGTTTGTCTTCAGCTGTCCCTGCACAAAGAAAATGATTAGTTACATTCGGAAACCCAAGCCTTGCTTGTCTTGGGCTCATTAACAGAAGGTAATTCAACAGTAATAGATCCTATGGTTGTACTAATAGGATATTGAGCTGCTTTTAATGGATAATTCTCAATCACTTGGTCTTTCTTAGACTTCCACACCACCTTTGGAGTCTTGGACTTGACCTTCAAAACTTCGAAAGCTTTTGGGATTTTGGAAGTTTTGATGACTGAACCTTCAGAAGATTCTGCAGACACTGCAGCAGACTTCAGTGCTTCGGAAGAACTCCTTTCTTCCGATCTTAGACTTGGAGCTTCCGAAGGAAATAGGTTTTCCTTCTGAAGCTTGAATATCTTAGAACTCTTTGAAGTCTTTGTTTTGGTCATATGGACAGTACCTTTAGGATTGTATGGACAATCCTTTGCAATGTGAGAGGTGCTGTCACACATGACACAGTTCATCTTCTTCTTCACAGGAGCCTTTTCCTGAGAACAAGACTGTCTTTGGTCACATTCCTTCTCCATCTTCATCTTTTCAGATGCTGAAACAGTTCTCTTGGGCTGAGAACTATGCTTGGAGTTTGATGGTCCAGCCTGTGCAGCAGTGGTACACAGTAGATCAGTCTTCTTCTTGTTACTAAGATGAGTTGAATAGAACTAGAACTCTTAGCAGAAGAGTTTGGTTTGATATCTTCAGTCCCTACCACTTTAAACCCTGCAAAGATGAAAACTTGTTTCTGCTTTGAATCAAAAGTAGCCTTGATCTCTTGAGCTTTCCATGCCTTTCTTTTGCTCTTTCTGATCAAGTTCTTTCTCATGGACTTGGTCATCACAGTCTTCTTCTTCTCCTCAGAAGGATAGTGACCCTTCTTGGAATCCTCCTCTTCACTCTTCTCAGAGGAATTCTTCACTATCTCTTCTTCATCCTCCTCACTCATAGGATCTATGAGAGGAAGCTCATCTTCACAAGTTCCACACCTAGGATATCTTACAGACAAGATTGTGTGTGGAGGAGCTATCTCATTTGATCCCAGTCCCTACCTGTTTTGATAGCACACTTTGTTGTGCAGGGATGAGGATATCATGTTCTTGAAGGTCTCTTCGTCAAGAACACTCTTTTCTGCCCTAGCTTTGTTGATCACAAGCTCAGCCTGGCACTCAGTTAACTTGGTTATGAGATCTTTGATTTGAGTCCTAAAATCTGTGTGTTCATGTTTTAGAACTGAAATGGTTTTCTCAAGGTCCTTTATCTTCAGTTTATATTCATTTTCAGACTTTCTAAAATCAGATTTTAAAATGTTTAAGGACTCAAGGTCAGATCTCATCTCCAGGTTATAGGACCTGTATCTATTAACTTTAGCAATGCATTCAGGAGTGCAAATATGTTCTAATACCTTGGCTTCACCATGATCTGCCATTAATGCTTGGTTAGGAGAAGCCTCTTCCAGCTAAAAACTCTAGTCAAAGCCTCCTTCTTCAACAGCAACAACAGCCTGCTGCTTTGACTTCTCATTCTGGAGAGCTTTGTCAGTGTAGTTTGATCTGGACTGTGTTTGGCCACCATTTGCTCTAGGTGCCTTACACTCTCTGGCAAGGTGGCCCATCAAGTTATAGTTGTAACACTTGACTTTCTCTTTGTCTAGGCCAAACTTTCCACTGGTTGTATTGCTTGGGAACTTCTTTCCAGTCCTCTTGTAGAACTTCTTGGCTCTGTGAGTGAGAAGAACCACCTGCTGGACTGATTCCATGTATTCCAGATCATCTGGATGAATACAGTCTAGGACTTCAAGAGTGAAAAGAGAGTTGCCACAGCTTTCATCAGAAGACGCAAAAGCTTGAGAAGAGCTTGTCTCTTGGAATGGGCTTCCTTGATTGTAGTTCTCCCTTGGTGTCTCTGGGAAGGTGATGAAAGGACCCTTTGGTGAGTTGTTAGGGTAGCATACGAGATGATGTTTGGGTTCTATGCTATCCCTTTCAACCACATGTAGGGCTGAACCTATTTGATTGTTGGAGTTGCCAGATAAACCTTGCATGTTCATCTCCATCTGGTATCCACTGAGAATCCCATATAACTCTGTCAGAGTAAGAGTTTTGAGATTTTCAGTTCTCTTGATCACCACATAGTAGTGTGTGCATTGCCTAGGAAGTAAGGACATGAACATCCTTACAATGTCTCTATTCTCAAGAGAAACTCCTCCATCCACTAGGGTATCCACAATCTCAACATACCTGAAATATTGTTGAGTCATGGTTTCACCTGTTTTGAAGGTGAAGTTTTCAAATTGCTGCTTCAGGAGATCCTTCTTGTTCTCCTTGGCTTCAGAGGAACCCTCATACATCAGTTTTAGTGCATCCCACAGCTGCTTGGCTATTTTGCACTTCTTGAAACCTCTGTATACAAAGTTTGGAAGGGCAGTTTGAAGGGCTGTCATGGCTTTTCTGTCTATCTCTACTCTTTTCCTATCTTCATCAGAGTAGTTAGCCATCTTTGGGGATCATACCAGCACCAGTAGCAGAAGGGGTGCTGGGTATGAAAGGTTCATTCTCAATAGACTCCCATTTCTTGAATCAAGAGACCTAATGAAACCTTCCATTCTTAAACACCAGGTATCAAACTCATCAAGAGTGATCAATGGGGACTTGTTCATGGTTCCAGTTTCCATATCAGTCTTGGAAATGGCTGGCATTTGAAATGTTTAGTATTTGTGTGTGCGAGGGATCTTAAGATGGTGAGATCTTATATCAAGAGCCTAAAAAGCTTTGATACCAAATGCAGGATCGTTGAAGGGTGTAGAGTTACAACACAACAATACAAAGAGGAGATTAATTCAACTTAATCAAACAGTAAACTGGATTAACCAAGGTAAGACACTAAGAACACAAGTAATGTAAGAGACAGAACACAAAAAACACAAGTATATGGTTTTCAAGAATGGAGTATATTGCTTTCTTTATGTTCTATTACAAGTGTTACAAAGCATATTTAAAAGATACAAGAACATGAGATACTTATACTACATCCTACAACCGGCTATACTTTGAAAGCCAGCTGGATACAATTGACTAGACACAAAACAAAATCAATTGTAGAGTCAAAAGGCAGATTGCCTTTTCACTTGTGACTATGACATGCTAGAGCTCACATCCTTATCTATTACAAAAAGGATAAAGTACATAAAGTAGAAAGTTACAGACTCAAGACCCCAATGTACAGTTACCAAAAGCATGAACCTTTTCACCAACTCATGTAAGTTGGTGACCTTACAGAGGTGTAGCGGAAAGGTGTCCAGCTTTATGGAAAAGTACATCAGATAAAGCATGTATTAAAAGTCTTCGGAAGAAATATGTCTTCATGAATTGAAGCTTCGGAAGACTTTGTCTTTGAGGCTTTGAAGACTTCATATTTGGCTTCGGAAGATATTGGTCTTGGCTTCGGAAGATTTTACACTTGGAGTATTTTTTGTTTCATGTGTAAAACTTCCTAAGCATTCTTCTTCGATGCACTTGTGCAGCATGTAGGAAAGACATTGGATGTTTAGGTTGCATCAGCCTCTTCGTTAATCTCTACAACCATACACATGAATACTTCATGCTAATGGACCTGTCACACAACTGAACTAGGCGACTGGATCAGTCGCACGATTAAGACATAAGATTGACTCAGCCAACGACTGAACCTTTAGTCGTGCTGATGGATCAATCGTATGATTCAGTCATATGACTGAACCATGCTAATGGTTCAGTCATATGATTGGAATACCCTAACATATAAATACCACCTAATTCGTGGAAAAACGTAACAATTTGAATACCTATGCACATAATCGTACCCTAACCGTCCAGAGACTCAAGAAAACCTGATCCAAGTTCATAGATAACAGTTGATCGTGTTCTAATCATTCTTAACGTTTCTTAAATCGTTAGATTGATCTGAACTGTGTTCTCCCTGATTGGATCGCGAATCAAATAGGATTCCACCCTATTTGATCTGATATACGCGTAGAATCAGTTAGTACTCCGTCCGTACACGGTCCCCTAACAAGTGGTATCAGAGCTTTGGCTCTTGATTTTGTGTGTGATTCGATCGGCTTCGGTGTAAAAATCACGTTTATCATTCAAAAACACCATCTATTTGAGTAAAACAGTGTTCTCGACGTCTCCAGATCTAAAAGTTCACGTTTTTTGGCATACAGCAAATTAGCGTTCGTGAAAAATCTTATTTTTGTGTCAAAGTACCAAAACCTTCAAATTTTCAAAACTAGCAGCCTTCAGTCGCATGATTGACTCAATCGCTCGACTAAACTCATTTGCACCTCCCAGACACACGATTAAACTCAGTCACCCATCCATTCGTATGACTGAACAATCACATTCACGTTGTCCATCTGCATTTGCCCAATCACACGACTATTCATCCACATTTGTCCAATTACACGATTGGCTCATCCGCATTTGTTCAATTTCACGATTGACCATTCGGACCTCTCATTTCGCAACGAGTGAAAAGTCTGGTCTAAAGTTCAAAGTTAAAGAGATGAAGATCAGTACTCTAAACCTCCCATCTGCCGGTAAGGACTCTCGTTATCCAGAATCTTTTGCTTCTGGAATAAATGGGAATCACATAAGTCCCCTAAACTTATAATGTAGATGATTACAACAAGGGAGCAAAGGTTCGAAGATATATCTAAATGGAGGTGATTCCCAATCTGTGGGAATCAATCGAAACAGGTTATAGCAGGCGGTTTGGTGCTGATGGGGGTAAACTTATTTGGGCGCATGACGATAGCCAGAAGGTGAACTACAATGCTGAAATGAAGGTGTATGTTGTTGACTCAGGGTATTCTAAGGACATATTTCACCAGTTTTCTGAGAAAAACAAAGCAAAGAAGCTATGGGAGGCTTGGAAAAACGGTATGACGGGAAACCAAAGGTTGAAAGCATTAAAGGAAAAGGATCTAAAGAAGGAGTTTTATAACTTCTCTTCGAAAGGAAAGAGAGCCTGGATGAACATCATTGACGATTCTCCACTGATGAATGATCTGCCACTCATGGGGTAACCCGTCCATGGAAGAATAAGGTGTCAAGTTTTGCAAATGGGTTGCCAGAGAAGTGGGTTTCGTTTTGTCAAATCTTATGACAGACTGATATACTTGGAGTTTGTTGGACCAAAAGAACCAATGAGCCTGATCAGAGAAACCTCTAAGTCCCACAGGACATCACAACAGCTGAAGAAGACCTGATCAGCTGTTCTACAAAGTCTGAAGAATACAACTGCTGAAGTATTTCTGAAGTACTGAAGACAAAGACTGAGACAACAGCTGAAGATCTAAAGTCTGAAGACTTCAACAAGTACTGAAGACAAAGACTGAAGATCAACAGCTGAAAGACAAAGTCTGATGTTCAAGTACTGAAGACATCAGCTGATGCTAACAGCTGATGACAACAGCTGAAGAGGGCTTCTTCAGTTGTTGTGATGGTTTTTCTTCATCAGTAGTTTTCTTTTCCTTTCAGTAGTTGTTTACTTTTCTGTAGTTTTGTTTCCTTTTCAGTACTTGTAAACAACTGAAGAGGTTGTTCTTCAGTTGTTGTAGTATCAGTAGTTTTATGTTTTTCAGTAGTTGTAAATAAGATGTTTAACACTTAGGAACATTTGTAAGAAGATGTCAGTTGTTGACATCTTCAGTAGTTGTTAAACATCAGTAGTTATAAAACGGTTACATGTCACTTTCAAGTGACATCAGCCTACGTCATTCTTTCCTTTATAAGGAAGGATGACTCACCTGTAATCGTGCCATTGAGGCCGACAATCTTAATGCAATATTCCTTTTGTCGGATATTTCTCTCTCTATAACAAAATTCTTTTATCGCTTTATATCGAATGTTCTTGCTTGAATTTGTCTAATTCTGAGCTATTCCGCTGCTATATCTGTTCAATCGATTAAACCAAGAGGCTGAGATCCTAACAAATGGTATCAGAGCAGGTTAATCATTGATCGATCTAACAATTGATCATTGAAACTGTTCAATCGCTCTAAGTTTGATCGAATTAGCAAATTCGCAAGGATCTGTTATAGAGATTGAGAGTGTATCGCTTCTGGCCGTTTTATTTGAGGTTCTGTGTGGTTCTGAGCTAAATTTATTGTGATTTTACTTGAATCTGTCTGATTTTCCACAATGACTACTTCTTCGAATGATCCTTTCAATACTGGATCCTCTACCAAGCCTCCGATCTGGTGAGGAATGAGTAACATTTGGCAGAGAAGATTGCTCCATCACCTGTCTGTCAATAGCTCAGGTTGTTGGACATCTGTGGTACATGGACCACATAAGCCAATGGTGAATGATCCGGAAACAACCAGTTGGTTCCAAAGAAGAAGGAGCAATACTCGATGAGGACAAGAAGTTGTTTGAAATCGATGCAAAAGCCCATGGAATTTTGGCTATGGCTATTCCTAATGAGATTTACTCTGGGCTTCTGCATTGTGAGTCTGCTCATGACCTCTGGAAAGCCATCAAAGAACAATTTGGTGGTACTGATGAGGTTTTAGCAAACAACAGGGAAATCCTCGCCCAACAATATGAGACTTTCTCTCATAGAAAGGGTGAGACTCTGACTCAACAATTTGAGCGGTTTTCATGTTTAATCTCTGAATTGAAAATGGTTAAACATGAATATACCAGGAGTCAGATGAACCATAGATTCCTAAGATCACTGCCTGAGAGATGGAACACATATACCATTGTTCTACGCTCAAATGCTGATGTTGATCGCCTATCTCTCACCCAACTTCATGGGAAACTGCTTACATTCGAGAGAGAGATAGAGCAGAAAAGGAAATTGGCTTCATCTGGCAAGCTTACTGAGGATTTTGTCCAAGGGAACACTGCCCTGATTGGACATCAAGAGTCAGAATATGCGTCATCTGAAAGCCAGTATGATGAGCATATTGATTTCTCTACAAACACTTCTGAGCCTGCCTTTGTGAGTGTTGATAGTTATTCTGCTGGTAGTAATAGTGACAATCTATGTTTCATCATGGATGATCTCAAGGGGATTGCTGATGATGACTTAGAAGAGATGGATATTTTGAGCCAAATGGCCTTGATAAATATCAGATCTCAGAAGTTCTACAAAAGAACTGGAAGGAAATTCCCAGGACTCTCTGGCAAAACCAAAGTTGGTTTTGACAAGAGTAAGTTGAAGTGCCATAAATGCCACAGGCTTGGACACTTTGCAAGAGAATGTAGATCATCTGGATCTAACTCTCCTGCACCTTTTGTGACTTTCCCTGGCAATAGTCAACAAAACAGAGGGCAACAACCTGTCAATTCTGGTTATCATCATCAACCACAATCTCCTGCATATTTTGTTCCACAGGGGCCAATGCCATATCCATACCCCTGCTATTACATGCCACAACCAGGCCAGGTTCAAGCACCCACTGCTCAGCAACCACATGCACTCCCTGAGCCTCAACCATCCCAATCTCATCAACCTAATCAACTTCAACAACACAGCTTCTTCACACCAGGAGTTGTTGACTGGAGCAGCTTACCAGATGATGTGTCTGGTAATGAACAACTGTTCTCAGGTGCTGGTCAACATGGTGGTGAGCATCCTTTTGGAAATCTAGCTCTCATGACTTTGGAATCCTCTGATGGATCATCCTCAAGTACCTCTTCAACACAGGTATCACAGGTATCCTCTGAGGCTAAGGCCAAATTATGTTCTGAAACTTGCATAGCAGCATTTGCCTCTATTAGAGAAGCAAATGTGGCTTTAATCAATAAAAATGTAGAGCTAGAACAAATAATTTCCAAAAATAAAGCTGAGTTTGAGTCTGTGCTAAAAGAGAAAACTGATGAGATTTATAAATTAAAATGCCAAATCTCTGATGATAAGGCTAGGGAGGATGTACTCTTAGAGAAGTACAAAGACCTCAAAGATACTCTTGCTGTCACCCAAGTAGAGTGTGATCGATGGGTACAATCTTGCAAGGGCTTTGAAATGCTTCTTAGTAAGCAAACAGCTTCCAATGTGAAGTTTGGAATTGGTTATAATCACACTGCTCCTCCTACAGATTTTGCTTCAAGAGCAGGAGTAGAATCTGATGGAGAAAGTAATGACCAATCCACCTCATCATGTGATTCACTACTTGATAAAGCACCATCAGTAGTTGAAGTCAGTAGTAATCCCTCTGTGAACCTATCAGCTGATATTGATGGTTCAACTGCTGACACTCACATGATCAATGAGTTGATCAACCCAAGTGTTATCCCTAGAAGTACTGAGGGTACTGGAGAGCAGGGGATAACATCTGGAGTTCAAATCCCAATAACTGACAGCACTAAAGAGAAGAAAACTGTCAGTAGGAAGGATTTGAAGCCTACTAAGGGAGTTGACAGAAGGCAAAAAGTGCTTCTAAACTGCTGAAGAGCAAGTCTTCAGTAGTTTCATCTTCTTCAGTTGATGATCAACAGAAGATGAAGAAGAAACCATGTGAAATATGTGGTCTATTCAATCATCTCACAGATGATTGTTGGTACAAAAAGGGATCCAAACTCAAACAAAAGGAGAAAATTAAAGAAAACTTGGCTAAAATGAAAACTGAGTTTGAGTCCAAGTTTGTACCAGCAGCATCAAATCCTGTTACTCCTATGTCCAAAAAGAAATCTAAAAGGGAAGGAGTGCAACAGGCAACAGCTGAGGTTGCTCAAAAGAAGATGGTGCAACACAAGAACTCATCATCAAACACCAATACCAATGTGTCTGAAGAGCTGAAAGCTCTTTCCCAGAATCAGACACAGCTGGTAATGATGGTTCAACATCTGTTGGGAAGAGTTAACCAACTTGATGGCCCTGTGTTGAAACCCCAGAAAAGGAGATCCAAGCCAAAGGATTCCTCTTCTACACCATCTCCTTCACCTCAAGCTATTGTGCCCAATAAACCTGTTAGTTTACCATCTATTGATGAGACCAGGCCCAAAACCAAAAAGGTTTGGGTCTCCAAAACTAACTGATTGTTTATTAATGCAGGTTTCTTCAACATGCCAAAGTAGCATCTGGTATGTAGACAGTGGGGGATCTATGCATATGACTGGGAGCAACTCACTTCTTAATGACTACTCTCCAGGAAGGAAGGGTTTTTTTTCCTTTGGCAAAGATGCAAGAGGTTACATCATCGGGAAGGGCTTTGTTTCCAATGGGGAAATAAAGTTTGATGATGTCAACCATGTGGAAAATCTCAAGTATAACCTCTTGAGTGTCAGTCAATTGTGTGACAAAGGCCATGTTGCCCTTTTCACAAGCCAGAACTGCAGGATTCTGTCATCTAAAGTTCTGAGTTTGATTGACAAGGTATTGGATGCTCACACTCTCCTGAAGGCCAACAGGACAGGAAGAGTGTATGCCTTAGATCTTTCCAAGAAAATAGATCTCAAAGGCCATCCTTGCCTATTTTCCAAGGCCTCTCCTCAAGAATCTAATCTATGGCATAGAAGGCTGGGACATGTTAACTTCAAGAACATGAATCAGCTGATACACCATAGTTTAGTAAGGGGAATGCCTATGAAGGAGTTCAAGTGTGAAAACAACTGCACTGCTTGTTTGAAAGGAAAACAGCACAAGGTTTCATTCCCACCTATTGAAGAACCAAAGTCCACTGCCTGCTTACAACTTCTTCACATGGATCTCTTTGGTCCTGTGAGAGTGATGAGCATGGCAAGAAGAAATACTGTCTGGTAATTGTGGATGATTACTCCAGATTTGTATGGACTTTCTTTCTACATTCAAAGGATGAAGCTGCACAGAAGATCATAAACTTTGTGTTGTATGCTGAGAAGCAGTATTCCCTCTCAGTCAAGTGTATTAGAAGTGACAATGGAACAGAATTCAGGAACAATACACTTGATGAGTTCTACCTTTCCAAGGGAATAAAGAGCAGTTTAGTATTCCAAGAACTCCTGAACAGAATGGAGTTGTGGAGAGAAAGAACAGGACCCTCATTGAAGCTGCAAGGTCTATGTTGGCTGATTCTGGACTGCCATTGACCTTTTGGGCTGAAGCTGTCAACACAGCATGCTATGTGCAGAATAGAGTGCTAATAAATCAGAGGTTGATGAAGACTCCATATGAAGTTCTACATCATTTGGCCCCTCTCATTTCATTCTTTAGAGCATTTGGGTGTCCCTGTTTCATTCTCAACACAAAGGATCAGCTCCAGAAATTTGATCCTAAGGTGGATGCAGGGTACTTTGTTGGTTATTCATCAACTTGCAAGGCATACAGAGTCTTCAACTGCAGAACAAAGATGGTTGAAGAGACTCTACATGTCAAGTTCAATGAATCTCCAAAGGACAAGATTCCACAAAGCCCTGTGGAGCTCTTTGATTTGGACATACTGCAATATGTTCCTTATCAATCTCCTGCTGTTGCTCCTGTCAACAGTTCACCACCTGGTGTTACTGCTGAAGATGATGATGATAGTAGTAATCACCTCTTCAGGTTTAGTGACCAACTGCCTGAGTCCTCTAAACCTGATGCTCCTGTAGCTCCAGCAGCACCATCCACAACAAATGCTGATGAGATTTCTGCATCCTCAACTTCATTTGAGTTGCCACCATCTTCATGGTTTCAAGAATCTGCATCAACATCTGCTGCTGGAAGGTCCTACAAACACTTGCACAGATTTGATTGTTTACCAAGAGCTGAAAAATCACCCAATGTCTCAAATCCTTGGTGATATCAATGCTGGTGTTTCAACCAGAAGCCAGTTGTCCAATTTCTGCTTCTATGCTCTCTTCATCAGTCAGCTAGAGCCAAAGAACTATCATGTAGCTTTGAGAGACAATGGATGGGTTGAAGCCATGCAGCTTGAGCTTCTTCAGTTCAAAAAACAGCAAGTGTGGGAGCTTGTTCCTCTACCCCCAGGTAAGTGTGCAATAGGCACTAAATGGGTGTTTAGGAATAAAACTGATGAAAATGGGCTAATTGTTAAGAACAAGGCCAGACTGGTTGTGCAGGGGTTTGCACAAGAAGAAGGTATTGATTATGATGAAACCTTTGCCCCTGTAGCCAGACTGGAGGCAATTAGATTGTTTTTAGCCTATGCTGCACTCCACAATCTTAAAGTTTTTCAAATGGATGTCAAAAGTGCTTTTCTATATGGTAACATAAAAGAAGAAGTTTATGTGTGTCAACCACCAGGCTTTGAGGATAATAAGCACCCAGAATGGGTATATAAGCTTGATAAAGCTCTTTATGGGTTGAAACAAGCACCTAGAGCCTGGTATGAGACCTTATCAAACTTTCTTCTACAGAATAATTTCACTAGAGGCTCCATAGATAAAACTTTATTTATTAAGAAGGTGGATCAGCATAAGCTACTTGTTCAAATTTATGTTGATGATATTATATTTGCATCCTCTGATCCCCAATTGTGTGAGGAATTCCAAAACTTAATGCAACAGAAGTTTGAAATGAGTGCAATGGGAGAATTACAGTTCTTTCTAGGTTTGCAAATCAAACAAAAAGCTGATGGAATTTTCATTCATCAGTCTAAATACACAAAAGATCTTTTGAATAAGTTTGATTTACAAAACTGTAAACCCTGTTCTACTCCCATGTGCAACACCACACAATTGGATGTTGATCAGAAAGGTAAAGGTGTTGATGAAACTCTTTACAGATGTATGATTGGTTCCTTGATGTATTTAACAGCTTCTAGACCAGATATTATGTTTGCTACATGTGTTTGTGCTAGATTTCAGGCTGCACCTAAGGAGTCTCATCTGATTGCAGTCAAGAGGATCTTTAGATATCTGCAAGGTACACAATCTCTAGGCTTATGGTATTCCACTGGACATTCTTGCAAATTAGTTGCTTTCTCTGATAGTGACTATGCAGGGTGTAAGTTGACCAGGAAATCAACTTCTGGTGGATGTCAATTCCTAGGCAACTGTTTGATTTCTTGGCAGAGTAAGAAACAAACATCTGTTGCTACATCCACTGCTGAAGCCGAGTACATTGCTGCTGCAAGTTGTACATCCCAAGTACTCTGGCTTCAGAATCAACTTTTGGATTATGGCATTACAGAGACTAAGACTCCATTATTAATGGATAGTGCTTCAGCTCTTTGCATTGTCAAAAATCCAGTCCAGCACTCTAGGACCAAACATATAGAAATTAGACATCATTTTATAAGAGATTGTTTTGAAAAGGGTCTAATTAATCCTATGTTTGTGCCTAGTGCTGATGAGCTTGCAGACATTTTTACTAAGCCTTTGGATAGTTCAACTTTCCACAACCTGGTGTTAAGGCTTGGTATGCTGCAGCTAGAATAAGTGACAACTACTGATGATCTCAGTAATTACTGATGATCATTGGTAACCATGTCACATATAAGTACTGATGAGTTATTTTACCCTCAGTAGTTTTTATAACTACTGAAGGCTAAATGCTTTAAGTACTGTACTTTATCTGTTCTAAACTACTGATGTAGTTACAACTATGATGACTTACAACTACTGAAATCAGTAGAAACAGATAAGTACTGATGTCCTATGAAACAACTGAAAACAGCAAAAAGGCTGATGAGTAAGTGTTGAGGACAGTATGAAACAGCTGAAAGGCTATGAATTGACGACAACTACTGATGAGTACTCTCTCTTCAGTAGTTCACAAACTGCTGTTTCTTCATAAACAACTGAAGCAATACCATGTTCAGTAGTTTCACAACTACTGATGACTAACACCAAGTCTTCAGTTGTTTACAACAACTGATGGCACAACCAGGGTCTTCAGTAGTTTCACAACTACTGATGACTAATACCAAGTCCTCAGTTGTTTCAACATCTGAAGTCCAACTTGTCTTCAGTAGTTTTTTAAAACTACTGATGCCTAAATCAGAGACTTCAGTTGTTTCAACGTCTGATTGTAACACCATGTCTTCAGTTGTTTTATAACTGCTGACCACACCAATACCATCAGTCGTTTCAAACCTCTGAAAGTTAATACCACGTCATCAGTTGTTTCAAATACTGATGACTAACACCAAAACCTCAGTCGTTTCGTTTCATCCGTACCCTATATATATCTGATCCCTCTTTCAGAGTTTTTCATTCTTTCACGACCTAAAATTTCAAAAGCTCTGAAAATCTTTCACCTTCATTAATGGCGACCATGCAACTCAAGCCTCGACACAACTGTGTCGCGTACCTCACTAAATCGCCCTTCTGGACCAAATTCGATAATGCTATAGATCTTATGGTCCAATCACCACTGAAAACGGCCTTCCTCCTAAATCCAATCATTTATGCCGATTCGCTACATCAGTTTTGGACGAATGCAACTGTTAATGGAGAATATCCATTCGTCCATCAACTCTCATAAGGTGGTCATCTCTACTGCTACCATCCGCCAGATATTACTATTAGATGATGCTGCCTACCCTGTTGGATATCCTAAGCGCCAAATTGATCTTTCATTTGGACAACATGGATATCAAGGCGATCTTAGTGCTTCGACCATCCTGAAGAAACATTTTCCAGATGCTGAACGATGATATTTCATATGGTAAATGTTTGCCTGGCCTCGAAGACTTCTTCTTGGGATCAACTGTCTTCCAGATGGCAACAGGTACTGTTCTCTATCCTTGAACAAGAACCACTAAACTTTTCTGAAATAATTTTTCTTGAAATCAAGGATATGGCCACAAAACCACTTTCTAACCGTTGGATACTATATCCTCGGTTTATAATGGCCATAATAGAGAATCAGCTTCTGCTGAGGGACTAGTTGGTCTGGGAGTCCCTGCTTTGGCTGTATTGCCGGAGGTATACTCCCGACACAACACTGACCAAACTCTTAAACAGGCTGCCAAGCTGCGCAAACCCACGCAGCTGGAACCCACAGCCTCCACTTCCACATCCAAAGTCCCCTCCAAACCCACAAAGAAGAAGCCTAAGAAGGCTACTCAGGGAGTTGAGTCCCCTGAGGATGCTCCTGCTGCACCAAAGCAGGTTATCTCTACTGGAAATAACCCCCCAGTAGAGACTATGACTCCACCAACCGAAGCCGCTCAGGTTTCCTCTCAAAAGGAACCTGATGCAACCACTCAAAGGGAAGCCACACTGCTGGGATCCTCCTCACTTGAGGGGATTACCATTGAAGAGCACCACTCGCCCCGGGTGCACACTGCTTCCACACCTCTCCTGATGCAAACGCCCCTCAAAGCCCTACAATAATTGTTGCAAAAGTGCTGACGCAGTTGCATTCCTCACCCCCCACCCAGACACCAATCACTACTGGGATAACCTCAACACCTGAGGGGGAGGATCACAATGCTTCTGTCAACCCACAGCACAGGGGTTATCATGTTCCATCTCCTGGTGTAGACAAGGAGGTGCGACCTTCTGGTGAGGCTGCCACTGCCTCTGACTCAGCAAATGACCAGGATGCAGTTGGTAACATCTCTAAGACTCACCAGCGGCAACAGCTGATGAAGGACATAGTCCTGAGGCTGGAAGTCCCCAGAACCAAGAACAAGGGGCACATGCTATAATTGATCTACACTCAAGGCATGTTAATCCTGACTCTGTCAGGAGGTCAGGTGATTCAGTATCAACTGATGATGACCTGAGCTTCTTCTATGATGTAGTTGCTCAAAACACCATCCTAGAGGATGAGGTTAGCAGACTCAAAGAGCTGCTGGCCAAGATGTCTCAGGATGAAAGTCCATGCCACCACAATACACCCACAGATGGCACCTTCTTCTGAAGGTCCCCTAAACACTGAGCCAATACATACTTCCAAGCCACCAGCCTCTGCTTTTGGCACTGATTCTCAGGAACAGAACCATCCTGATCAATCAGTTGCTAACCTTCAAAAATCCCTACCTCTCATCACTCCCATGATCACAGATATAGTGATCAAAGCCATTGATGAGAGGCTTCCTACAATAATACAACCCCTGGTGGAGGAGTTGGTGACAAATCACTTTCTACTGCTCAAACCCTTGCACCCAATGCAACCAAAAAGGGGGAGAGTCAGTCAGTTAAAGGAAAAGGAAGAGGACAGATGGGAGAAGGAGAAAGAATCAGAGAAGGTAAATGAGAAGGAGTTGGCTGTTATAAGTGTGGAGGAGACTGAGTTTGATCATGAGAAGGAGAAGGAGAGTGAGAAGAGAGCTGAAGTGAATGAAAGTCAAAAAGACTTTCATGTCACATATCAAAAGAGGAAAGAGGAGAGTCTGAGAAGGAGAAGGAGCTGAATGATATGGTGAAAGAAGCTGATGCCAACCATAACCGTTCAATGGATAAAATCATTGATCAGTTATATAGGCAGGGTTTTGACATCCAACAACTAGACTCCGAGATCAGAAGGTTGGAGACAGAGGAGATCAACTCAAGATGGGCTAGTTATGATGCCTTAGAAAGAGAAAGGCTGGAGATAATGATTAGATTTGTAGCCAAATACTTGGGAAGATCTCTGATAGAAATAAGGGCCTGGACCAGGGACAACATCTTGGCAATAACCACCAAGATTTGTTCGTCTGAAGCATACTCCAAGGGTTTAGTGATTGAGGCATTAAATGAAGCTGGGGTTGGGAACCGAAAAGAACTGACAAAATTTACTAAAGCCTCCCTTACAGCCAAAATGCTAAAACAGTCTGAAAAGCCTCTATCCTCAAAATCACTACCTCCACAACCCACTAAAACAACCCCTTTACCCTCTAAACCAACCATCCAACCCACAAAACCAAATCCTTTACCCCCAAAACCCACTGCCAGTGATGTACCTAGACAAAAGAAAAGAAAGGTACTGAGGGCTGATGAAGAAGAAGAGGAGGATGAAGACAGACTGCCACTCTCTGCAGTTATCACTTTGCCTAAGGCTAATCCAATGTCCATCACTCCTGCTTCTCAAATGCATGATGTGATGATAAAGATTGAAGAGGAACAGATGCAAAGACATGATGAGGAAATGCTGAAAAGCATTGACAAAGCATATGCCACATCCTCTTCAATGATTAGCATGAAGAAAGAAGTCTTAAGATTGTACACCCTTGCTAATACCTTTCAATACCAAAGGGAAAAAGTAAGGATATGGCCTGATCCTAGGGTGGCACACAGGATTGTCAAGAAAGAAATTCCTTCAAAATACAAGGGCCGAGTGAAGAGGGTTGTCGACGAAGACATCACTGTGGTTCTTGTAGTGTCCCCCTGGGAAATTGTAGAAGAGTTCAAGAAAGCTTATGAAGCCAAACAACCACCCAAAAGATGTTGGAGAATAAAATCATAAAGAAGGGATTGGTTTACAAAAGACTTGAAAACTTCAAACAAGATGAGCTCAACCTGCTCTTAGAAGGGACTCATCCAGATGAGTTTGCTTACAGACAAATAACCACGGTTGAGCTCAAGAATGGAAAACAGGCCAAGTACATCTCTGAAGTGTATGGCCGAGAAGGATTGTTTGATGGTGTGCCCGAGGTGCTGACAATGGATGAGCAGATCATGTTTCTAAGGGCTTACACCAGGGAATCCTATAGGCTGATACACGGGAAGTAGATCTCATGGTTGGGGTAACAGCTCAGTGTCCAAGTCCCCAATACAGAGCTCCCAACCATATCATGCAAAACAGATCATCAGAGACTTCTTCCCAGGCCGGTGCTGAAAAAGGGTCACTTCTCATCTGATCAAGAGGATAAAAAGACCAATCTATCTGCCAAAATAAGTGGGACTCGTCAATAACTTAGAGGTTTTGGCTGCATTGGTTCAGGGGGAGTTTGTTGGACCAAAAGAACCAATGAGCCTGATCAGAGAAACCTCTAAGTCCCACAGGACATCACAACAGCTGAAGAAGACCTGATCAGCTGTTCTACAAAGTCTGAAGAATACAACTGCTGAAGTATTTCTGAAGTACTGAAGACAAAGACTGAGACAACAGCTGAAGATCTAAAGTCTGAAGACTTCAACAAGTACTGAAGACAAAGACTGAAGATCAACAGCTGAAAGACAAAGTCTGATGTTCAAGTACTGAAGACATCAGCTGATGCTAACAGCTGATGACAACAGCTGAAGAGGGCTTCTTCAGTTGTTGTGATGGTTTTTCTTCATCAGTAGTTTTCTTTTCCTTTCAGTAGTTTGTTTACTTTTCTGTAGTTTTGTTTCCTTTTCAGTACTTGTAAACAACTGAAGAGGTTGTCTTCAGTTGTTGTAGTATCAGTAGTTTTATGTTTTTCAGTAGTTGTAAATAAGATGTTTAACACTTAGGAACATTTGTAAGAAGATGTCAGTGTTGACATCTTCAGTAGTTGTTAAACATCAGTAGTTATAAAACGGTTACATGTCACTTTCAAGTGACATCAGCCTACGTCATTCTTTCTTTATAAGGAAGGATGACTCACCTGTAATCGTGCCATTGAGGCCGACAATCTTAATGCAATATTCCTTTTGTCAGATATTTCTCTCTCTATAACAAAATTCTTTTATCGCTTTATATCGAATGTTCTTGCTTGAATTTGTCTAATTCTGAGCTATTCCGCTGCTATATCTTCAATCGATTAAACCAAGAGGCTGAGATCCTAAATAGAGTTGGATATTGATGTTTTCATTCATGAAGCTGGGACAGGAAGAATTGAGGATGAAGTACAGGTCTCAAAAAGGATCATAGGGTCAGACCCATCACTTTATAACTTATCTCCCACTCCCACAAGTTCAGGGGCACCACTTCAAATGGACATTTGTGTCTAGTCAGCATCTCTTCCCAATCCAACTACTTCAGGTTTGAAAACGTCAGGATCATCGTTGCACCCAATATTAGTACCTGAAGCAAATACTACGAAGTTAAAGACTGAGAATCTCGGTAATATGACTATGCACAGAAGTAACAGCATTTTAAACAACAATAAGCAAGTTATAAAGAAGAAATAGATTTTAAAAAACAACTTAGGGAAACTGAAGTGTTGCGTTTAATCAAGCCATGACATAAAGTTCTACTTAAACTCTCTAGAGAAACTAAGAAAGAAAAAGCAGTTTGGAGTCGAAGTCAACTCATTAAAACAAAAACTGCACAGGTAGACCAGTTCTTCTCAATAGTCCAACACTTAGTGAAAGAACGTAACAACGTGGAGGGGTTGGGTTACAAAGTGGTTCCATCACCACATGAGATCTTGTTGAATTCAAAATGAAGACCAATAAATAAAAATCCAATCAAGGATCATGTGGTGTGCACTCCTATAGTTAGTGATCCAGATTCCACGAGTAAACTAGTGGAATCTGTCACTAAATAGAAGAAACCCACTTTAAAATCTTAAGGTAATATGCGTATTGTTAATTGGGATGAACAATTTGAAAAGGTTAATGTAAAGTTAGGTTCAACATGTCTATTCTGAACCCAAAAAGACCAAACAAGTTAACCAACCATGTGCTACATGTCTTAGTCCAAATAAACAAAAGGGTAAAGATTTTAAAAATGTTCACATAATGAATTTTGTTAAAGAAGCAAAAACATCTAAACAAGAAGTGTCCAAACCCAAACAGACTAAAGTCACACTTGTGACACACACTTCCCCACAGAAACAGTACCACCAACATGTAGAAAGTAGACCATGCTACAATTATGGAAAGTATGGACACATTGCTTCTAATTGTCCTTATTATCAGACACCACAAAAGAAAATTGAACTTCATGATACTAAACCAAGTTATTCAAAAAGTTGTTCTATCACTCCACCAAAAAGAATTAGTGAACATAAAGTTCAAACCGTAAGCCAATCGTCTGTCTATCACGAACAGGCCATACACAAAGCTGGCTTATGAAAAGAAAAGTCAAGTCTAGTGTCTAATATTGAGAACAAGAAGAAAAGTGATTTTCCCTCACCCTCAAATGGACAGTGGGTTGAGTTCATGATGCGTGATCGTCTGGGTCACCCAAGCCAATTAAGGCTTGGGTCCCTAACCTAAACTAATCATTTCCTTTGAATGTGCAGGGTGTCTGCTATAGTGCTACTACAAATACCAGGATTGTTGATAGCGGGGCATCAAGGCACATCACTGGGAACCTGTCTCTGCTGTCTAACGTCAAACAAATTAAAGGAGGACATGTTTCATTTGCTGGAAATAAAGGAGGATATATCACTACAGAAGGCGAAGTAGGAAACCAGAAAGTAAATTTGATAAGGTAAACTATGTTCAACAACTTCAAAATAACTTACTTTCTATCTCCCAGATATGTGACAAATAATTCAAGGTTGTATTTGACAAGAAGAAGTGCTATGTTCTGAAAAAGGACTATGTTATCTCGGAGGACCAAGTCTTAATGTCAGCTTCAAGATATAATGATTTATATGTCTTGGACCTATCAAAGGCCTCCACAACTGATCATAATGTACAATGCTTCTTGTCAAATGCAACAGAGAAAGACTCCATCTCCTGGCATAGGAGAATGGGACACATTAATCCACGGAAGATGAATCACTTGATTTAGAATGATCTAGTGCGTGGAGTAATGTTAAGAACTTCCAATTACCGGATTTTGTGTCGCATGTAAGAAAGGGAAACATACAAATAAGTCTCATAAGGCAAAGAAAGTTCACTTAATTGACATGCGTCTTAAGCTTCTCCACATGGATTTGTTTGGCCCAGTTAGTACAAAGAGCATTGCTGGCGATTTGTATTGCTATGTAGTTACGGATGATTACTCAATATTTTCTTGCGTGATGTTTATGAAATCTAAATCAGAGATATTTGAATCATTCAAAGAGCAGATAACTACATTGCAGTCACTCTACAAGCTGAAGGTAAGGCAAGTTTGCTTAGACAACGGTACCGAGTTCAAGAACTAGTGGATGGAGGCATTCTACAAGGAAAAAGGAATTGTGCACCAGTTCACATCTCCCTACACTCCTTAAATGAATGGAGTTGCTGAGAGAAAGAATCGAATCTTGATCAAGTCAGCCCGGATAATGCTAGCAGACTTGTAACTGGATATCCAATTTTGGAACGAGGAAGTAGCTAACGCATGTTCCCTCAATCGAGTCTTGTTGTCAAACGTCATGGTAAAACGTGTTATGAGTTGCTCCAGCGACGTAATCCAAATCTGGAGAACCTCGAACCATTGGGGCACCATGTACGCTGCTGAAGAAAACTCAGCCAGGAGGAAGTTCAGCGAGAAGGCCGAAGAAGGAATTTCTTAGGATAAAACATACCAAATAAGAGAGTTTATTATAACTCAATGGGTCAAGTAGAAGTGTGGTGCAATGTTGATGTACAGAGATGTATGATGTGTTAAACACACCATCACTGGACTCGACAACCTCAGCTTCACAAGGTGAGTCTTCTAGTTCTTCAGGGGGAGCGCTTAAAGTAAGTGACTCCTCCTCTAATGATGAAGACGTGGAAAATGATCAGGTGGATTAGGAGGAATAGGTTCCTACTACTGCAAGTACACAAGCATCTGATATTAATGCCTCTCACACTTTGGAACCTCACACTCCCACTGCCTTAGATACTGAACCTGGTGTTCACAATCTGGATAATGAGGTAGTTGTTCCCACCACTCCTGGATCACGACTAAATGTTTACTATCCTTTGGACAATGTCATTGCAGATGTTTGATCAAGAGTACAGACAGAAATCAGCTATACTAAGCTGATTATGCCTCAGTGATGGGAAAGGGATACCTTCATGATGGTGCGTATTGATGTATTGTGTCTCAGTTTAAGCCAAAATATGTTTGTGAAGCCCTAAATGATGAGGCATGGATGAGTGCCATGCAAGAGGAACTTCTTCAATTCAAGAAGTTAGGAGTATGGACACTGGTGGATAGACAAAAGGTGCTAAGGTCATTGGCACGAAATGAGTTTTGAAGTGCAAGAAAGATGACCAAGGGGTCATAATAAGAAACAAGGCTCGACTTGTTGTTCAAGGATTTTGACAAGCCGAGGGTATTGATTACAATAAAGTGTTTGCACCTGTGGCAAGAATGGAAGCAATCCGTTTCTTCCTAGCTTATGCATCTTACATGAAGATCAAAGTTTAACAATTAGATGTAAAGAGTGCATTCCTTCATGGTGAAATCGAGGAGATAGTGTACGTCATTCAACCCAAAGGATTTGAGGATCCGTATCATCAGGACAGAGTGTACAAGTTGGATAAGGCTCTCTCGAGCTCCACCAAGCCCCAAAAGCATGGTATGAAAAGCTCTCGACTCATCTTGTGAAACATGGCTTTCGCAGAGGAGTGATTGACTATACACTGTTCATCAAAGAAAAGGATGGTGACTTACTACTAGTTCAGATCTATGTTGATGACATAATCTCCGGTTCCAAAAACGAAGTATTATGTAAAGAATTTGAAGCAGTAATGAAAGCGAAATTTGTGATGAGTGCGATGGGAGAGATGAAGTTCTTTCTCGGTTACAGGTGCATCAGACACCTAAGGGAATATTACTACATCAGACCAAGTATGTAGGCGATATACTAAGTCGTTTCAATATGGAGAATGCTTCGGCAGCTGGCACTCCACTGGCTACAAACCACGATGTGGCACCCGGCGAAAACGGTGATCTGGTGGATGCCACCATGTACCGAGGAATGATCAGCTCCCTCATGTACCTCACTTCCTCACGACTTGATATCATGTACGTGACGTGTCGCTGCTCCAGATATCCGGTGGAACCGAAAGTCAACCATCTCATAGGAGTCAAAAGGATATTTCGTTATCTGAAGGGTACTCCAACACTTGGGTTGTGGTATCCGCATGACGATGACTTTGAGCTTACAGCGTATAGCGATTCGGATTATGGCGGCTGCAAAATGAACTACAAGTCAACATCTGCAGGTTGTCAATTCTTTGGGAAAATATAGTCACCTGGCCATGTAAGAAGCAGACATCGGTTGCTCGGTCAACTTGTGAAGCTGAATACGTTGCTACTACAAGTTGCAATTCACAAATCATCTGGATTCAACAGCAAATGCGCGACTACGGTTTGAAATTCTCTAACACTCCTATATTTGTTGATAATTCTGCAGCTATATCCATAACTAAAAAAAACCAAACACATCAGAATTAAATATCACTTTACACGTGATTGTTTTGAAAAAAATTTAATCGATGTAGTTAAAATTAATACGAACTTTCAACGCGCTGACCTCTACACAAAAACTTTTGATAAACCAAGATTTTTATATTTGTTGAGGTCAATGGCATGAATAAGAAATGTGAAGTGATTTCGGAAGATGACAGTACCTAGTCCGACGAGTAGAGTTAATTTTTATTTATTTTATTTTATTTTTATTTTATTTCTTCGCCTATTAAAATTCAAAATGCAAAAACATTTTTGGTTTTAGAATTTTAGGGGAGAATAGGTTAGATTAGTATTATATTAGTCATGTTATTTAATTACTTAAACAAATGAGGGAGGAGGACAACTTAGCTAAAAAGAAAGTAATAAAATCTGTGACACTGAATCAACAAATTTGGAAAATGATAGTACACAGGGAATAGATTATTTGGGACCTCAAAAGGTTTAACTGTTTAAGATGCAAAATACAAATTTAAGTCTAAAAAGTCGAAGCAAAATAAAAGGAAAGATGATAGTTAAACTAGTACGCTACTATGGTAACATAGAGAAAGTAGACCTAGAGGTTGTTAGCTCATTAGATGATATGTCGGTAGATTCAACAAAATAGATAAGTAGACCTCATTGGTGATTTCAAGCTCAAACTAAGTTGTTCAACAAGCTGTGGGTTCCCATCTTATCCCTGGTTAACACAATCAACGAAGTTCCAATAAGGGGTGACGAGCAAAATAAACACCACAGTTGTGTGCGGATGACCATAAAATACGAGCAAGCACATGAAAAATGCAAAAAGGAATCAACCTAATAACCTATGTTGTTAGTGCGATATGTGCAAAAAGAATATAAATGCTCAAACAAGAAGATAGGTTGTGTGTCTCTCTACTGTGCGGTGGCACTGACCTGAGGATAAGCATAACCTAAATATTCTAGAATTCATTTTTGTTTGCGCCTCTCTGATGTACGGTGGCACTGACCTGACGCTTAGCATCTCTTTGAAAGCTCTTAAAATAGTTTCTTCTTGTAATATACCCGTACACCGCTCAAAAATCTCCTGAGGAATGTTGATTACCATATAAGCGTGGGATCCACAAATGCTTGTTGAAATAATTAAACCTTAAATCATCACCAATGTGTGTCAAAAATCTGTGTATGGATTTAAGAGGACAAGTATATTGACAATTATTGTGAGCTGCAGCTCTTGAAAGTTAAAATCATTGTGTGCATCTTGTAGCTCTAGTATGATTTCCTAAGATTGCTATTGACCATCAGTGAAAACAAGAATAAAGCATCAAAATTGTTGATTAAAATGTCACAAGTGATTCTGATATACTTGTATGATTCCAAAATGAATCATACCAGAAATGATTAACTAGAATTGAAGTTGTGTTGTCCAGGAAGTAAAATCAAATAGAATTATTCTAATAGGTTGAATTTCATCTCTAATCAAAAATAAAAAATATGTCTTGTTATTGTTCTTAATTTCAAAGTTGTTCTGTTTAATTTTAGTAAATTGTAAGGTAAGTGTCGGACACAACAACTCGTCGTAATCTATGAATCACTCACTCAAAAGGGTCGCGTCTAAGGTGACCAAAACATTCAAAATTAAAATGAGTCACGTCTAGGATGACAAATTCGTTTTATGTAAAAGGATCACGTTTGAGGTGATCAACGGTGTTTCAAATTAAAAGGTCATGTCTAAGATGATCATCACTGATAATGTTTTATTTATTGTTAAAATGATAAGTGTTTGAAAGTGCATAAGGTCAAATTAACAAATCAGAGACATTCGCATGACTGGACCATAAGTATGGACCAGTCGCACGAATGGAGCATGAGATTGAACCATTCGCACGATTGGATCATGAGTATGAGCCAATCACATGAATGGAAGTGACCGACTGAGTCAGTCATACGATTGAGACCCAGTCGCCCGAATGAAGCGTGCGAATAGGTCCAATCGCCCGACTGAAGATAAAATCAGTATAAATAGGGCTAAAGTCGGTCGCATATTTTCATCACTCCCATCGCTCCCAAATCGCCAAAAGCAAACACACTCTGCCAAAATTTGATTTAGTTGATTTCTCACTGCTCTTGTGTTACTAACTTATACTCTCATGATATGCAGGTAATTTGTGATTGAATTTGCACAAAATGCATGGTGAAATCAAACCTTAACAGGCCCAAATTGTTTAAAATCAATAGATAAGTAACAACCATCACATAAACCACATAAACGTGTATAATGGTTAATATGGAAGACATACTGTGACAATTTGGGTTCATGCGAGTCTAAAGAGTCTAAACACAACGTTTGACTTCAAGTTTTGACCTAGATTCGGGGTTTAAAGTGTCGAACAGAGAGCTATGCGACTGGTCACTCCGAATAAATTTCAATCGCACGATTGAACTAGGCGAGTGACTTAATCAACGGAATGAACTAAGCGAATGACTCAATCGGCCGAATGAACTAGGCGTATGAGCACAATCGCCCGATTGAACTCAGCCACATGCACAATCGGCCGATTGAACTCAGCCGCATGCTCAGTCGCCCGATTGAACTCAGTCGCATACTCAATCAACTAACTGAACTCAGTCGTATGGTTCAATCGCATGATTGAACCAGACTGATTTCATAACAGGTTAAGCTTGAAGTATTTCTATATTGCATTGATCTGATCTTTATGTGTCTTATGTTACAGAAACATGGCAGAGAGGTGGATGATAAACACCAAGCACAACATCTGTGCTCACCTTGATTCTACCTCTCGGAATGCTGCTGAGTTCTTAGGGATTATAGCTTTTCTGCGCCGATCATGAATCTTCAAGGCTATATCGACTCCATGCACACCTTACAGGTTTATCCAGCAGGCATTCTGGGAGAGTGCCAGGGTTGACAGATCAGCTAAGCCTCATTGTATACAGAGGTTAATCTTTGGACAAGAGATAGTGATCACGGAGGAGGACTTGAGACGAGTCTTAGGTCTGGGTGAGAATGGAGACCACCCAACTAAGCTACATCCCTTGACAGTCCCGGGATGCTCTATGAGGATCAAGTACGCCAATGACTTGAATGTCGGAGTACTGAACAAGAGTAACATGTGCCCTCAATTTAAGTATTTGGCACATGTGATCCTCAAGTGCATAGCCTCCAGGCGTGGAGGTTTTGATGACCTCTCCGACCAAATCCAGAATGCATTCGTTGCACTGGTGCTAAACCATCCGTTCAGTTTCTCTTGCATGATCTTCTCTTATCTGGTCGAGAACCTGGAAGCCAAGGGCAAGGAGGGCTTCTATATGTACCCACGATTCCTCGATTATCATTGACCAGAATCTGCCCTCACTGCCTAAGGAGAGTCAATATGTTGTTACTCTTGAGGTCATGGATGACACCACCATTGTGAGGATAAAGGTCTACTAGGGAAAGCAGGTGAAGCCCCCGGTGAGGAGGTTGTTCGGCCATCTGGCCAATGCAGAGTATGTGGTGCCAGCTAGGATGAAGTGGCACCACGACCATAGTGATTCTAATGTTGAGCAGATTGCTCTTCCCTTCGATGATTCTGATGGTGATAACAATAATGCTGGTCAAGGAGATGATGGTCCGGGTGGACCCGAGTCTACTCCTATTCACCCTGATTTCCAGATGGAGGAGGAGGAGTCTGATGAAGAGCCTCTGGTGAGAATGGTGGGAAGCCGGGTCATAGCCACTGATAGAGGGCTCAGGGTGGTTAGTGGACGCCAAGGGGAGTCCAGGGATGCCACTACTGCTGATACAGATCCTTTGTATACCCCGGACTCGCCCAGCAGCCAAGGGGGAGCCACTATTTCTAAGGGCTTTAGGAAGAAGAGGATGGCTCACCCCTATGGCAAAAAGGGTAAGAGCCCAAGATTTATATTGACCACATCCACTACTGCCATAGCCACCACCACTACTGCCACAACCACCACCACTACTGCCACAGCCACCACCACATCCACCACAGCTACCACCACCATTACCACACCCCCTACCATCACTTCCACACTCCTATCCATCACTACTACAACCAACCCTTCACCATCCACTCATATCCCACCACCCATATTCACCACAGCCACCACTACCACCACGAGCCACCAAGCAGGTCCATCATCCCACACCACCTTCACATAAGACCCACTCTACCCTCCATTGGGGTAGAGGAATAGCTAGCAGCACTAAATAGGATGGTGCTGAAGCTGTTAGCTACTAACGAAGAAATAGCTGCTCAACTAAGTCAGCTTGTGGAGCTAAATGCTACTCAAGTATAGCAGATTGCCCCGCAAGCACAGTAGATTTCCCAACTCCAGGGGCGCAATGACCAATCAGTAAAGAGGATTGAGGAGTTGGAGGCTTAGGATGATCATGCTCAACCTAAAGGGATCGAAAGATGAGCCTCTAAAGATTAGAGAGGGTGATGATGATGATGATGACGATGATGAAGATGATGATGATAGTGATGATGATGAGACTAGTGAAGATAAAGGGCCAAGGGCAAAGAAAGATGATGATAATGATGAAGAAGGAGATGCAGCTGCATTTGCCTAAGCTCAAAGTCAAGAGAGAAGGACAAAAAGAAATCAAGACCTAGGAGCATCATCCTCTACCCCACCTGCTAAGAAGCCTGCCATTCAAGACAAAAGTAATGCTTAGATGTTTATGTATTTGAAAACTTTTGTACTTGAATCTTGTATTAAAATTCTGTAATTAATGTTTATATATCTTTATCAAATGTTTGAATGTCTTGATTAATTACTAATGATTGATGTGTTTTAAATGTATAAATCAAGCAGATCAAATATCTCAGCAAGATAAATATGATGTTGCTCCCCTACAACAACTCAGGTCTTAACTCACAATGATTGATTTGCAAGGGATTGTCAGAAGGTCGGTGAGCTATACTCCCGAAGAACAAGAAATCATACATGACCTGACTGACGAGTAACTTGTAGAGATATTCAGGGTAAACCCAGATGAGATTGTCAAAGATGTGACAAGTGACGACGAGCTAAATGATGTAGATGAAATCGAGATAGAGGATGTCACTGCTGACCACTATCCAGAGTACACTGACCGAGAGGGCAATGTGATCCCCAACTTGGGTGACACTCTCGGCAGTGCTACCTTTGATAAACTGGATGAGATGGAAAACAAAATTGAGAAGAATGAGAGCCAAGACCAAGCCTCGGACGCTGATGTTGATATCAAGAAGGCTAAATGGGTGGCTTGTTTTGCTGAGATCCGAGCCCTACGCACTGCACAAAAGCCAAATGTCTACACCAAGCTATACAAAGCCAAGAAACATCTAAAGATGTCAGGAAAGATTATCGTGTGCGCATATCTTGAGGATCTTAACGTGTGTGCAGTTAAGAGGGAGAAAGCAATTGAGTACTTTAGATTCCCACATGATCTGAAGACTCTCCCTGGTTCTGAACTCAACCAAGCTTGCACGCCTAAAGTTATTATATGCTGATCCGAGGAAAATGCCAGGCTAGTTTGAGGCTGCACTAAGGAAAGAATACCACACCAGGTGGGTAAACTTCAGACTTTAACAACCGAAGAGGTACATCAGAAGGTCTGAAGTTGACCCTATTTCTGGAAAGCCTAAGGTAGTGCAGAAGTAGAGTCCTTTGCATACAATGTCCAAAATCCCTCTAAGGGAAATGCCACAAGACTTCACTCCACACTTCAACTGGTGGTATTATGATTGGAGAACAGGTGAAGCTGTCACAGTCTTACAAAGAGAGAGCAAAAAGGAAACTATCCGGGTGTTCGACCCTATGTGGCTAACCAACTTGTCTGCAAACGATGTCTATACCTTATACAAGTGGCCACTATTCTATGAATCGCAAGATATAGTACAAGCCCTCCAGTTCCAGAACGTGATAAGACTCTATTTTGAATTTGAGATAAATGCCGGAGTTACAAGACAGGAAAAGTACAAGAAATTTGAAGAACTAATGAAGAATGTTAGACTATGATGTAAACTAGGTCAAAGGGGGAGTTTGTTGATACGTATGTACCTAATTTAGAAGCTTAATGTAAAATGTCTATCATGTCTTACATATATGTAATGAATGGGTATGAATGAAATACAATATGTGGTTGATGCTTATAATGTTTAATATTTCATTGTTTATTGTGTGATAATTTATAGTGAACTAACTATATAGGTTTGTGGTTGTTGTTCATAATTCTTAGTCAATAATTATTGAGAAATGTGTTCAAACTTAATCATATGAAGACCTCATGCTAATGGACCATGCTAACGGACCATACGCATGAATACTTCATGCTATTGGACCAGTCGCACGACTGAACTAGGAGACCGGATCAGTCGCACAATTGAGACATAAGATTGACTCAGTCGCACGACTGAACCTTCAGTTGTGCGGATGGATCAATCGAATGATTCAGTCAAATGACTGAACCATGCTAATGGTTCAGTCGTACGATTGGAAGACCCTAACATATAAATACCACCTAATTCATGGAAAAACGTAACAATTTGAATACCTACGCACATAATCGTACCCTAGCCGTCCAGAGACTCAAGAAAACCTGTTCCAAGTTCATAGATCACAATTAATCGTGTTCTAATCGTTCTTAACGTTTCTTAAATCGTTAGACTGATCTGAACTGTGTTCTCCCTGATTGGATCGCCAATCAATTAGGATTCCGCACTATTTGATCTGGTGTAAGGCCCCGTTCCCGGACGCTTACAGCTAGATCCTCATCGCACATAAAACATATAATTACTTTTCTTTTACACAAATATCGCAGCGGAAACATTCAAAAATGACATCTCGTTTCATTTTAAAAACTTTTGCAAAATTATACATCATAATTCAATTACAAAACCCCAGTTGCATTACATCACAAAAGTATTATAAATATGGATGTCATCCCAAAAGAGCTGAGTAGCCGCCTCGTGCCATCCTCAGCAACTATTACCTGCCAACTGGAAACACATCAAAGTTAGTGTTGCTGAGTGAGTTCTAGTTTTATAAATAAAACATACTTTTCTCTTGTTAAAAACCATACTTTACGTTCATGCAATCATACATCATACATATACAGATAACATCCCTATTATCTTCATCATTTATACGCTAAATTTCATTCTTTCATACATTCTTACTTTCATTCATTCATTACTTCCAGTGACCTGTACATTACCCCAAACATTGTGCACGAAGCGAACTGGGTCTGAGGTCTTTCATAGCCTCGAACATTAGGCACAGAGCTGACTCCAGTACCTAGGGCAAGTACAGTCACCACATATCTTTTCTCTTCCATTCTGAATCAATGCCATATGCTATACCCCGAACATTGTGCACGAAGTGGGTAACTGAGCCTGAGGTCTTACATAGACCTCGAACATTATGCACGAAGCTGACTCTAACACCTAGGGCAAGCGGCAAGGATCCCATTCATATGGTCAATCACAAAGATTGGACCCCGGTGTGCATCCTTCGGGGTAGCTAACCCGCACACCGTTGAGCTAACACCTCCATCGGGTGTGCACCTCCATACATTTGCTTGCAAGCCTTCTTACATTCATTCGTTCATTAATGCATGCATTCAATCATCATGTTTCTGTTTCATTATCTTTCGCTTTACGTTACATAATACTTTCGGTTCATTCATTAACATAACACGTAAAGCCACCGAAAGATAAACATACATCAAAATAAGGAACATCAACATACACAATCATCATCATCGCACAGGGCAACATCAAACATACTTAACATACATAAACATGCAACATCATCATCATCATGCCCAAGATGCTCTTTAATGCCTCAACCGTCATCTTACATGAACTTATGGGAACCTTTACATCAAAACTTACATCTTACTTTCCCCCGAAAGTCAGAAGTCAAACTACACATTCATTCGGGTTCAACAGCCCTATTCGGGCGTATGGACACCCTTCAGTCGCATTGCCTCCATGTGGCTGAACATCATGCGAATGAACCAATGCGGATGAACAGTCATGCGAATGAACACCCAATCGTGCGAATGGACTCTCATGCGGATGGAACTAATGCGGATGAGCACTTATGCGACTGGACCCTCAGTCGCATGACTCCCATACGACTGGCCCAATCGTGCGAATGAACTCTCAATCGTGTGAATGGACCCCAATGGTGCGAATGGACCCCAATCGTGAGAATGAACCCCAATCGCACCTCAATCGGCCGTATGGCGTCCATTCGATCGCCTAGCCCTAGCTGGTGCAGAATGCAGTTCATCCCGAACCAAATCTACCATTTTCGACCTCCAAGCTCATCCAAACTCATTCTAAGCCCAAATCAACCATCCTAACCCTTAGAGATGCATACCACAACACCATTCAAGCGGCACACAAGCTCACAAACAAGGCTCAACGCATCACACACACACATACACATACACAAACAGGTCAAACATGCACACACTCAAAAACCCAGTTTTGAGATGTTTCCAGCCCAAATCATTCAAAAACATGTAAAAGAGGGGTCCTAGAACTCACACAAACGACCACAATGACAAGATCTTCGATTTGACTCGCTTCTCAACGATTTTGGCCACTCGAACCAACACGAACCAACACTTCTTTCTCTTTTCTTCCTCTCTCTCTTCTCCTCTCTTTTTCTTGGCTGAAATGTGAGTGTGTGGGGAGAGTATAGCTGCCCTCTCCCTACACATATCACCACATTTCCACTTTCCCTCGTTGGCGAGTTTGGTCCCTCAACTTTGGACTTTATTTCTTTTCTTTATTCGTCGACCTCAAAATAGATAAATAAATGGGTGTTACAAGTCCACCCACCCCCTTTAAATAGGTTTCATCCCCAAAATCTATTATTCCTCGAACAAGCGTGGGTAATGCTGTCTTATTTCTTCCTCAGTCTCCCACGTTGACTCGGTTCCCTTCATGTGCTTCCACTATACACGCACAAGGGGAACCACTTTATTTCTCAGCCTCTTTTCCTTTCGATCGATGATTGCCACTGGTTGCTCCACGTAGACGTTCGTCTACATCGATATCTCTAGTGGAACAATCATGTATTCATCAAATAAGCACTTTCTTAGATGAGATACATGGAATGTTGGGTGAATTCCATTTAACTCTTCTAGGAACTCCAATCTATAGGCCACCTCTCCTACTCGAGCAACGATTCGGAAAGGGACTATGTATCTCGAGCTCAACTTGCCCCGCTTTCGGAAACGAATGATGCCCTTCCAAGGTGAGACCTTCAACATAACCCGGTCACCCACCTGGAACTCAATCAGTCTGCATTGTTTATCGGCATACGACTTATGTCTATCTTTGGCTGCCTTCATGAAGGCTTTGATCTTCTCAAGATTCTCAGTCGTAGCCTCGATTACCTCGACGCTCCCCAATTCCTTCTGACTAATATCACCCCAACAAACGGGTGTTCTGCATCTCCTACCGTATAGCATCTCATATGGTGGTATAGCAATGCTGGCATGATAGCTGTTGTTGTATGAGAATTTGGCTAATGGTAGGTGGTCATCCCAACTTCCCCCAAAATCAATCACACATGCCCGAAACATGTCTTCCAATGTCTGAATGGTCCTTTCTGACTGACCATTAGTTTGGGGATTATAAGTCATGCTAATATGTAACCTCATCCCCATGGCATCGTGGAATTCGTTCCAGAATTTGGATGTAAACTGGGTGTCACGATCAGATACAATAGACATCGGCACACCATGACGAGTTACATTTCCTTGATGAATAGGTCCGCCAACCTCTCAGATGAATATGTCTCACAGATTGGTAGTAAGTGAGCACTCTTCGTCAGACAGTCAACAATCACCCATACGGCATCATACCCCTTCGGAGTATGCGGCAACTTCGTAATGAAATCCATGGTGATGTGCTCCCACTTCCATTCCGGTATATCCAAAGGTTGGATTTTCCCATACAGCTTTTGATGCTCGGCCTTCACCTGTAAGCAAGTAAGGCACTTACTCACATACTCCACCACATCGCGCTTTATACCCGGCCACCAATAGTCTTTCTTCATATCTTGGTACATTTCCGTGGCACCGGGGTGAATGGAGTATCGAGTCTTGTGTGCTTCATCTAAAATCTTCACCCGTAGATCCCCAAAACGAGTTCTAACACCAAGCGTGTTTTCACTCAATTCTGTGACCAGGCCTCTCATTCTTTCGGAGTTAAGATGATCTTCTTTTAGTGCCTCATCTTGAAACTCTTTGAATAGCTTCATCACATCAGAGGTCATGATTAGCTGATATGCTTTCACCCAATCGGCTCGGGCCTCTCTTTCCGACTAAGGGCATCAACCACCATGTTGGCTTTGCCCGGATGGTAGTAGATCTCACAATCATAATCCTTTATAAGTTCCAACCGCTGTCTCTGCCTCATGTTTAGATCTATCTGCTCAAAGAAGTACTTCAAGCTCTTGTGGTCAGTGAAAATGGTGCACTTCGTCCCGTAAATATAGTGCCTCCAAATCTTTAGAGCAAAGACCATGGCTGCTAGCTCCAAGTCATGAGTAGGGTAGTTGATCTCATGAACCTTCAACCGTCGGGATGCATAGGCTATGACCTTCCCTCTTTGTATTAACACGCATCCCAACCTCGAATTGGAAGCATCAGAATAGACCACCAGATCTTCACTTCCATCGGGTAATGACAGAACAGGAGCTTGAGTCAACCTCGCCTTCAATTCCTCAAACGCCTTCTCTTGAGCTTGACCCCATAAAAACTTCACATCTTTTCGGGTCAACTTGGTTAGTGGAGAAGCGATCTTGGAAAAGTCTTGAATGAATCTTCTGTAGTAGCCCGCCAAACCCAAGAAACTACGAATCTCAGATGGCGTCTTTGGAGACTTCCATTGCATCACTGCCTCCACCTTTGTCGGGTCCACCATAATCCCGTCAGGATTCACCACATGACCCAAGAACTGAACTTCACGCAACCAGAATGCACACTTGGAGAACTTGGCGTATAACTCCTCCTTTCTTAGCGTCTCCAAAACCTCCCGAACGTGACCGGCATGCTCCTCTTCATTCTTTGAATAGATCAGGATATCATCAATAAACACAATCCATCTATCTAACATAGGCCTACACACACGGTTCATCAGATCCATAAAAGCAGTTGGGGCATTGGTCAAACCAAAGGACATGATAAGAAACTCGTAGTAACCGTAGCGCGTGCGAAAAGCTGTTTTAGGGATATCTTGCTCCTTCACCTTCAACTGATGGTAACCAGATTGAAGATCTATCCTTGAAAACCAACTGACACCTTGAAGCTGATCAAACAAATCATCTATTCTTGGTAAGTGGTATCAGTTCTTCACCGTCAGCTTGTTCAACTCACTAGTCAATGCATATCCTCATGATACCGTCTTTCTTCATCACAAACGGGACCGGAGCACCCCAAGGAGAGATACTCGGTCTAATGAACCGCTTATCAAGTAGCTCTTGCAACTGCTCCATCAATTCCTTCATCTCCGTCGGAGCCAACCGATACGGTGTCTTGGCAACAAGCTGGGCACCCAGTATCAGATCAATCTGAAACTCAATCTCTTTTTCGGGTGGCACTCTTGGTAAGTCTTCTAGGAACACGTCCGGAAAGTCATACACAACCGGTACATCGGATAGTTGTGGTGCTGGCATATCCACATCCTTTACATAAGCCAAGTAGGCACTACATCCATACCTCATGCACTTTCCCGCCACCGCCATCGAAATTACTTTCAGAATTGTCGTGTCCCGATCACCATAAACCGTCACCGATCTCCCGTCCGACGCTGTCAGAAAAGTCATCTTCTTGCGACACACAATGTTCGCCTCGAAGTCTGCTAACCAATCCATCCCAAGAACCAAATCGAAACCACCTAAGGTCATCACGAAGGGTCTAACCGGAAATTTATGACCTTCTAGTTCCACGTCACAACCCTCTATCATCTCAGAAATCTTGGTAGACTTACCTATGGCAGTTTCTATATCGAATGGTGCATCAACACGTCTACTACTAACAGGAAGCTTAGCACAGAAGGAGCAGAAATAAAACTTTTACTGGCACCGGGATCAAATAACACCAAAGCTAAAGTTTGGTTTACTAGAAACGTACCGAACACAACATCAGGGTCCGTCCTAGCTTCCTCCCATGTCATAGTGAGTGCCCTAGTGCTCACCCTTGGTCCTTCACTCCCCGTCTTCTTCACCCCGGAACCCTCATCCCTTAGCTTCTTACAATCTTTACCCTTATGACCACTTTCTCCATAATTGAAACACCTCACACCCCTGCAATCTCTAGCCATATGACCAGGCTTCCCACATTTGAAACAAACATTCAACCCCCATCTACACTCGCCACCGTGCTCCTTCACACACTTGCCACACTTTTTCGATCCCATACCCAGTGTGGCTACACGACGGTCGTCCACCCGTGCCTTCTTGATACTCGTCGAGACACCACCCCAACCAAAACTCTTCCCATTCCAGGTTCTATCACCTCCACCCTTCCGACTACCTTTAGCCACCACCATCACAGTCTTCTCATCATACAGTCTCCCTGCTAAATCCACCACTGACCTAAACATGCTCGTCAGGCGACGATCATGTGCCTACGAATGTTCGCTGGCAAACCCTCGATGTACCTTTTAATCTTCCGTGACGGAGGTGTCACTTGATCCAGCACCAGACGTGCCATTTCATTGAACTTTGTGGTGTACTTGTGGTGTGTCATCGTTCCTGCCTCAAATTGCAAAAACTCCCTCTCAACCTTGTCCATTTCCCGGTGAGGACAAAACTCCTCAATCACCAACTTTTTCAGTTTGGACCATCTCATTCTTCCAATGGCCCTGCTGCCCTCAGCTTGGACAATATTGTCCCGCCAACATAGAGCTGAGTCCACAAATGGGTAGCGAACTTCACCTTCTGGTCCTCTCGGCACTCGCTGATATCAAGTACAGCCTCCATTTCCCTCACCTACCGGTGAGCGGCAGCAGCAGTGTTGTTACTGTCAAAAGTAGGGGCTTGCATCCTATAAATGCCCCATAGTTACAGCCTCGTGCCGCCTCCGGCGTAGGCTCTTCTTCCTCCTCTTCTTCTTCGTCGTCAGACAAAACCATCTCAGTCTCGGGCTGTCTCCTTTCACCCGTAGGTCTACTTCGTTCCTTCCTCTCTCCTTCCCGTACCGCCTTGATAACTTCAGTCACTACAGATGGTAATATTGTCTGCATGACTTGATGAACTTCTTCAACAACAGCTTCCTTCACTAAGGCTCCCAGATTGGCGCTCTAGTTGCCACCCTCCGGTTAAGCGGCCTCCGGTTCTTCAGGAACCACCTTTTCAACCCTGGGTCTTCCCCTCTTGGGTCGCGGTTCAGTACTGTGACCTCCACCCCGTGAAGCTTTCGAAGATCTACCAACGGCCATTCACACACACACTGAAAGATTCAAACACCAACACGGTCATTCAAGGGAACAACTCAGTTTATGTCAAGTATAGCAAGTCCCTAATTACAGTGGTCAGTTGCGATTAGCCACTTACTTTACTCTTTAAACCCCGAGCATTACCTATCCTGACTACCTCAGTATTTAAATCCACATACAACACATAACCACATACCATGCACACATAATACTGGTTAACTTTACGAAAATACATGATGGCACGCAGCTACTCAGATTGGCATCCCTTCCCTTTTCGTCCCATTCTCAGTCTAAGTTAAGGTTTATTTTGAAATTTTACCCATTTCACTTCAACTTTGGCTCTGATACCAACTTGTAAGGCCCCGTTCCTGGGACGCTTACAGCTGGATCCTCATCACACATCAAACATTTTTCTTTTACACAAATATCACAGCGGAAACATTCAAAATGACATCTCGTTTCATTATAAAAACTTTTGCAAATAATACATCATAATTTAATTATGAAACCCCAGTTGCATTACATCACAAAAGTATTATAAATATGGATGCCATCCCAAAAGAGCTGAGTAGCCGCCTCGTGCCATCCTTAGCAACTATTACCTGGCAACTGGAAACATATCAAAGTTAGTGTTGCTGAGTGAGTTCTAGTTTTATAAATAAAACATACTTTTCTCTTATTAAAACCATACTTTACGTTCATGCGATCATACATCATACATATACACATAACATCATTATTATCTTCATTATTTATACGCTAACTTTCATTCTTTCATACATTCTTACTTTCATTCATTCATTCATTACTCTATGACCTATACATTACCCTGAACATTATGCACGAAGCGGGTAACTGGGCTTGAGATCTTTCATAGACCTCGATCATTGGGCACGAAGTTGAGTCCAGTAGGGCAAGTACAATCACCACCTATCTTTTTTCGTCCATTCCGTATCAATGCCATATGCTATATCCCGAACATTGTGCACGAAGAATGTAACTGAGCCTAAGGTCTTTCATAGACCTCAAACATTGTGCACGAAGCTGACTCTAGCACCTAGGGCAAGCGGCAATGATCCCATTCATATGGTCATCACAAAGATTGGACCCTAGTGTGCATCCTTCGGGGTAGCTAACCTGCACACCATTGAGCTAACACCTCCATCGGGTGTGCACCTCCATACATTTGCTTGCAAGCCTTCTTAGATTCATTCGTTCATTAATGCATGCATTCATTCATCATGTTCCTCTTTCATTATCTTTCGCTTTACGCTAAATAATACTTTCGGTTCATTCATTAACATAACACGTAAAGCCACGGAAAGATAAACATACCTCATGATAAGGAACATCAACATACACAATCATCATCATCGCACAGGGCAACATCAAACATACATAACATACATAACATGCAACATCATCATCATCATGCCCAACAAGCTCTTTAAGGCCTCGACCGTAATCTTACATGAACTTACGGGAACCTTTACCTCAAAATTTACATCTGCACTTTCCCCCAAAAGTCGGATGTCAAACTACACATTCCTTCAGGTTCAACACCCTATTCGGGCGTATGGAACCCTTTAGTCGCATGGCCTCCATGCGACTGAACATCATGCGAATGAACCAATGCGGATGAACAGTCATGCGAATGAACACCCAATCGTGCGAATGGACTCTCATGCGGATGGAACTAATGCGGATGATCACTTATGCGACTGGACCCTCAGTCGCATGACTGCCCATATGACTGGCTCAATCGTGTAAAAGAACTCTCAATCGTGCGAATGGACCCCAATCGTTCGAATGAACCCGAATCACACCTCAATCGGCCATATGGCCTCCATTCAGTCGCCTAGCCCTAGCTGGTGTAGAATGTAGTTCATCCTGAACCTAATCTGCCATTTTCGACCTCCAAGCTCATCCAAACTCATTCTAAACCCAAATCAACCATCCTAAACCTTAGGGATGCATACCACAACACCATTCAAGCACACACAAGCTCATAAACAAGGCTCAAACACATCACACACAGACATACACATACACTAACGGGTCAAACATGCACACACTCAAAACCCAATTTTCAGATGTTTTCCAGCCCCAAATCATTAAAAACATGTAAAAGAGGGTCCTAGAACTCACACAAACGACCACAACGAGAAAAGCTTTGATTTGACTCGCTTCTCAATGATTTTGGCCACTCGAACTAACCCAAACCAACACTTCTTCCTCTTTTCTTCCTTTCTCTCTTCTCCTCTCTTTTTCTTGGCTGAAATGTGAGTGTGTGGGGAGAGTATGGCTGCCCTCTCCCTACATATATCACCACATTTCCACTTTCCCTTGTTGGCGAGTTTGGTCCCTCGACTTTGGACTTTATTTCTTTTCTTTCTTCGTCGACCTCAAAATAAATAAATAATCGGGTGTTACATCTGGTATATGCGCAGAATCATTTAGTACTCCGTCTGTACATGGTCCCCTAACAATACGTTTTCTTATGTTCCTTACTACGTATTATGATGTGACTTTACATGGTGTGATTGTGATATGAACGTAGAGTATTATCTTAACGAAGTGAAAGATTTAAGATAATGAAAGTGAAACATAATTAATGAACGAATGAAAAGTCTTGCAAGCAAAGGAAAGGAGGTTCATGACTCATTGAGAGTTGTTAGCTCAACTCTGTGTTTACAGCATGATATTTTGGCTAACTCTTGGTGACTGTTCGAATACGTGCGATTTGGTGATTACTATGTGTTATGTAGCATGTGATTTTGGCTAACCCATAAAAGTTCACACATAGGGGAGTCAGTCTTAGTGACTACTCTATACGTGCGATACGTGCGATATGTGCAATATGGGGTCCTTGTCGCTTAACCCTAGATGATATAGCTTTATGCTCAAGAGGGGGTTAAGTACATAACAGGACCTAGTTAGAAGTGAAAAGATAATAAATGTACGAAATGTGCGAAACGTGCCATATGTACGAAACGAATGACGAAAGAAGATAATAACTATTACCTCGATGTACGTATGATGTGTGATCTCGTGCGATAGTAAAGAAAATGTTTTAATGAAGGAAAGGTAATATAAAATTTCATAAAACTAGGACTCACTCAGCAACACTGACTTTATATGCATTTTCTAGTTGGCAGGTGATTGTTGCTGAGGATGGCACGAGGTGACTACTTGGCTCATTTTGGATGGCATACATTTTATGATACGATAACATTTTTGCATTGTAATGCGAACGAACGGTATTTTGTAATTAACGTTGTATTATTTTGCAAAATATGTTTATTTACATGAAATGAAATGGTTGTTTAAATTGTTTCCGCTGCATGGTTTTAGTAAAGTTAATGTAAATATATATTTTATGTGCGATTCTCGACTAGCTATGAGTGTCCCGGGAATGGGGCCTTACATTATGTGACAATCCTACTATTATTTAATACTAATAATAAGATTTCTTTTTATTATTATTACTACTATTATTGTTAATATTATCATTATTATTAATATTGTTATTATTATGTGTAATGAAAAGTATGTCATGGCTTACATATGTGTAATGAAACAATGTAATAATATGACTTGTGTTTTGATGTTTACTTATATTTGATTCATATTTAAACTTATTATATAGGGTTGAAGTTTTATATGATGATTCATGCTAATTAACCATACTTATGGACCATACGCATGAATACATCATGCTAAAGAACCAGTCGCACGACTGAACACTGGATCAGTCGTACGAGTGAGACATGAGACTGACTCAGTCGCACGACTGAACTTTCAATCGTGTGTATGAATCAGTCGCATGGGTCAGTCGCACGACTGAACCATGCTAATGGTTTAGTCGCACGAATGAACACTGCAAACCTATAAATATCACTTAATTTGTGGAAAAAATAAGACTTTTGACACATACTCATAACCTAGCCATCCAGAGCATCCAGAAAGCCTATTCCGAATTCATAGTTCGCACCTGATCTTTTTTTACTCATTAACGTTTCCTTACTCGTTAGATTGATCGGGATTGCGTTTTCATTGATTGGATCGCCAATCAAATAGGATTCCGCACTATTTGATCTGGTTTTTGCGCATTATCAATTTGTACTCCGTATGTACATGGTCCCTAACAAGTGGTATCAGAGCCTTGGCTCTTGATTCTGCGTGTGATTCGATTAGTTTCAGTGTAAAAATCACGTTTTTCATTCAAAGGAGTCACCTTTTGATAAAACAGTGTTTTCAACATCTCCAAGTCTCAATGTTTACGTTTTTTTGGCATACGACAGATTAGGGTTATTGAAAAATCGTGTTTTTGTGTCAAAGTGTCAAAAACCTTTAATTTTGCAAAAACAGCATCCTTCAATGGCACTATTTGCTCAATCGCATGACTGAACTCAATCGCACGCCCCATTCGCACGATGGAACTCAGTCGCTCACTCATTCGTACGACTGAACAACCCCATTCGATTGTCTCCAATCACACACTCCATATGTACGATTCAATCCAATCGCACGATTGAATTCATTCGCACCTTTCATTCGCACGACTGAGTCATCCGCATTGGCTCATCCGCATTTGTCCAATCGCACGATTGACTCATCCACATTTGTCTATTCATACAAGTGAACCAGTCTTGTTCTAAATTTCAAAGTTTATAAAGATGGAAGATCAGTTCTCTGCTTTTACTGCCGGAAGACACTCTCGCATCCAGAACCTTCTGCTTCTAGAAAATGAAATTGGGAATCACAATAAACCACCAAAACTTATAACATTAGATGATTATCTAAAATGGAAACAACGGTTCGAGATCTATCTAAATGGAGTTGATCTTAATCTTTAGGAATCCATTGAGACAGGTTATAGTATGCCTGTCGGTGCTGATGGTGTTAAGCTAACTTTGGGAGGTATGACTACCAGTCAGAAAGCTAATTACAATGTTGAAAAGAAGGTGTATGATCTATTGACTCAGTCGATAGCGATAGATATCTTTCATCAGTTCTCTGAGAACAAACAAGCGAAAATGTTATAGGAAGCTTTGGAGAAAAGATATGATGGGAATGCAACGTTAAAGTCTTTAAAGGCAAAGGCTATCAAGAAGGAATTTGATAACTTCTCCTCAATAGGGAAACAAATCTTTGATGATATTATCGATAGATTTTACCATCTAATGAGTGAGCTGCACACTCATGGGGTAACAACGTCTATGGAAGATAAAGTGTCAAGTTTTGCAGATGGTTTGCAGGAGAAATGGGACTCGTTTGTGTCTAATTTGAGACAGAATAATATTCTTGCAAAGTTGGACATAAATGATTTCATACTAAAGTTAAGAGAGGAGGAACTGAGAATGAAGTACAAGTCACAGAAAGGATCCTACAACTAGAATCCTTCACTTTATAACTCATCTCCCACTTCAACTAGTTCAGGAGCACCACTTCAAATTGCCTTTGTGTCTAGTTCAACAACTCCTTCCCAAACCACCGCTTTAGGACCAAAAACATCAAGGTCATCCACTACCTAATATATAGTGCCTGAAGCCAATGCTACTAAGTTGAAGACCGAGAATCTCGGTAATCTAATAGTGGAGGTTGCAAAGGAACATATGGATCTTCTAGCAGTAGGGGTACAACCATATGATGGTCTAGTTGCTGGGAAGATCCAAAAACTCTCATCTTGCAGATGAAGACTACGAGCAGGTTGATGAGAACGAGCTGGAAAGGATGGATATCATGTGGGCTCTCGCTAGTGCAGTTAGATGAGCCAAAAAGTTCGTTAAGAAGACGGGACAGTATCTAGTAGCCACAAAAGACACAACCTTTGGTTTCGACAAAACAAAAGTTACGTGCTTTACTTGTGGTGAAAAGGGGCATTTCAAACGTGAATGTGTAAAGCCCAAGAAAACAGTAACGGCAATCCATTCTCAACCTTCAACCGTCAAGACAACACAGAAGTGGAACTACCTCTTCAAGCAAAAAGACAAAGGCCTTGACTGCTCAAGGTGACGAAGGGAAGGACTGGACCTTTAGTTTTGTGTCTCTGGGTGAATCAAACATTGCCTGTGTCGAGGGATTGGATGATGGCTCTGCGAGTGAAGGTGAATTCACAATTGAACAAGTAATGTCAAATAATGAATAAGCTGTGAATGTGGTAAATCACCTGATTGAAGAAGAACTTAGAATGACATGTTCAGATTCTCCAGCATCTGAAGGGTCTAACTCTGCATTATTGGTTGATTCAACTGATTCTTCACAAGTAAGTATGAAAGACCAACTTTTTAAAAATCATGCTTGTATTGATTGTAACAAATTTAGAGAAAGCATTGATTTGAAATTTGCTAGATTATTAGACCATAGTGATAGCTTAGTAAATGATTTACAACTGTGCACAGAAGCTAATCATATTTTCAAACAAAATGAGTGCAGTTATAAAGAAAAAAAATAGAACTTTTAGGTAAACAACTAAGGGAACCGAGGTTGTTGCTTTTAATCAAGCTAATAATATAAAGTTTTATTTAAATGCTTTAGAAAAAACAAAGAAAGAAAAAGCAGTTTTAGAAGTCGAAGTCAATTCTTTAAAACAAAAACTGCACAGTTGGACCAGTTCTTCTCACATAATTCAACACTTAGTGAAAGAACGAAATAATGGGGAAGGGTTGGGTTACAAAGTAGTTCCACGACCACATGAAATCATGTTAAATACAAAATGTAAACCTGTAAATAACGACCCAATTAATGATCATGTGGTGTCCACTCCTCTGGTTAGTGATCCTGATTCCATGGGTAAACCAGCGAAATCTGTCACTAAACAGAAGGAGGCTACTTTGAAATCAAAAGGTCAGGTTCACCAAAATCTATTTTAAAACCCAAACTGACTAAACCAGTTAACCACACACGTGCTAGTCATCACACGTGCTAGTCATCAAAGTCCAACCAAAGGGCATGTTAAAGATGTTCAAAATGTCAAAACAATTAATTTTGTTAATAAAGGTGATGTTGGATTCTATGTGCCCAAGACACATAGAATATTGATGTGGTTAGTACGTTATGATCCAAGTCGGGTTATACCCAATAACAAGCTTAGCAAACACCAATTAATATTCAATTGATGATATGATCATGTAATTGAATAATAACACCAAATTTAGAAAATGAGTTTTCTAAATAAGTTGCATGAGAGATGGAACAACTTGTTAGGATATTTTGTTCAAGAATATTACTTAATGTTATTTAAGTTAGTTAGATAACATTAAGTAATTAAAAGTGTGTATAAGTTATACAACTAAATGTTAATTGTATAAACTTGCAAGGGACTAATCTATAAAGTTTGTTTAGTGAAATCTTAAGAGGGACTTTTGGTCTAATGAATTTGGCCGCCCAAACCCTCTCCAATGAGAGGGTTTTCACCTTCTTGAACACTAATCACTTATGAGCTGGTCTAACACACTACCACATTATCTCACACACACATGCAAAAGTGATTTTCGAAGTCCTTTCACTCCCAAAAGGGTTCTCGGTTTTTTTTCAGCTGATTGAGTGGATTTGGAATCACTCTTGGTGTTAATCTCCCTAACAAGAAGAGTGTTTGCACATTGCTTGGGGTATAATAGCTTGAGGACCTCCTCTTCTTGGAGTCTTGGCCGAGTTTGACATCTCCATCTTTAACAAATCCACGTTTTGGCAGCCCTTTTGGAAGTATTGTTCTCAACTGCTGAAAGGTAGTTTTGGCAGCTTGTTAATGGCTGTCTATTATGCTTGTTTTATATGTTCATAGCTTGCTTATTCACATATTTAGATCCTTTGATTTTGGGTTTGCTTTTTACATTCAAATGGTCACCTAAAGAACATTATTTTCAGCTTATAAGTAAGTCAATAATGTGTTGTTATTCCGCTGCGTTTTCAGTAAGTTTAATGGGTTAAACATAGTTTTATGTTCAAGCAAACCCTTCAGGTGATACATCTAAACGAGAAGTGATTAAATCCAACCAGACTCATGCCACAACTATATCACACTCAACCCCACATAAACAGTTTCCTTAACATGTAAAAGAAGATCATGCTACAGTTGTGAAAAGAGAGGACACATTTCTTCTAACTATCCTTTAATCAGACTCCTAGACAGAAAATTGAACTTTATGATATAAAACCAAGTTCTTCGAAAGGAGTTCTATTACTCCACCAAGAAGAATTAATGATCCTAAATTTCAAACTGTTACAAAAAACTGGCTTATGGAAAGAAAAGTCAAGTCCATTATCTGAAAATGAGAACAATAAGAAGAATGATATGCCCTCACCATCAAATGGACAATGGGTTAAGTTTATGATGTTTGATTACTCTAGGTCACCCAAGCCAGTTAAGGCTTGGGTCCCAAACCTAAACTGATCATTTCCTCTGAATGTGCAGGGTGTCTGTTATAGTGCTATCACAGATACCTTGATTGTTGATAGTGAGGCGTCTAGGCACATGACCAAGAACTTGTCTCTCCTTTTAAATGTCAAACAAATTAAAGTGGGACATGTATCATTTGCTGGAAATAAAGGAGGATACATCACCGCCAAAGGCGAAGTAGGAAACCAAAAACTCAAGTTTGATAAGGTCTACTACGTTCAACAACTACAAAATAATTTGCTTTCAGTCTCCCAGATCTGTGACAAAAGATTCAAAGTTGTATTTGACAACAAGAAGTGCTATGTATTGAAAAAGGATTACATTATCCTGGATGACAAAATCTTAATGTCAGCTTCAAGATATAATAACTTATATGTCTTGGATCTATCAAAAGCCTCCATAATCGATCATAAAGTTCAATGCTTCTTGTCAAAGGCAACAGAGAATGACTCAATCTCCTGGCATAGGAGAATAGGACACATCAATCCATGGAAGATGAATAATCTGATCCAGAATGATTTAGTGAATGGAGTAACTGTTAAGAATTTTGAACTTCTGGATTTTTGTGTAGCGTGCAAGAAAGGTAAACAGACCAAGAAGTCTCACAAGGCAAAGAAAGTAAATTCCATTGACCGGCCTCTTGAACTTCTATACATGGATCTGTTTGGTCCTGTCAGCACCAAGAGCATCGCTAGTGATTTGTACTGTTATGTAGTCATTGATGATTACTCAAGATTCTCTTGGGTAATGTTTTTGAAATCCAAATCAGTGGCATTTGAATCTTTCAACAGCTGGTAACTACATTGGAATCACTCTACAAGCTTAAAGTGAGACAGATTCGATCAGACAACGGCACGGAGTTCAAGAACTAGTGGATGGAGGTGTTCTGCAAAGAGAAAGGATTGTACAATAGTTCACGTCTGCCTACACTCCATAAATGAACGGAGTTGCTGACAGAGACAGTAAGAACGATGCTAGCCGACTCGAAACTGCCCATCCAATTTTGTAAAGAGGCAGTTGCCAATGCATGTTACACCCTCAATCGAGTCTTGGTGGTCAAAAGTCATGGTAAAACATGTTATGAGTTGCTCCAGCGATGTAAACCTAATTTGGAGTATCTCGAACCATTTGGCACACCATGCACGCTGCTAAAGAAAACTCAGTCAGGGAAGTTTAGTGAGAAGGCTGAAGAAGGGATTTTTCTCAGCTAAAATATACCAAACAAGAGAGTTTATAACAACTCAACGGGTCAGGTAGAGGTGTGGTGCAACGTTGACGTTCAGAGATACACCACCCCACCTGCTGGAAAGGGACCTTCATTCTTCTTTGACTATGATGGATTCTTTATGTCCTTTAACATACCTATCTCCCTTCCAGATGATGAGTTATCAACCAGAATGATGTATGGTGTCTTAAACACATTGTCACTAAACTCGACAACATCAGTTCCACAAGGTGAATCTTCTAGTCATTTAGGGGGAGCACTTGATATAAGCGAATCCTCATCCGATGATGAAGAAGTGGAGACTAAATAGGTGGACTAGGAGGAATAGGTTTCTGCTACTGACAGTACACAAGCATCAGATGTTGATGCCTCTAACACTTTGGAACCTCCCACTCCAAAGGCTAGAGATACTGAACCGAGAATTAAAATCTGGATGAGGAAGTAGTTGTTCCCACCACTCCCGGATCTCAAGTAAATGTATATCATCCTCTGGACAATGTCATAGGGGATGTAGAATTAGGAGTACAGACACGAAATCAGCTATACTCAGCTGATTATGCCTCTGTCATGGGAAAAGGATATCTTCACGACGATGCTTATCGATGTTTTGTGTCTCAATTTGAGCCAAAATATGTAAGTGAAGCATAAAACGATGAGGCATGGGTTAGTGCCATGCAAGAAGACCAAAAGGTGCTAAGGTAATTGGCACTAAATGGGTCTTCAAGTGCAAGAAAGATGACCAAGGGGTCATAATCAAAAACAAGGCTTGACTTGTGGTTCAAGGTTTTAGACAAGTTGAAGGCATTGATTACAATGTGGTTAAAATAAATATCTGTTAGAGGTCAATGGCGTGAAAAAGAGAAGTGATGTGATTTTAGAGGAAGAAAGTGCATAGTGCGACGTGTTTTTATTTTATTTTCCTGATTATTAAAATCCAAAAACACAAAAATATATTCGGTTTTAGAATTTTAGGGGGAGAATAGGTTAGATTAGTATTAAATTAGTTGCTTTATTTAATTACTTATTAAAAAAATAAGGGAGGAGGATAGCATAGCTAAAAGGAATGAAATCAAATCTTTGATTCTGATTCAATGTTTATTGGAAAATGATAGTACACATGGAACAGATTGTTTGGGACTTTAAAAGATTTTAAGTGATTAAGATGCAAAATTCAAAATCTAAGTCTGAGAAGTCTAAGCAAAATAAAAAGAAAAATGATAGCGAAACTAGTATGCTACTTAGGTAACATAGAGAAAGTACACCTAGAGGTTGCTAGTTCATTATATGATGTGTCAGTAGATTCAACATAATAGATGAGTAGACCTCATTGGTGGTTTAAAATTAAAACTGCATTGTTCAACTTGCTGTGGGTTCCCATCTTATCCCTGGTTAACACAATCATGCGGTTCGAATAAGGGATGAAGAGCAAAATAAACGCCACAAATGTGTGTGGACGACCATAAAATTGAGCAAAGCACGTGGAAAAATGCTAAATGCAATCAAGCTATAACTATGTTGTTGGTGCATTATGGGCAAAAAGAAATGAAATGCTCTAACAAAAAGATAGGTTGTGTGCCTCTCTGCTGTGCAGTGGCAATTGGTAACTTGAGGATAAGCATAACTTAAATATTCTAGAATTCATTGTTGTTTGCGCCTCTCTATTGTGCGATGGCACTGACCTGAGGCTTGCATCTATTTGAAAGCTCTTAGAATAGTCTCTTCTTGAGATATACCCGTAGACCGCTCAAAAATAGTCTGAGGAATGTTGATTACCGTATAAGAGTGGGATCCATAAATGCTCATTGAAATAATCAAACCGTAACACATCACCACTGTGTGTCAAAAATCTGTATGGATTTAAGAGGACAAGTATACTGACAATTATCTTGACTTGCAGTTCTTAAAAACAAAAATCATTGTATGCATCTTATAGCTCTAGTATGATTTCCTAAAATTTCTATTGACTCTCGATCAAACAAGAATCCAGCATCAAATTGGTTTATTAAAATGTCCCAAATAATTCTCATATACATGTATGATTCCAAAATGAATCATGCCAGAAATGATAAAACAGACTTGAAGCTATGTTGTCTAGGAAGTAAAATCGGTTAGAAGTACTCTAATAGGTTTAAATCCATCTCAATCAAAAATACAAAAAATAATCTTGTTTTGTTTTTAAATTTGAAGATGTTGTATTTAACTGTTAGTTATTTGATAGGAAAAAGTCAGACTATACATCTGGATTCAATCTATGAATCACTCACTAAAAGTGGTCACATCTGAGGTGACCAATCGGGTCTTAAATTTAAAAGGATCACGTCTGAGGTGATCACATAAGGTTTAAGTTAAAAGGATCACGTCTGAGGTGATCAACAATTTTTCAAATTAAAAAAATTCATGTATGAGATGATCATCGGTCATAACATCTTATCAATAGTTAACAGGATAAGTGGTTGAATGTGCATGAGGTCAAACTCTTAAGTCTGAGCCATTCGCACGACTGGACCATAAGTATGGACCAGTCGCACGATTGGATCATGAGTATGAGCCAATCGCACGATGGAACCATACGTATGGACCAGACATACAATTGGACCATAAGCATGGGTCAATCGATACGATTGGATCACCAGAATGAACCAATCGCACGAATGGATGTGACCAACTGAGCCAGTCGCACGACTGAGCCCCAGTCATACGACTGAGCCCCAGTCGCACGAATGAAGCCTGCGAATAGGTCCAGTCACACGACTGAAGGTAAATTTAGTATAAATAGTGTGGATTCGGTCGCATATTCTTATCACCCCTCAATCGCTCTCAAATCATACGAAAGCACCGATACCTACCAAAATTTGATTTCATTGATTTCGCATTGTGTTTGTGATTCTAAGTTTACGCTCTGCATCTACAGATAATGTGAGACCAACATCAACCTAAATGTTCAGTTTAATCAAGCCCTAATGTCCGAAATCACTCAAACCAAGAACTTAGACAAACTCTTCAAAATAAACCACTATAATGGACTTAATCGTTGATTTATATAGTATTAGGTGTTATTCTGAATGTGTGGGAGTGTAAGGAGCCTAAAGTCAACATTTTACATTAAGTTTAGACCAAGAACTGAATTTAAGGTGTTGAATAGAGACTTATGCGAATGGACATGATGATGAACTTCAATCGCACGATTGAGCTAGGCGTCTGATTCAATCCATGAATGAACAATGCGTATGAGTTCAATCACACGACTGGTTCAACCGCATGGGACAATATAAGACTAAGCCCAATCATAGGCTCAATCGTACGACTGAGCTCAATCGCATGACTAAGACTCAGTCGCATTATCCATTCGCACGATTGAACAAACTGATTCAAGATTATTAAAATTCAAATGTCATCCATTTACACAAATTCTAACATATATGTATCTTGTGTTACAGAAACATGACTAGTAGATGGACTACGAGCATGAAGCACAAAATCTGTAATCATCTGAATGCCACATCCCGAAACGCTCATGAGTTTACTAGGATTATTGCATTTCTGCGTAGATCGAGGATCTTCAAGGCCATCTCTACGCCAAACACATCATATAGATCGATTCAGCAAGCTTTCTGGGAAAGCGCTGTAGGAGACAGGTCCACTGAGACTCATCGCATTCGGAGTTCTATTTTTGGTCAAGAGATTGAGATCAGGGAGGATGATCTGAGGAGGGTATTGGAGTTGGGTGATGATGGTGACTGCCCAACTAGGCTGCATCCATGACGGTTCAAGGATGTTTTCTTAGGATCAAGTATGCTGGGGACATGAATGTTGGTGTGCTCAAGAAGAGCAACATGTGCCCCCAGTTCAAGTACTTGGCCCGTTATCCTCAAGTGCATAGCCTTAAGGAAACGAGGCTTTGATGAGATGTCTGATCAGATCCGAATGCTTACATTACTCTGGTACTGAATCATCCATTCAGTTTCTCTCGGATGATCTCACGTACATGGTAGAGAATATAGAGGCCAAGGGCAAGGAAGGCTTCTGTACATATCCACATTTTCTGCAGCTGATTATTGACCAAAAACTTCCTTTGCTGCCAAAGGAGAGAGATGATGTTGTCATTCTTGAAGTTATGGATGATACGATGCTCGGGAGGATGAGGGTAGGTGTACGGGGAAAGCAGGTGAAGCCCCTAGTGAGGAGATTGTTTGGGCATCTGGCCCCGGGAAGACTATGTGGCGCCCGCTCGCAGAAGTGGTGTCACGATGATAGTGATTCAAACACTGAGCCCATAATTTTACCCACTGACGATGACGATGACGATGATGATGATAGTGAAGATGGTAGAGATACTGGCCCCACTCCATGAGGGCCACTACCACTGATATATCATCTCCACCATCCACTCAGGGTGGAACTAAGAGAGATGCGTTCCATCAAGATAACATGCCAGATGAGGAGGAAGAGCCAAATGAGGAGCCGCTGGTAAGAACAGTGGGTAATAAGGTTGTTGCCACTGAGAGAGGGATTGGGGCAGTTGGTGGACGCCAGGATGAGTCCAGGGATGCTGCTACTAATGTGATTGATCCATCAACATCCCTGACCATCCCATCAGCCCAGGGGGAGCATCCTTCTAAGGGCTCGATGAAGAAGGGGATGGCTCAGCCTCATGGCATGAAGAGCAAGAGGAGGAGGATTACCCTCATTACCACCACATCCACCACCTCTACCATAGCTACCACCACCACTACTACACCTCCACCACCACTACCACACTTCCTACACCACTACCACACCTCCTACCACAACTACTATAGCCACCCCTTCTCCATCCCCTCCTATTCCACCTCCCATATTCACAACCATCCACCACCACTACCCACCCAACGAGCCGGGACATCTACTCAAGTCCTAATGAGCCATGGATCCACTCTACCCTTTATCGCGGTAGAGGAATAGCTAGCCAACCTCAACCGGATGGTGCTAAAGCTGCTTGCCGCCGATGAGCAAAGAGCTACACAGCTCCACCAGCTTATGGAGCTCATGCTGCTCAAGCTGAGCATATTACACAGCTGCAGGAACAGAATGCACATTCTGTTCAGAGGATAGAGGAGCTAGAGAGAAAGACCAAGAATATCATGCTTAGGCTTAAAGGATCCAAAGATGACCCTTTAAAGATCAAGGAAGGAGATGATGATGATGATGATGATGTTGATTTGGGTAAAGAAGATGAGGGTGATGACGAAGGACAGAGTGCAAAGAACAAAGGGGACGATGATAACAAAGAAGGTGATACTACTGCATCGGCTTCTACTCAGGGTCCAGAGAGGCGTTCTAAGAGAGCTCAAGATCAAGGAGCATCATCTTCAGCTCCTCTAGCTGAAAAATTGACCGATCAAGATAAAAGTAAAGATTAGATGTTTTGTATTTAGAAAACTTTTGTACTTGATTCGTATATTACGTTAATGAAATTTATGATTATCTATGTTTATCTATGTTTAAATGTCTTGATTAACTACTAATAATTGATGTGTTAAATGTTCAAATCAAGTAGATAAACTTTATAGCAAGATGTATATGATATTGCGCCCTTTTAGCAAATCAAGCCTCAATTTACCATGATTCTTGATTTGCAAGGAATTGTGAGAAGGTCAGTGAGCTACACTCCTGAAGAAGGAGAAATTATACATGGTCTAACCGACAAGTAACTTGCTGAAATGTTTTGACTGAATCCTGACGAGCTCGTCAAAGATGCTCCAAATGTCGATGTTATGAGTGATGATGAGCTGAACGATGTTGATGAAATAGAGATAGAGGATGTCATGTTTGATCACTATCCAGAGTATACTGACCAACATGGAAATGTGATCCCCAACTTCGGTGACTCTCTCGGCAGTGCTACATGTGAAAAATTGGATGAAATAGAGAAAGAAAAAGATAAGGATGAAAGCTAAGCCCAAGCCTTGGATGCACATGTTGATATAAAGAAGGTGGAATTGGCAGCTTGTTTTGCTGAAATAAGAGCCCAACGTACAGCTCAGAAGCAAATTGCCTACACCAAACTCTCAAGGTCAAGAAACATCAAAGGTGTGTGGCAAGATCATAACGTGTGCATTTTGAGGACTTAAACATTTATGCGGTAAAAAGGGAGAAGGGAATAGAGTACTTCAGGTATCCTCATGATCTGAAGACTCTCCCAGGCTTTGAGCTCAACCAAATGGCATGCTTAAATCTGCTGTATGCAGATCCTAGAAAGATGTTAGGTTGGTTTGAGTCTGCATTAAAGAAGGAATACCACACCAGATGGGTAAACTTCATACATCAACAACCGAAGAGGTTTATTCGTAACTTTGAAGTGAATCCCATATCTAGAATTCCTAAAGTAGTGTTGAAGTGGAGTCCCCCACGCATGATGTCGAAGATTCCCTTATGTGAAAAGACTCAGGACTTCACTCCACATTTCAAATGGTGGTATTATGACCAGAGGACGGGTGAAGCAGTCATAGTTCTAAACAAAGAGGGAAATTGGAAAATATTAGAGTATTTGACCCAATGTGACTTACCAACTTGTCAGCTGAATATGTCTACACTTTATACAAGTGGACTGTTCTATGATGCCCAGGATATTGTACAAGCTCTCCAATTCCAGAATGTGATACGGCTTTGCTTTGCGTTTGAAATACATGCAGGAGTCACAAGAGAGGAGAAGTAAAAGAGGTTTGAGGAGCTTATGAAAGATGTCAGACGTTAGAACTAGGTCCAAGGGGGAGTTTGTTGATACATACGTCCCTAGTTTATGTGCTTAATGTAAAAGTCTGTAATGGCTTACATATGTGTACTGAAACAATGTAATAATATATGATTTGCGTTTTGATGTTTAGTTATATCTGATTCATAAATAAACTTATTATATAGGTTTGAAGTTGTTATATGATGATTCATGCTAATGGACCATACTTATGGACCATACTCATGAATACATCTTGCTAATGAACAAGTCGCAAGACTAAACCAAATGACTGGATCAGTCATATGAGTGAGACATGAGACTAACTCAGTCGCACGATTGAACTTTCAGTTGTGCGTATGGATCAGTTGTATGGCTCAGTCACACGAATGAAGACTGCAAACCTATAAATACCACTTAATTCGTGGAAAAAATAAGACTTTTGACACATACTCATAACCTAGCGTCCAGAGCATCCAGAAAGCCTATTCAAGTTCATAGTTCGCATCTGATCTTTTTCTACTCGTTCTTAACGTTTCTTTAATCGTTAGTTTGATCGGGTTTGCGTTCTCACTGATTGGATCGCTAATCAAATAGGATTCTGCACTTTTTGGTCTGGTTTCACGCATTATCAGGTAGTACTCCGTACGTAAACGGTCCCTAACAATATGTATATTATATAAGTTTTTTATTCTCCTCGCCCAATCCCAATCCGCAGACCCCACCCCCCTCGCTGAACGTTTTCGCTTTGTCGTTTAGTCTCTCTATTGGTAATCGATCGTAATGCACCTTGTTTCGCTCCGTTTTGGGGCGGTTGGTTTGGTATTTCTCCGGTTGGCTCCGTATGCATATATACATTATGCGAGCGTGTGTTTTGCAGCATGTTCGTATGCGTATATGTATGTAATGTGTGTGTGTTGCTTGTGCGTATATATATATACACACACACAGATATATATATATATATAGACACACACACACACATATATATATACACACACAATACATTATCATATATCTATATATATATATATATATATGCGTGTATGTGTGTGTGTCGATTTCATATATAGAGTGTGTGTCTATGGTATGTGTGTATATATATTGCCGATTACATGCAGCTATATATGTGTGTGTGCGCATAAATATATATGTGTAGCGTATGTACGTGAATGTATGTGATGTGTGGATTGTTTTGTTTATTATTATTATATTATTATTATTATTTAATTATTACTATTATTACTATCATTATTAGTAGTATTGTTTTTATTTTATTAACATCATTTCCCTTCATCATTTATTGCGTCTCTATTAATAACAATGTGTTATGACGATCCTGTCCGTTACACCCTCGTGTTTCCACTATAAGCAAGGGTGTGACAGATTGGTATCAAAGCCATTGGTTATAGAGAATTAGGTGGATCACTCGACATAGTCTATAACCTAGGAACCTTCATGTAGAATGCATACTTGGGTTTTGAGTGCATCCGATTACATGAATTGTTTCTATTCTATCTATCTGTTCTTTATCTTTTGATTTGCTTCATCTGAGGAAAAGTACATTTCCTATAGGATGACTTCAACTGGACCCTCCATTCCCACGTGCCCCGAGATCATTTATCCAACTCTGAGTTGGAACTAGAAGTAGTTCTCTCCTACCATATGTTGTCTATGTCATCTGACATAGAGTCCGACCCCAAGGTGGTGGCAAGAGAGTCATCTGATATGGAAGAGACAAGTGATCATGTTGCTCTAGGTTTGCCTACCATTCATGCTGCACCGCCTAGTCCTGCAGGACCTGAAGCCCCAGCCGTACAAAGTGAAATTCATGTTCCTGCTGCACCAAACATTCTTGCTGCCCCAATTTCTGCCATGATACCTGTTAGGCCGGCTATTGCAAGGTACGTCCCTATGGCGGGACCTTGGGTGTCTGGCTACCCTAGAGGACCTTACATGGTGAACGGCGTAGGACCAGTGTTACTAAGAAAGCTAGGAAGAGAGTGTTTTCGGCTACTCGCATAAGGTTTCGAGTGCTAGCAGAGGAGGCTAGCTTGTGGGGCGACACCCTGATCTGCCCCCAAGTCCTTCTAGCTCATATAGCAGTGACGATGAGCAGGACTGAAGTCGCATCAGCATGGATGAAGACTTGAAGTAGGAGATTTATTTTTGCTATTTCGTATTCATTTTCAGACATTGTTAAATACTGGTTTTTGCACACTTTGGGATATTACTCTACCTATTATCACATTGAGACATTATAATTATGAGAACGAGACTTTATTATTATTATTATGTTTTGGGTTGTAGTATTACATTATAGAAAATATCTTGCAATGATATGCTTTATGAGACTAACTAAGTTGGGATGATATTTGAATTTTCTAAAACTTATATAATGTTTATGTTGATTAGAAAAATGCCACCAGAAGGATTACTCGTAGTGTTAGTCGTGGTGGTGCTGCCCCAGAGGTGGAGGTAGAGGTAGAGGAAGAGGTGCAAGAGGTAGGGGTGAAGCACCTGTAGGCGGAAATGAAGGTGGGCAGGGTGGTAATAATCAGGGAGCTAGAACCCTGATATAGCCTCATTATTGCTTAGCAACTGGCAACACTCATCCCACCTGGCAACACTCATCCCACCCATAGTGGCACATGTGAGTGACAACATCATGAATCAAAATAATGGGGGTGTTAATGAGGATAAAAACATACTGATTAAAGTTGTGGTTATGAAGAGAATGATGAAAATGGACATGGAGATGGAGGTGGAGATAACAATAGGGAAGGAGGTGGAATGGGTAATGAGAACAGTAATGGAAACATGAATGTGAATGGCAATTGAGAAAGGGTTGGTTCTACTTGCAAGGAGTTCATGACCTGTAAACCAAATGAGTTTGATGGAAAAGGTGGATCCATTGCCTTGACCCATTGGCTTGAGAAGAGGAATCTATGATGGACATCAGCAACTGTTCTAAAAATCAAAAGGTGAAGTATGCTACATGTTCACTGTTGGGAAAAGCGTTAACTGGTGGAATACCCAAATGTAGGCTCAAGGTAGGGAGGCAACAATGGCCATGACTTGGGTGGAATTCAAAGCCTTGGCAACTGAAGAATATTGCCCAATGAATGAAATGCAAAAGTTCAAGCATGAATTCTGGAATCATTCGATGGTAGGGTCGGGTCATGCTGCTTACATCGACCGGTTTCATGTAGAGTGGCAAGACTCGTGCCACACCTGGTGACACCTGAATCAAAGCAGATTAAGCGTTACATTTGGGGTATAGTACCTCAAATACGTGGTTTGGTGACTGTTGCAAACCCCTGATTATACAGAGTGCAATTTTGAAGGCGGGCACTCTAGCTAACAAGATGGTAAGAACTGTGGTGCTAGGTAAAGGTAGTGGGAAAATTAGAGATATGGGGGAATCGAGCAGACAAACAAGGGGAAGATTCGATAAGAAGGCAAAAGTGACTAGAAGCTTTGTGGCAGTGAACCAAGGGAGAAAGGACTATGTCAGACCACATCCTAAGTATGGGAAATGTAACTATCATCATCCTCCATCGGTGCCGTGTCGAGTTTGTGTGAATTGTAGACGCCCAGGGCACCTTGCAAACGATTGTAGAGTGGCGCCTAATTTGGTTGCACCGATTAATGCAATCAATCCAGCTGGAAACATTAGGGTTTGCTATGAGTATGGAAGCCCTGACCATTACCAGAATGTGTGCCCTAGGCTAAATCAGGCATCGGGTCAACAAGTGAATAACCAAAACCAAGTGATGGCAATAACTAGCAATCAAGGGCAAGGAAATCAAGGAAATACACCCCGAGGACGTGCATTTGTGATTGGAGCAAACGACACGTGCCAGGACCCGAATGTCATTACGGGTACGTACATTCTCAATAATCGCTTTGCATCTGTATTATTTGATACCGGGCAGACAACATTTTGTATCCTTGGAATTTTCACCTCAACTTGGTTTGAACCCTAGTTGTTTAGAGACTAGATACCCAGTAGAAATTGTGAATGGTAAATTTGTGAGAGCTAGTGAAATAATTAGAGGTGAAACGATTACATTAGAGGATCATTTCCTTTAACATAGATTTAATACCTTTCAAATTGGGAAGCTTCAATGTAGTAGTGGGAATGGATTGGTTGTCAAAGTGTGGAGCTGAAATTGATTACCGAGAGAAGGTGGTGCGAATCCCTATGCCTAATGATGATGTGCTCAAGATTCAAGGAGAACGACCAGGAAGAAGTCTAAAGATCATCTCATGTATGAAAGCCCGTCGTTGTCTGCAGAAGCAATGTTATGCTTTCTTGGCACATGTGGTGGAGAAGAAACCCGAGGAAGGGAAACTGGAAGACATTCCGGTGGTGCAACATTTTTCGAAAGTATTCGACGATTTGTTCAGTTTACCCCCTCCTCGATAAGTGGAATTCCACGTAGATTTGGTACCTGGAGAAACACTAGTAGTAAAGACGCCATATCGGTTAGCACCATCGGAAATGCAAGAATTATCAAGCCAACTACAAGAGTTGCAAGATAAGGGTTTCATACGACCAAGTCACTCGCCATGGGAAGTAATGATACTGTTTGTCAGGAAAAAGGATGGAAAGTTCTGAATGTGCATAGACTATCGAGAGTTGTATAAGTTGACCTTGAAAAATCAATATCCACTGCCCAGAATTGATGATCTCTTTGATCAATAACAGGGAGCGTCATATTTCTCTAAAATCGATCTCCGATTAGGTTATTACTAGTTAGGGGTTCATGTTACGAGTTCTTAGTCATATCGTTTGGGCTGACCAACACTCCAGTAGTGTTCATGGATCTTATGAACCAGGTATGCAAACCCTATTTGGATAAGTTTGTAATCGTGTTTATAGATGACATTCTCATCTATTCTGGATTAAAGGAAGACCATGAACAACACCTTTGAGTGATACTCTAATTATTGATAGAAGAGAAACATTACACCAAGTTTTCAGTGTGAAATTTGGTTGCAGGAAGTGAACTTTTTGGGACACATGGTTAATGAAAAGGGAATCCACGTTGGTCCCGGAAAGATCGAAGATGTTAAAAAGTGGAATGCTTCTAAGACGCCCTTAGAGAAGCGACAGTTTTTGGGATTGGCTAGTTATTATCGACAATTCATTACAAACTTCTCAAAGATCGCTCAGCCGTTGACAATGTTAACATACAGAAGGATAAGAAGTTTGATTGGGGACATAAACAAGAGGAGTCATTCAGACATTGAAGGAAAGGTTATGCAATGCACCAATACTAACCCGCCCTCATGGGTCAAACGATTTTGTGGTGTTTTGCGATGCATCACATCAAGGCCTAGGTTGTGTGCTTATGCAAAAGGATAAGGTGATTGCTTATGTCTCACGTCAACTTAAGGTTCATGAAAAGACCTGTACAACACATGATCTGAATTAGGCCCAGTGGTGTTTGCATATAAGATATGGAGGCATTATCTGTATGGGACCAAGTGTGTATCTTCATCGATCATAAAAGTTTTTAACACATCTTTGATCAAAAGGAACTAAATATGCACCAAGGATGATGGGTGGAACTTCTAAGTGATTATGACTGCGAGATTCAATATCATCCTGGAAAGGCGAACGTAGTAGCTGATGCCTTGAGTAAGGAGCGTGTTAAACCCTTATGTGTGCAAGAGTTAGGAATGACTATTCAATCAAATTTAAAAGCGCAAATACTGTTGGCGTAGGGCCTCTTCTCTTTTTGATCATTGATTGCCACTGGTTGCTCCACATAATTGAGTCGTTCATCTACTTCGTAATCCTCCAGTGGAACAATCATATCCTCATCCGCTAAACACTTTCTTAGATGAGATACATGGAATGTCGAGTGAATTCCACTTAGCTCATCTGGTAACTCCAACTATAGGCCACCTCTCCTATCCGAGCAATGATTCGGAAAGGCCCTATATACCTTGGGCTCAACTTGCCCTGCTTTCTAAATCGGATAATTCCCTTCCAAGGTGAGACCTTCAACATAATCTGGTCACCCACCTTAAACTCAATTGGTCTGCGTCGTTTATCAGCATACGACTTCTGTCTATCTTTGGCTTCCTTCATAAAGGCCTTGATCTTTTCAAGCTTCTCAGTCGTAGCCTCGATCACCTCAACACTCCCTAACTCTTTCTGACCAATATCACCCCAACAAACGGGTGTTTTGCATCTCCTATCGTATAGCATGTCATAAGGAGGCATACCAATACTGGCATGATAACTGTTGTTATATGAGAACTCAGCTAACGGTAAGTGGTCATCCCAACTGCCTCCAAAATCGATAGAAAGTGAGCACTCTTTGTCAGATGATCAACAACACCCATATAGCATCATACCCTTTCGGGGTACACGACAAATTTGTAATGAAATCCATGGCGATGTGCTCCCACTTCCATTCTCATATATCCAAAGGTCGATCTTCCCACACGGCTTCTGATGTTCGGCCTTCACCTTTAGACAAGTAAGGCACTTACTCACATACTCCACCACATCACGTTTCATACCCAGCCACCAATAATCTTTCTTCATGTCTTGATACATCTTAGTGGCATCAGGTTGAATGGAGTATCAAGTCTTGTGGGCTTCATCCAAAATCTTCACCCATAGATCCCCAAAACGAGGATCCGCATCCTCCGAATCGAGTTCTAACACCAAGCATGTTTTCACCTAATTGTGCGACCGGACCTCTCATTCTTTCAGAGTTAAGATGATCTTCTTCCAAGGCTTCATCCCGGAACACCTTAACATGCTTCATCACATCAGAGGTCATGATCATCTGGTAAGCTTTTACCTGAATCGGCTCGGGCCTTTCTTTTCGACTAAGGGCATCTGCCCCCACATTGGCTTTGCCCGGATGGTAATGGATCTCGCAGTCATAATCCTTTATAAGCTCCAACCATCATCTCTGTCTCATGTTCAGGTCCTTCTGCTCAAAGAAGTACTTTAAGCTCTTGTGGTCAGTGAATATGGTGCACTTCGTCCCATAAAGATAGTGCCTCCAAATCTTTGTTGGGTTTGTTGGACCATACCAAAGTAGTTTAACCTCTTAAACTTAAAAATGAAGCGGATTAATACCTTAACATTTATCATTAGTAATCTGAAAATGGAAGGCTTATAACAAAACATCAACAAACCCAAGAACATAGGATCTTATATATGTGTTTGAACTAGCTATCACCAATAAATAACAACCAAAAACTTTTAATCTTTGTTAAACAAAAGTTTTTAATAAGTTATGTAATTACCCCTTTAATTATATAACTTATACACACACTCCTATTATTGATGTTATTTAACCAATTTAAACAACATTACAATAATATTCATGAACAAAATATCCATATAGGTTGTTCAATCTCATATGCAACTTATTTAGAAAACTCATTTTCTAAACTGGTGTATTTATTTAATTGTATGATCATATCATCATTAAATAATTTTTGGTGTTTGCTAAGCTTGTTATTGGTATGACCCGACTTGGATCATGACGTACTAACCACATCAATGTTCTATGTGTCTTGGGCATAAAGAATCCAACAATCTCCCACTTGCACAAGATTCATAGAAGATTGATGCAAGCAGTAAATACCGCCTAACAACGGTTTACTACCCTTAATACGCATGACTTAAAGCCATTCAATAACATCATCCCCTTCAAGTATCCAACTTGAAATGATTTAGGTGAATTAATCATTTATCCTTTTGTTTCAGATGTCATGTTAAATCCAAGGACATTGAATGATCATTCCTTGTTGATTTAACTTAATCAGGCCTTAGACATCTTGCTCTCAACGAATAAGAGGAACAAATTCCATCTTGACTACATACGTTTTCACAATCACCTTGTGTCACACCTGAACATAGCCTAATGTACTGCCCATTATTTCAGAGCAGTGAAGAGCTAGCTCAAAGTATAACATTTGGTGATATCAAAACCCAATATGTATCTCAGGTTGGAGGATACCAAATGATATTCACCTTTACTCAAATTACTTATGATCAATCTAGAAGATTCCATGTAGTAAAATTGAGATGCGGGTCTGACCAATATTTGTATCCTACAAATATCTATGAACCTTGGCAGCAACCAATTGCTCTATATTCATTCCTTATGAATATCCACCAATCCATGTTCATAATAGTCTTACGTTCATATTTGTTCCCACAAACATGACCGATTACGGACATTTTGAATAATTAACATATTTATGGATCTATACACTCAAAATATCACAAGTATATAAAGAGTTAAATATTACATTGTTTCAAACTTTTAAATACTAAACAGATCAATTCCAGTCACTAGAATATCGAATTCCTAAGGCACAAGTATGACTTTCATGCTTTGCCCTTTCAAGGAGCTTCGTGAGTGGATCCGCAGTGTATTGATCGGTGTGAACTTTACGAATACATATTTTTCCCTTTTCAACTTCATCCCTTACATAGTTGAATTTCCGCTCAATGTGCCTAGCCTTTTGAAGAGGAAGGGTACCTTGATTCATGTAATCGTACCCTAGTGATCACAAAAGGATTTCTAGGGGTCTTGAATGGTAGAGACCACCCAAGGTAGGCGATAAATTTCTTTATCCATGCAGCTTCCTGAGCTGCTAATGATGCGGCTATGTATTCGGATTTTGTAGTGGACAATGCTACTCCATTCATAATGAAGACATACCCCGATTGAGAATCATCTCGAATGGTTTAGAACTTGCATCCGTGTAACCCTTTACAACAAGTTCCTCTCCATCAGATCCGTATATTAGAAACATTTCCTTAGTCCTTCTAAGTATTTCAATATACTTTTAATAGTCATCCAATGGCTATTATCTAGATTCTTCTAATACTGCTCGTCATGATTAACGCACATGACTCGTCCAGTCTAGTGCATATCATCGCATACATGATGGATCCTATAGCTGACGCATATGGGATGTCCTTTATTTGATATTGCTCATCCTTTGAGCTTGAACATTGAGATGTACTCAATAGTGTCCCTCTTGAATAGGTACCATATCATTTTTAGAGTTTTTCCATCTTAAACCTTTTCAAGACTTTATTATATATGCACTTTGATTTAAACCTATCAACCGCGTCGATCTATCCCTATAGATCTTTATTCCAAAATATAGGCGTCTTCACTGAGATTTTATGAAAAACAACTTCCAAGCCAGGTTTTGACACCTTCCATGGTTGGAATGTCATTCCAAAAGGTAGTATGTCATTAACATACAATACTAAGAATGTTATTATGCTCCCACTAGCCTTCTATATACACAAGCCTCATCAGCGTTCTGATGATCTCTTCATCAAAACGTTGATTCCAACTTCTCGATGCTTGATTCAATCCATAGATTGACTTCTTTAACTTGCATACTTTTAGGATGTTGTGGATCGACAAAACCATCTGACTGAACCATATGGACAGTCTCTTCGAGATGTCTATTAAGACAGCGGTTTTGACATCCATTTGCCAAATCTCATAGTCATAATATGCAGCTATGGCAAATAATATCCTAATTGACTTTAGCATTGCCACAGGTGAGAAAATCTCATCATAATCAACCCTTCATTTTGAGTGAAACCTTTTGCTACAAGTCTTGCTTTAAGTATCCAAGTTTCCATGTATATATTCTTATTGTTCTTCGAACCCCCTTGTATCCAACTGGTTTGGAGTTAAGTACGGGGTCAACCAATTCCTAAACTTGATTGTCATACATGGATTGCATCTCAACGTTCATCGCGTCCAGCCATTTGTCACAATCCAATTGTACATTGCTTCATGGTATGTAGTTTTCTATCGGAGTCAACCACATAGCATCCATTGTGAACAATCCATATCTTTCAGGTGGAATGCTAACTTTACCATCTGCGAACGTTTTTGTATGTATTGACCAACCTCTTGATCATCATCAACAACCTCTTGTTGATAGCTAGTGTCAACCAAGTGTGTATCGGCTTGTGGATCTTGATCCTCATCAAATTCCACTATTCTGTACGTTATTCCTTCCATAAGGAATTTAGTTTCCAAGAACTCAGCCTTTTGAGCAATAATTACTCTTGCTCTGTTGGATCAAAGAAGTAGTATCCTATACAGTCTTTGGGATATCCAACAAATATACACTTAGTGAATCGACTATCTTGGTCAGGACCAATTCAAAATATGAGCCTCAGAGAGCTTTGCGAAACCCCAAAATGATAGAGGTATAGAGCTTATAGCCATCATAGATTGAACCATATCCAATAGGGTTCGGTTTCTCCTTTCAAACACACCATTATGTTGTGGTGTTCCAGGTGGAGTAGGTTGTGAGACGATCCCACAACCTTTTAGATGGTACTGAAAAGCATCATTGAGGTATTCACCTTCTCTATCTAAACGAAGAACTTTGATAATTTTATAGAGTTGATTTTCTACTTTATCTTGAAGGTTCTGAACATTTCAAAAGCTTCAAGTTTGTGTCATCATGTACACATAACCATAGCGACTATAATCGTCGGTAAGGTAATGAAGTATCTATCACCATTTCTAGTCATTGTCTTTAAGGGCCACATACATCGAATGTATGATACCCAATAAGTCTTTTGCCCTCTCGTTAGTGCCACTAAAGGGCGACTTGGACATCTAGTTTGTAACAAGATTCACACTTATCGAATGAAACATTTTCATTTGCTCTTCAAAAGACCATTCTTTTGAGGTGTTTGAATCCGATTCTTGTTTATGTGACCAAGACGACAATGCCAATATAAGAATCACTTAAACCCATTTTAAGTTTCTTGGTGCTTGTTTGGTATAATGAGCTATTATAGGATGAATCATTATGAACTAATTCATAGATTCCATTAAAAGGCATAGCCTTGAAATAAAATACATCATCCACACAACATAAAAACCCATTGTTAGCAAACTTTAATTCATAACCACATTGTTCTAAAAGGGAAATCAAAATTATGTTCCTATTCAAAATAGGAGCATACAAAATGTTCTTTAGAATACTTCCAACCATTTGAAAGTTTCTAAATATTGTCACTTTGGGCTTCGACATCAACTTTTTCTCCGTTGCCCATGTGAGACTTGTGTCTCCCTTCTTGAAGTGCTTATTTCATATGAACCCCTGCAACAAATTGCAAAAAAAGAGTTCCACATCCGGTATCCAATACCCATGTGTTTGAAGAAATAATTTCAACCAATGTGAATTATGAAAGTTCTACATGAGGTTTGCCCAACATCCCTCTTGTTTCTCAACTCTTTGAGATAGGTTGGACAATTCTCTTTCCAATGTCCTATCTCTCCACACTCAAAGCATGGATCGTTCTCTTTACCTTAGGCTTTTTAAGCTTAGGCTTTGGAGGTTCTGCTTTAGCCTTTCCTTTCCCCTTTCCTTTGATGTACCTTTCCTTTGGCAACATTTGCCTTGGGATCAGGGAATGGTCCTTTCTTATTGCCTTCCTCATTGATCGAGAGAACAGGTAGAACCTTTCTACCCATCCCTGCCTCACCAATGCTCTTGTCCCACCCGTTCATATTGTAAATCATTATGAACGTCTCAAACCTATAGTTAGCCATTAAGGCAAATCCGTGGCCAACTCCTTGGCCAACTCCTTGAGACGGGACAATTAAGCTGCTCGAGGCGATCAACGTGGCCTTTTATCTTAGGAACATAAGATGATACCGATTGGGTTTCTTCCATATGACACGTATGAAGTGCTCGAACCATTTCGAAGCGCTCTACCCTAGCTTGTTGAAGGAACATTTCCTTCAACTGGGTAATTATGTCATATGCCCCATGTTGCTCCAAGTCCTTTTGGAGTCCGGGAATCATAGTTCCCAACATGAGGCAGGAAACCTGCATGGAATCCTCAGTGTATTGAAGCCAATCGTCATAGGCCTCAACATCCTCAGGGTCGGGTTGGTCAGGAATAGGATCGTCAAGGACATAGGCCCTTTTCTCTTGCTTGAGAACAATTCTCAAGTTTTGATACTAGTCCATAAAGTTATTATGGTTAAGACGATCCCCTTTAAAGATGGTTCTCGGTGATAAGGTAGGGACGGTCGGGGTAGTAGCATTGTTGTTTGCGACCATTATACAAAATTACAAAGTTCATTTTAGTATTTCTGAAAAATTCATTTTAATTATTAATACCCTTTACACGTCTCATAGACAATTAATAATTAAAATCTAGAATCCAACGTTACATTTAAATGATGGTTAGGTGACCTTTATCCCATTATTTAAACTAACAAGGTAGTCAACATTTGATAATTGCAACCTATTGCAACTTCTAGCTTTATGGGATCGGTTAAACATCTTATGTTTAGTCGGCATGTAAAATCCCATCAACACCATTGTACGCCATGCTTCAGTGACCCTATGCACATGGTTTCCAATTCAAGTCGTCCTACTTACACACACGTGTGAGTTTACACATACAAGCGGTTAGGTGACCTTTATCCCACAAATATGTTAAGCTCACCTCAAACACACAAGTTCCCTAAAAGTGGTTAGGTGACCTTTATCCCAAGTAGTTCTCAAGTGATTCGAGTGTCGTGTAAAAGGATGGTGTTTAACTTGTTTCCAAGGGATTTAAGTTTCCATTAATTCTAGTTATGAAAACTCTATGTACCTTGTATTCGCATGCTTTCAAATACATGGTACCCTATGGTTCTCTTTTAATAAAACTTCTTTTATTTTGAAATCATTAATCCTTTTAATAACCTTTTATTAGTCACTTAATGATTAGGAACCAAAAATCAGCTTGTTATGATAATTTATTTAGATTGTTAAGCATATCCATATATCAAACAATCAACATAAAATGAATAATCAAATAAGCATATATCAAACAACCACATGTGCATAACCATAGCCACTATGTTGACAACACTTGTTTGCCATCACAAGTGTTATCATTTGGTCTTTCTAAGGGTTGAACACAACACAAAGACGAGATCTCCAAAGACCCCCCTTGAACTTGCATCCAAATGCTTCAAGTCCTTCTCTTCTGTCTTCCTTAGTGCTTCCATCTTGTGCATCTTCTTTTACAAAATTTATATCCTAATACAAATTTTCTAATAAAGAAAATATACTTAATCTATCTATTACATCACAAATGAATGAATAAATAATTACATCCAAACACAAGCAAAAGGAATAATTATTACAACCCATAAGAATGAAATCAACCAAAACAAACATCCATTCAAACCAAATCAACACAAGGTCAAGGCTAGGTTATGCACCAATATGAAACATCATATACAACATTCAAGAACCAAATAAACCCCCATATGACCCTAAATTTTCAGCCAACATAACCATGAATTTAGGGTCTTTTGTCCAAACAAAAACATAATCAACTACTTGATATCTTACTTTAAAGGTTTAATCACTAGCATGTTAGTATAACCTTGAAAGGTTGGGGATTTATTATCATCACCACAAAACAGCCCCAATATGGTTGTTAAAGCCTCATAAAACCAATTTTACAAGAACACATGAAACTAGTCATTCACATATCCGGCTCTAGATGCCAATGTTAGGTTTCTTGGACCATACCAAAGTAGTTTAACCTCTTAAACTTAAAAATGCAGTGGATTAATACCTTAACATTTATCATTAGTAATCCGAAAATGGAAGGCTTATAACAAAACATCAACAAACCCAAGAACATAGGATCTTATATATGTGTTTGAACTAGCTATCACCAATATAACAACCCAAATAAGCAATACATACTACCTTCCATAGGCTGCTGAAAACGAGATATAGATGAGGAGAATGATGTTCTTGAACAACCAAAACACCAAGAAGAGGTGTCCTCAAGCTTCCATACCCACAAGCATCAAGCATACACCATTCTTGCTAGGATTTGAGCACCAAATCGGATCAAGAAAGCTGCTGGAACCTTGTTCCATCCGTGAACAATCAACAAGCTGCTAAAGCTTTGTTCCAGCCGTGACATCTTTCTTCCAAAGAAGGGTGATGTTCTTGTGACCCTTTTTGCATATGAGAGAGTGAGAGAGATCTGAATGGAGAGTGTGTGTGTGTCTTAGAGATCCCTTCTCAAGACCCCCAAAGAAAAAAAACAAAGGGGGCTGCCCAAAAGGGGCGGCCGAACCCATTTATGTTTTGGGTTTTCCTCCCAAAAACTTTTAATCTTGTTAAACAAAATTTTTTAATAAGTTATGTAATTACCCCTTTAATTATATAACTTATACCACACTCCTATTATTGATGTTATTTAACCAATTTAAACAACATTACAAATAATATTCATGAACAAAATATCCATATAGGTTGTTCAATCCCATTTTCTAAATTGGTGTATTTATTTAATTGTATGATCATATCATCAATAAAATAATTTTTGGTGTTTTCTAAGCTTGTTATTGGGTATGACCCGACTTGGATCATGACGTACTAACCACATCAATGTTCTATGTGTCTTGGGCATAAAGAATCCAACAATCTTAGCGCAAAGACCACGGCTGATAGCTCCAAGTCATGAGTAGGATAATTGACCTCATGAACCTTCAATTGCCGGGATGCATAGGCTATAACCTTCCTCTCTGCATTAACACACATCCCAACCCCGAGTAGGAAGCATCAGAATAAACCACCTGATCTTCACTTCCATCAGGTAATGACAGAATAGGAGCTTGAGTCAATCTCGCCATCAATTCTTCGAACGCCTTCTCTTGAGCTTGACCCCATACAAACTTCACATCTTTCCGGGTCAACTTAGTTAGTGGAGAAGTGATCTTAGAAAATTCTTGGATGAATCTTTTATAGTAGCCCGCCAAACCCAAAAAACTACGAATCTCCGATGGCGTCTTTGGAGACTTCCATTGCATCACCGCCTCTACCTTTGTCGGATCCACCATGATCCCGTCAGTATTCACCACGTGAGCCAAGAATTGAACCTCGCGCAACCAGAATGCGCACTAGGAGAACTTAGCATACAACTTCTCCTTTCTCAACATCTCCAGAACCTCCCAAATGTGACCGGCATGCTCTATCTCGCTCTTCGAATAAATCAGGATATCATCAATAAACACAATTACTAATTTATCCAACATCGGCCCACACACTCAATTCATCAGATTCATAAAAGCAGCTGGCGCATTGGTCAAACCAAAAGACATGATAAGAACTCATAATGACCATAACGCGAGCGAAAAGCTGTTTTAGGAATATCCTGCTCCTTCTCCTTTAGCCGATGGTAGCCAGATCGAAGATCTATCCTTGAAAACCAACTGGCACCTTGAAGCTGATCAAAAAAATCATCAATCCTCGGTAACGGGTACTAATTCTTTATCGTCAACTTATTCAGCTCACGATAGTCAATACACATCCTCATACTACTGTCTTTCTTCTTCACGAATAAGACCGGAGCACCCCAAGGAGAGATACTCGGCCTAATAAACCCCTTATCAAGCAGCTCTTGCAACTGCTCCATCAGCTCTGTCATCTCAATCGAAGCCAACCGATACGATGCCTTGGCAATAGGTTGGGCACCCGGTATCAAGTCAATCTGGAACTCGATCTCACGCTCAGGTGACACTCCTGGTAAGTCTTCTAGGAACACGTCTGGAATGTCACATACAACCGGTACATCAGACAATTGTGGTGTTGGCGTATCCACATCCTTTACATAGGCCAAGTAAGCACTACATCCACGCCTCATGCACTTTCCCACCACCGCCATTGAGATTACTTTCAGGATTATGACATCCGGTAAATTTCCGTTACCAAACTCCGTTAGTTCCGTTAAGTCTTGTATACACGTGTCGTGAGCACACACTAGTTGTCGTTTAACGTTGGTGACCTAATAATAATGAGTAATGTTAATTTGATGTGAATCTAAGTGATTATGTGAGTATTGGGTTATGTTTATGTGTTTACACATTTTAAAAGGTTAATTAAAGAATTTATCGCGTAACACGGAAACGTGCCTATTTATTCGTATGTCTTGTGTTTTTATAAAGATAAGATATATAATGAATTTTATAAGTTTATATCTTTATATTATGAAGTTAAAAACACTTTACAAAGAGTTTAAAGCTTAGTTTTTATAAAATACAAATTACAAGGGTTAAAAGGGTAAATGTGTAAATTAAAATTAAATAAAACAAAACTTCAAACCCTAATTCACCCTTCGGCCGCGATCAAGCTTCTCTTCCCCTCTTCTCTTCAAATTCAGCCTAGAATCATCAAGGAAGCATCGATTTTGGTCGACTTCAAGGTTTAGAACACGTTAGAATCATCAATTTCAAGCAATTACACGTTTAAAGGTTAGATTTTTCATGTTTTGTGATGTTCTTCATTATGGCCGAACCTTAGATTCGAAATTGATCCTTATTAGGTCGAATTGGATGTTGTTTGATGATGTTTATATGTTAGTTAGGTTGAATGCATGTTAGTTAACGTCGATCATGGATGAATTACATGTTGTTAGTGGGTTAATCATGGGTTTTGATTCTAGTCAAACCCTAATTCGATTTTGGGCATGATTATGGGTGAATGATGGTTGTTTGATGAATGTGTGGTGATTAATAAGTTGTATGAATGTTAGGAATCATGAATCTTGCAAGAAATTGATGATTTAGGGTTGATGTTCATAGGTTACTAATAATAGTAACTTTATTTGCATGAAATGTTGAATTATGGATGTTATGATGTTATGGATGTGTTCATGGTGATAATTAGATGTTAGATTGTTGTTGTGATCATTGGAAATTCAAGAAAACATGTTATAGTTCATACATTACTAAAGATAGTAACTTTTGGATATGAATTGGTGAATTATGATGTTTGGATGTGGTTGATCATGCTTAGATGTTAGTATGAGCTTGAATTGGTATATTATTGATGAATTCATGTATGCTTGGATGTTTGATAGATTTTGGGATGTTCTTTCCCAAAAGGGAAACTTTATTTGTGTAACGTTGAAGTATGATGTTATGATCATGTTTGGGATGATAGGAGCCTGCTAGTATGTTCAAGGATAAATTCTAGTGTGATAGAACATGTTAAATTAGTTGTATGGCATACTTGGATAATCACGGGTGATATTTGGACTTTGGTGATCATGTATGGTTTGGATGTTGTGTAGTAGTAGGACATCATGCTTGGGTCTGGTAATTGATTGTTGTGATGTTGTGAATGCAATGCATATGCTTAAAGAATATGGTTATGATCATTATACACGCGTGCGGATCTGAGGCCCCTACTTAGTAGGATTGGCAGGGTTTAGGATGTGAAGTCGTGAGTGGCTTCACATGGCATGTGATGAATGGTTGAACTTTGTGTGACATGTTAGTTGTATTATAACTAATGGATATGTTAATGTTCTAGATTCGCATGACTTGTATAGTACTTGATTGTATGATGATCTAAGCGATACACCTGGTTGATATAGCATATGTATGATACTATTTGAATGTTAATCATGTATGTTGTATGTGCTCGTTGGCTTTATTTGAATTATAACTCATAATGTCACCAACGGGTCAAACGGGTCAACTAGGTCAAACGTGTCTATTTTTCTGGAAGCTTGAGTCTTTGGTTTTGGTATGATTAGGGTTTCACATGTCTTTTATTTACACGTACTTATGTACTCACATGATCTAGGTAACCTTTGAAGGTTGGCTATCCTCTCGTTTCTCAAATAACCCTAAGTACTCTTTGCATACATCAGGTGAGTTCATGCCCCACTCTTTATTAATCTCTTTTGGGGGAGATAGCATACTGGTATTTATACGAACGCTTTTAAATATTTAAGTTGTGTATAATATTACTATAGTGCTGTTTACCATGGGAAAAGTCCTCACACTTTTGAATTGTTAATATTTGATAGCGGGGAAACTTGGGTAGTACTACTGGGTCTGACGAGCCCCACTTGTGTGACTCGAGGTCAACCGGGTGCAATTTGTCCTATTGAACATTGTCACGACATGGTAAGTCGTGACAAGAGGCAACAACTATCACAGTCAGCTTCAATTGCAAAATCACTATGTATTAATATTACTGATAATAGACTAGCTATCTATTACCATACACTGCTTATATATATCACAACTGTTTACATGTTATTGAACTCAAACTCTTGAACTCACCAACCTATGTGTTGACATTTTAGTATGCTTTTCTCAGGTCCTTAGCTTGCTTGCCATAGGAGCACTGCACGGTTCATTGCATTTTAAGACACGATGCTTCAAGACATTTAACATTTTAACAATTATAGTTTACTCTTTTGGGTTGGCACTTGTTTTGCCATAGTTATACTTTATTGACTTGGGTTGTTTTCAAAACGCTTCCACATTTTTTAAAGTTTGTATTTTGGTTACTTTTGTTTAAATTATGGCATTTAAAGTCGTTCTGAGTAACTATTGACTGTGATCCTGGTTTGTTCACACGCCTCGCGGTAAAACTCCGCAAGTGGATTTTGAGGGTGTGACAAGGATTGTTGTTGCCCAATCACCATAAACCATTACCGAACTACTGTCAGACGCTGTCAATCGAATCATCTTCTTGTGACACACAATGTTCGCCTCGTAGTTCGCCAACCAATCCATCCCAAGAACCATATCAAAACCACCTAAGGTCATCACGAACGATCTAACCAGAAACTTATGACCTTCTAATTCCACATCACATCCTTGAATCACCTTAGAAATCCTGGTAGACTTACCTATGGTAGTTTCTCTATCAAAGAGCGCATCTATATTCTTACTAGAAACGTACCAGACACAACATCAGGGTTCGTCCTAGCCTCCTCCTGTGTCATCGTGAAAGCCCTAGCGCTCGCCCTTGGTCCTTCTTCCCCAGTCGTCTTCTTCCCCGAACCAGAACTTTCAGCCCTCAGCTTCTTGCCGTCTCAGCTCATGTGGCCCTCCCCGCACAATTAAAGATTTCACAGTCTTACACTCCCTAACCATGTGGCCAGGTTTCCACATTTGAAGCACACATTAAATCCCAATCTACATTCACTAGTGTTGTCCTTCCACACTTGCCACACCTCCTCCACCCTACACCTAATGGACCATACTCGGTCATCCACCCGTGCCTCTTGTTACTTGTTGGGGTACCACCCCAATCGACCTTTTTCCTATTCCAATTATGATCACCACTACCCTTCTTGTTTGCCTCAGCCACCACCACCTCTCGCTCATCAAAAGTCTTCCGGCCAAATCAACTGCCGACCTAAACGTGCTCGGTCGGGCAGCGATCATGTGCCTGCGAATATCAGCTGGCAAGCCCTGGATGTATCTTTTAATCTTTCGCGATAGGGGCGTCACCTGATCCGGCACCAGACGTGCCATCTCATTGAACTTGTTGGTGTACTGCTCATGTGTCACCGTTCCCGCCTCCAACTGCAGGAACTCTCTCTCGACTTTGTCCATTTCTCTATGAGGACAGAACTCCTCAATCACCAACTTCTTCAGTTCAGACCATGTCATCCTCCCAGTTGCCCGACTACCCTTGGCCTTAACTATATTATTCCACCAGCACAGAGTCGAGTCCACAAACGAGTGGGCAGCAAACTTTACTTTCTGATCCTCCTGGCACTCGCTGATATTTAGAACAGCTTCCATTTCTCTCACCCACTGGTGAGCAGCAGCAGCAGTGCCATTACCGTCAAAAGTAGGGGGCTTGCACCTTTGAAATGCCCCGTACAGCCTCGTGCCACATCCGGTGTAGGCTTTTCTTCTTCCTCCTCTTCTTCGTCATCTGCCAAAACCATCTTAGTCTCGGGCTGTCTCCTTTCGCCCGTAGGTCTACTCTTTTCCTTTCTTTCCCCGTCTCTAACAACCTTTATCACTTCGATCACCATAGACGGTAGGATCGTCTGCATGACCTGATGTACTTCGTCCATAACCGCCTCCTTCACTGAGGCTCTCAAATTAGCACTCTCATCACTACCCTCCGGATGAGGGGTCTCTGGTTCTTCATGACCACCTTTTCGGATCTAGGCCTTCCTCTCGTAAATCGTGGTTCAGCACCACGATCTCCTCCACATGAAGCTTTAGTTGATCTACCACCGGCCATCCTCACACACACGCTGGAAGATTCAAACACCAACACAGTTATTCAGGGAACAAATTAGTTTATGTTAGGTATAGTAAGTCCCTAATTATAGTGGCCAGTTGTGATTAGCCACTTACTTTACTCTTCATACCCCAAGCATTACCTGTCTTCACTACATTAGTATCTAAATCTACCAGCAACACATAACCACATAACATGCGCACATAATAACGGTTAATCATTAAGAAAATACCTGATGGCACGCAGCTTCTCGAACTGGCATCCCTTCCCTTTCCGTCCCATTTTCAGTTTAAGTTTAGGCTTAGTTTGAAAATTTACCCGTTTCACTTAAACTTTGGCTCTGATATCAACTTGTAAGCCGCATTCCCAGGATGCTTATAGCTGGCCAATCATTCCTCACAAAACATACAATAACATTTAAGTTTCATAAAAACATCGCAGCGGAACATTTAAATAACTTTTCATTTCATAATAATGCTTTTTCAAGTTAATACAATCATTCATTACATATTTTCATTTGTTCGTATTACAATGCAAAAAAGTAACAAAAGAATGTCATCCAAAATGGCAAGTAGTTGCCCCGCGCCATCCTCAACATTGATTACCTGGCAACTGGAAAAATGCATAAAAGTCAGTGTTGCTGAGTGAGTTCTAGTTTTGATATAAAACATACTTTACTTTCATTAAAACCATACTTTACTTTGTATGTGATCACACATCATACGTACACATAGATAATATCATTATTATCTTCATTATACGTTCATTCATTCCGTCCATTCATCATTAAATCTTTACTTTCATTCATACGTCATTACATATTTAATTTTATTCAGACCAATGCCATGTGCTTCACCCCACCGTCATGCATAAATCTGGTACTGGGCCTGAGGTATTTCAAAGACCCCGAACATTGTGCATGATACTGACTCCAGTTACCTAGGGTGAGCGGCAAGGGTCCCGTACATATGGCCAATCACAAGGATTAACCCCAGTGTGCATCCTTCTAGGGTAACTAACCCGCACATAGTTGAGCTAACACCCTTCATTGACTGTGATCCTCCATACATCTGCTTAATCACAAAGATCAAGCCCTAGTGTGCATCCTTTCGGGATAGCTAACGCGCACACGGTTGAGCTAACACCCTTCATTGGGTGGTAACCTCCATACGTTTGCTTGCAAGCCTTTCATACTTTCATTCGTTCATTAATTCATGCATTCAGTCATCATGTTCCTGTTTCATTATCTTCCACTTTACATTACATAATACTTTCATTTCATTCATTAACATTCCACGTAAAGCCAAAGGAAAATAATCATGCATAACAAGGAACATCAACATCAACAATCAACATGATCATACAGGACATCATACACACATCACATACATCATACATACCATCATGCATAAGCATCATACATAGATCATAACATCTATGACCTCAAAAGTCAGCTTATAAAGCCCCCGGGAACCTCCCTAGTCAATGCCTACATTCATCCCTTTTCCAGAAAGTCAGAAAACATTCTAAGTGTTCATCCGTATTTGCCTTTTGTTCATCCGTATTTGCCTTTTGTTCATCCGTATTTGCCTTTTGTTCATCCGTATTTGCCTTTTGTTCATCCGCATTTTCCGTAGTTCATCCGCATCTGCCATAGTTCATGTGCATTTTTTTATCCGCATTGACTTTATTCATCTGCATTTCCCATACTTAGTCGATGTTTATCGACATTTCATCCAATACGCATCCACATTTCATCGAATACTCATCCACATTGACTTACTTAGTGATTAATGCTTATCCGCATTAACTGTTCATCCGCATTGACTTACCATTTCTCATTCGCATTGACTTACTTAATAGTTAATGCTCATTCACATTAACTACTCATCCGCATTGACTTCCATTACTCATCCGCATTTCTTCTGCTTACTTAGGTAGATTCCAAAACTTAGCATATGAGCCTAAAACATCAAATTTTAGTTCCCAATCACCATCCATCATGTTCTAAGCTTAAGTCATACCTTCTAAGCCTTAGAAACACAATCATACATCAACAATCATGAACATAGCCACACATTACATCATAACATCATCATAAACAGTCAAACATACGGGTACGAAACCTAGTTAAATGAAAACATACATTCATGAATTTGCAGCCCCAAAATCAGTTAAAACTCAGTAAAAGAGGGGTTCTAGAACTCACCTTTGTAGCTCTTGAGTATGGCTTCTTCCAACTCGTTTGCAATTGAGTTTAACCGCCTAGAAACCCTCTAAAAACATACCGGAACACATACAAACACACATAAGCATAAACCGAGGACAAGACTAGTCAAGAACATCATGAACATGTGATCTTATCTTGAATTCGAATTCTTCTTGTTCTTCCTTCAAAAACCAAGAGTTCTTTGCTACACTTGCTACTTTCTCTCTCTAAAATATGAAGATTAGTGATGTGTGTGACATATGGGCAGCCATACCACCTTTATCACCAACTTTTAAACTTTTTGTCATTTTTGTCACATTAACCCCTAGACTTGGGTTTTATTTCTTTTTCCTTCTTTTTACGTCACTTTATTCTTTCTTTCTTTGTCTATAAAAAATAACCGGGTGTTACAAGATGGTAATAAAGTATTCTTTGGATCCATAGTTGTCATTTTGATTGATTCATTGGATTTTAATGGCAAGAGTGTTTGAAGTTTGTTGTGGAATGTTCTCGAGGAGATTCTAGCACGAGTGTATTGATTTCAGGGCTCATTAAGTGGCTTCATGTTTGGTTTTGGTTTTACTTTTGTCAATAGATACTATGTTCCATTTATGATTGTTTAGTGTCATTCCAATGATGATTATAGTCAGATACAATTAGATTCATGTAATTTTCTTTTTCTTTAAACCTGTTTTATTTGCCTAGATGGTAATAAAGTATTCTTTGGATCCATAGTTGTCATTTTGATTGATTCATTGGATTACTAGGGCAAGAGAGTTTGAAATTTGTTCTGGATTGTTCAAAACAATATTTTGGTACGAGTGTATTTATTTTTAGGGATCATTAAGTGGTCTTGTGTTTAGTTTTGGTTTTGATTTTAGCAATAGATACTATTTTCCATTCATGATTGTTTAGTATGATTCCAATGATGATTATAATCAAATATGAACAGATTTGTTCACGAGCATGTTTAAAAGGCTTGAGAGTCAAAACTTCATAGCAATAGAGGTTGTGTTGATACATATATGTACCTAGATCCTGATCTGAATGTAATATGTCTTACACTTATGTAACTATTGGGTACTTAATGAAATACAAATTGTTTGGTTATGTTTATAATGTTTAATATTTCATTAATGAGTTGTTTAACGCATATTGACTTAATTATATAGGTTTGTGATTGTTTGAAGTGTTATACATAATGTTAGAATATTGAATACACTCAAACTTGGTGAAGTGATGTTCTCATTCGTCCGACTGGACCATGCGCCCCAACAATGGTCATGCGTCTAAATGGCCATGCGACTGAGTGTCCATGTGCCTAAATAGTCCATACGCCTGAACAACTTCATGCGTCTGACTTAGTCGCATGAGTGAACACTCAATAGTGCGAATGGTTCAGTCACCCGAATGAGCAATCCTAACTTATAAATACCACCTAACTCGTGGAAAAACGTAAGAATTGAATCCACTTCGACTCCAGTACCCTAGCCGTCCAGAAGCCTCCAAGTTCGTTTCAATACATTATTGTTTCTATGTGCGTTCTCACTGATTGGATCGCCAATCAAATAGGATTCTGCACTATTTGGTTTGATTTAACACGTTAATCAGTTGGTGTTTGGTCAAATACCAAATCCTAACAAGTGGTATCAGAGCAACAGGCTCTGATTACGTGTTGATTCAATTGTTTTGATACAAAATTGTGTTTTTGCTCAAAAACGCAATCTTTTTGTGTCTAACAAAGTCTTGGAAGGTTCCTAATCAAAAAGTGTAGTTTTTCCGACATACGGCTATTAGGGTTTGATAAAAGTCGAGTTTTTTTTTTCGGCCAAAACAAGTTTAACCTACGAATTATCAAACTTCAGCAAGTTCAGTCACACTATTGGCTCAATCACACGACTGAGTTCATTCGCATTCTCCAACTGCATGATTGGACTCATTCGTACCTTCATTCGTATGACTGAGAACTTCATTCGGTTTGTTCAACTGCATAAGTTCATTCGGACGACTGACTCATCCGCATTTGTTCAGTCGCACGATTGAACCATCCGCATTTGTTCAATCGCCGGAATAAGCCGAATCGCATACCTTCTTTCGCATACATCAGCAGTTTGTTAAACCGTAAAGTTAAGTGAAATGGAGGATCAGCTTTCGGCATACACAGCTAGTAGAGATACTCGTATTCAGAATCTATTATTGTTGGAGAACGAAGTGGGAATACACAATAAACCCCCGAAGCTTATCACGTCAGACGACTAACCACAATGAAAGCAACGGTTCGAAATCTATTTAAATGGAGTAGATACAAACTTGTGGGGGGCAATAGAGTCGGGGTACAACATGCCAGTAGGAGCTGACGGAGTCAAACTTACTCTAAGTGGCATGTCGGATGCACAGAAGGTAAAACACAACGCTTAGAAGAAAGTCTATGCTTTGCTCACTCAGTCTATTCCAAAGGATATCTTCCATCAGTATTCGGAGTACACTCAAGCAAAGAAGCTATGGGATGCGTTGGAGAAGAGGTATGACGGAAATGCCTCTCTCAAGGCCATTAAGGCTAAAGGTTTGAAGAAGGAGTTCGACAACTTCTCTTCAATGGGAAAGGAAGGCCTTGATGATGTGATCGATAGATTCTACCACTTGATGAGTGAGATGCACACTCATGGAGTGGTTACTTCGATGGAAGATAAGGTATCCAACTTTGCTGATGGATGATTACCAGAAATATGGGTTCGTTTGTTTCAAATCTTAGACAGAATGGAATGCTCTTGAAGTTAGACATAAATGACTTCATTCTGAAACTGAGAGAAGAAGAGCTTAGGATGAAGTATCGAGCTCAAAAGGCAAACTATTATCAGAATCCTACACTCTACAATGCTACTCCTTTAGTCAAGACATCTGGAGCACCATTACAAGCTGCCTTCATCTCTAGCACAGGAGTTCCAGCACAACCCTCAACTTCAGGATCAGAAATGTCATGGTCGTTTAGCTCCCAATATATAGTACCTGAAGCAATGCCGCAAAGCTGAATACCGACAACCTCGGGAATGTAACTGTAAAGGTGGCCAGAGAACATATGGACCTTTTAGCTGCGGTGGTTCACTCCTACGATGGATTAATTGCTGGAAAGATAGGTAACTGCCACCTGGCAAATGAAGATTATAAGCAGGTGGATGAAATGGAGTTGGAATGTATGGACATAATGTGGGCTCTGGCAAGTGCTGTCCGACGAGCTAAAAAGTTTGTCAAAAAGACCAGACAGAACCTGGTTGAAACAAAAGACACTACCTTTGGGTTTGATAAGTCAAAGGTTACATGGTTCAACTATGGTGAGAAGGGACACTTCAAGAGGGAGTGTATAAAATCAAAGAAGACAGGAAATGGAAATCCCTTCTCGTCATTTAACCATCAAGACAAGTCCACTGCTAGTAATGCTGACTTATCAAGTAAGGATCCAAAAGCCTTAACTGCTAATGAAGATGAAGGACAGGACTGGAGCTTCGGTTCGTCTCACCAGGAGAGTCAAATATAGCTAGTGTGGAGGATATTGATGACGATTCTGCAAGTGAAGGTGATATGGAGTAGAGATCGCAATGTCAAATTCTGAAGAAACTGCAAATGTGGTCAACTACCTGCCTGAAGAAGAAAAATCTGCAAATGCATCATCATCTGAATCATCAGAACTAGAGAAAAGCGAGCAAGTACTCATGGCTGATTCTTCTTCTACATCTCAGGTAAGTACTCCTGACCACCTGTTTAATAATCATGCTTGCTTATAATGTAATAAATTTAGAGAAAGTATAGATTCAAAATTTACTAGGTTATTAGATCATAATGATAGCCTAGTAAATGACCTAGAACTGTGCACAGAAGCTAATAGAGTATTGAAACAAAACGAGCACAGCTACAAGGAAAAGATAGACCTATTAAATAAACGCTTAGGGAAACTGAGGTAGTTGCCTTTAACCAAGCAAATGACATTAGGTACGATCTGAACTCTCTTGAGGACACTAAGAAGCAAAAAGCAGTTTTAGAAGTAGAGTTAATTCATTAAAACAAAAACTCCATAGTTGGACAAGCTCATCACATATTGTCCAACACTTAGTAAGAGAGAGAAATAATGGGGAGGGACTAGGATACAAGTGGTTCCACCACCACCTGAGACCTTGATGAACACTAAATGTAAACAATTAACAATAACCCCATCAAGAATCACGTGGTGTCCACTCCTCTGGTGAGTGATCTAGATTCTTAAGTAAATCAATCGGATCAGATGCTAAACATAAGGAGGCCACTTCAAAGGCAATAGGAAAAATGCCTTGTGTTAATCTGGAACAAGAATTTGAAAAGATACTTTTAAGTCAGGGTCAAACAAAGTCAAACAAGAACCTAAAAAGAATATAAAACCTAATCAATCATGTGCATCATGTCATAGTCCAGGTAAACAAGAGATCAAAGATGTAAAACCAGGTAAAGCAATTAAGTTTGTAAAACCAACTCATACATCAACAAAGAAGTGTCCCAATCCAAACATATAAGGTCAACTATGTGACATTTGCTTCTCCACCAAAATAGAAACCATCAAGTTAAAAGCAGATCCTGCTATAATTATGGAGAGTATGGTCACATAGCATCTCACTGTCCTTATTATCGGACACGAAGGAAGAAAGTTGAACTTTCTACATCTACATCAAGATCTTTTAAAAGGAACTTAGTGACGCCTTCTAAAAGTGATTGTGAACCCAAAGTTCAATCCATCAGCCAGTCGTCGGTTTATCACAAACAGGCCTTACACAAATCTAGTTATGGAAAGAAAAAACCTCCTCAGTGCCTAAAAATAAGAACAAACAGAATTCTGATCAATCCTAACTCAAAGGGTCAGTGGGTTGAGTTTGTGATACGTGATGCCTCAAGGAAACCCAAGCCGGTTAAGGCTTGGGTTCTGACATGAACTAATGTTTTCATTGACTGTGCAGGGTGTTCGCTACAGTTTGAAACTAACACATGGATAGTTGATAGTGGAGCATCCAGGCACATGATAGGGAACATAGCTCTCTTATCAAATGTCAGACAAATTAAAGGAGGGCATGTTTCATTTACTGGAAACAAAGGCGGGTACATCATAGCCTAAGGAGAAGTGGGAAATGAGAAAGTTAAGTTTGAGAAGGTAAACTATGTCCAACAATTACAAAAAACTTACTTTCTTTTCTCAAATGTAACAAAGGATTCAAGGTAGTATTTGACAACAAGAAGTGTACGTTCTAAAAAGGACTACGTGATTCCGGAGGATCAGATCCTAATGTCAGCTTCTAGATATAACAATCTTTATGTTTTGGATCTCTCAAAGGCCTCCACAACGGATAGTGAAGTCCAATGCTTCTTGTCCAAAGCTACTGAGAAGGAATCCAATTCTGGCATAGGAGAAGGGATATATAAATCCAAGGAAAATGAATCACTTGATCCAGAATGATCTTGTGAGAGGAGTAAATGTCAAAAACTTTCAACTCCCCGATTTTTGTGTTGCGTGCAAAAAAGGGCAAACAGACGAATAAATCTAATAAGGAAAGAAAGTTCACTCTATAGAACTTCCACTTGAGCTTCTTCACATGGATCTGTTTGGACCAGTCAGTACAAGAAGCATCGTAGGTGACTTGTACTGCTATGTAGTTACTGATGACTACTCAAGGTTCTCTTGGGTAATGTTTCTGAAATCCAAATCAGAAACATTTGAATCCTTCAAGGAATGGTAACTACTCTCGAATCCTTATACAAGTTGAAGGTAAGACAGGTGCGCTCAGACAATGGAACCGAGTTCAAGAATCAGAGGATTGTTGCGGAACTGTGCATCAAATCTCCTCGGCTTATACTCCTCAGATGAACGGTGTTACGGAACGGAAGAACCGCAACTTGATAGAGACTGCACGGACAATGCTTGCAGACTCGAAACTGCCTATACAATTTTGGAATGAAGCAGTGGCAAATGCATGTTATACCCTTAATCGAGTTCTGATAGTAAAATGCCATGGAAAAACGTGCTACGAGTTATTACAGCGACGTAAACCTAACTTGGAATATCTCGAGCCGTTTGGCGCTCGTGCACCCTACTGAAAAAGACTCAGGAGGGAAAATTCAGTGAGAAGTTTGATGAAGGGATCTTCTTAGGATACAACATACCGAACAAGAGAGTTTACAATAACTCAACAGGTCAAGTAGAGGTGTGGTGTAATGTTGATGTTCAGAGATATATCACACCACCTGCTGGAAAAGGGCCTGCTTACTTCTTCGACTATGATGGATTCTTCAAGTCCTTCAACATATCTCTTTCTTCTTCAGAAGACGAGATGGGGCAAACAAGATGATGTACGATGTCTTGAACACACCATCTCAAGATTCAACATGTCATGATCCTACCAACTCAAGGGGAGCAGTTGATGTGAGTGATTCTTCCTCATGAAGAAAATGAAAAAAATGATCAGATCAACCAGGATGTACAGGTTTCGACTATCACAAGTTCACACGCATGGCTAGTGATGCTTCTGAACCTTCAGAACCTCAGACTCCTATTGCCAGATACAGAACCAATGTTCATAATCTTGACTCTGAGGTGGTTGTTCTGACAACTCCTGGCTCGTCTAAATGTCTATCATCCATTGGATAATATTATAGGAGATGTGAGATCAGGGGTACAGACTAGAAATCAGTTGTATTCAGCTGATTATGCCTCTGTGATGGAAAAAGGATATCTTCACGATGGTGCCTACCGCTGCTTTGTGTCTCAGTTGAGCCAAAGTATGTTAGTGAAGCACTAAATGATGAGGCTTGGGTTAGTGCCATGCAGGAAGAACTTCTTCAGTTTAAGAAGTTAGGTGTATGGACACTAGTGGATAGACCTAAGGTGCTAAAGTCATTGGTACCAAATGGGTTTGAAATGTAAGAAGATGATCAGGGTGTGTTCATCAGAAACAAGGCTCGGCTTGTTGTTCAGGGTTTTAGACAAGTTGAAGGTATCGACTACAATGAAGTATTTGCCCCAGTGGCAAGGATGGAAGCCATCCACATCTTCCTTGCCTATGCATCTTATATGAAAATCAAAGTTTATCAACTGATGTGAAGAGTGCATTCCTTCATGGGGAAATCAGAGAAACAGTGTATGTCAGTCAACCCGATGGATTTGAAGATCCATATCATCGGGATAGAGTTTACAAACTCGACAAGGCTCTATACGGGCTTCATCAAGCTCCACGGCTTGTATGAGAAACTCTCTACTCATCTTGTGAAACACGGATTTCGCAGGGGAGTCATTGACTGCACATTGTTTATCAAAGGAAAAGATGGAGACTTACTGCTTGTATAGATCTATGTAGATGACATAATCTTCGGTTCAAAGAATGAAGAATTATGCAAAGAATTGAAGCAGTAATGAAGGCTGAGTTGAGATGAGTGCCATGGGGGAGATGAAGTTCTTTCTCGGGTTACAAGTAGATCAGACACCAAATGGAATCTTCTTACATCAGACCAAGTATGTAGGAGATATTGTCAGTCGGTTGACATGGAGAATGCTTCCATAGCTGGCACTCCATTGGCTACAAACCATGATATAGCACCTGACGAGAACGGTGATCTCGTAGACTACTATGTACTGAGGGATGATTGGATCTCATGTATCTCAAGGCCTCAAGACAAGATATCATGTATGCTACATGTTTATGCTCGCGATATCAGGCGAAGCCTAAGGTGAACCATTTATTGGAGTCAAGAGGATATTTTGTTATCTGAAGGGCACACCCACACTTGGATTGTGGTACCCTCATGATGATGACTTTGAACTTACAGCGTATAGTGACTCGGATTACGGCGGCTACAAGATGAACTACAAGTCTACATCAGCAGGGTGTCAGTTGGTAAACCTGGCAGTGTAAGAAGCAGACCTCGGTTGCCTTGTCAACCTGTGAAGCAAATACGTTGCTGCTGCAAGCTGTTGTTCCCAAATCATATGGATTCAACAGCAAATGTGGGATTACGTTTGCAATTCACTTCTACTCCTATATTTGTTGATAACTCTGCTACGATTGCAGTCACTAAGAACCCGGTCCAACATCCCAAGACCAAACACATCAGGATCAAATATCACTTCATACGTGACTGTTTTGAAAAGAACTTAATCGATGTGATAAAAATGAACACTGACTTTCAACACACAAACCTCTATACAAAGGCTTTTGATAAACCACGTTTCTATATCTGTTAGAGGTCAATGGTGTTAAAAAGAAGAGTGAGGTCATTCCTGAAGATGACCATGTATAGTCCGATGCGTTGCGTCTAGTGTCTTTTAAAATTTCTTAAATTATAGTATTTTTAAGTTTAATTCTCTTGTTTTGTTTACTGTTAGTTTGTTAATTACACTTAGTGTGGTTCTTGCTCATTAAAATTCTAAAACGCAAATCCTTAGTGGTTTAGTATTTTAGGGGGAGAATAGGTATATAAAAAACGAGGGAAAGGAGAGGCAAGCCGATAATAAATAAGATCGTACGTGTGATACCAATTTAATGTGTGGAAGATGATAGTACACAGGTACAAACCATTTGGGACTTTAAAAATCCAAAATTGAAAAAGATGCAAAGTTCAAGTATAAGTTTGAGTAGTTTGAGCAATGTAAAAGGAAATATGATAGTTAAGCTAGCTACTACTAAGGTAACACAAAGAAAGTAGACCTAGAGGTTGCTAGACCACAGCTGATATGTTGGTAGATCGAACACAATAATTACTAGACCAGTTGGTGATCTCAAGATTAAACTAAAATGTTTGACAAGCTGTGGGAAACGCCACAAAAGTGTGTGTAAGACCAAAGCATGAGCAAAAGCACATGAAAAATGCAAATACAATCAAACTGATAACCTATGTTGTTGGTGAGATCTGTGCAAAAAGAAGAAAAAATGCTCAAACAAGAAGATAGGTTATATGCCTCTCTGCTGTGCGGTGGCACTGACCTGAGGATAAGCATAACCTATATATTCTAGAACTCATTGTTGTTTGCGCCTCTCTACTGTGTGATGGCACTGACCTGAGGATTGGCTTCTCTTTGAAAGTTCTAAGAATAGTCTCTTCTTGAATCTCAAATGCTTAGACCGCTCAAAAATCTCCCGAAGAATGTTGATTACCATATAAGTATGGGATCCACAAATGCTTGTTGAAATAAACAAACCTTAAAACGATCACCAAACTCTATTAAAGTCTGTGTATGGATTTAAGAGGACAAGTATACTGACAATCACTGCGGCTACAATTCTTGAAGGTTCAAATCAGTGTGGGGACCTAATAGTACTAGTATGATTTCCTAAATTTGCTAAATGACTCCTGATGAAACAACAAGGAAAGAGCATCAAAGCTGTTTTTTAAAACTTGTCCTGAATGATTTGAATATCTTGTATGATTCCAACTTAAATTGATCCATGTATAGCTTAAATGATGGTGGTTGCTCTCTTAGAATAATTATTCCTAGAACTACATCTTGGGAACTAACTCTCATAAAAACACAAAAACATGTCTTAATTTTAAATTTTCAGTATTATTTCTTTATTTCTATACAAAGTTTGTCATATTCAGTATGTGTAGTATCGGACTATGTCATGGAAGTTGATAAGGGACCTTATCATTGTAAAGGTCACGTCTGAGGTGACCACACGTGCTTTCAAGAAATAGGTCATGTCTGAGATGACAAAAAGTTTTAAAATGATCACGTCTGAGGTTACCTAAAGGTTTAAGTCTAAAATGATCATGTCTGAGATGATCAAATGTTCATAATGTTAATTTAACATATTAAAAGGGTTTAAAAGTGAAATGGTCATAAAGTAAGGAAAATGTCAAGTGTATGACCCATTCGCACAACTGGACCTTGAGTATGGACCAATCATGTGAATGGACCATACTCATGCATTAAACAGCTGAATGGACATGAGTATGGACCATTCAACCGAATGACTTATACAAATGAGCCATTCGGCCGATTGAGAGTGGGCGAATGAACAAGTCGCGCGATTGACCTCCAGTCAGACGACTGAAGGCAAGTAACTGATCCAATCGCACAACCGAAGTCCATTCGCCCGAATGAAATGAGAGAATGAGTCCATTCGTATGATGAATCCAACTTTAGTATAAATAGAGGGGGAGTCGGTCGTAGAGACTCATCACTCCAAATTAACCCTAATTCGCACCACTGTGTTACTCTGCCAAACTTTCATTAGATCTTTCTATACCCCTAATTCTTGTGCACTGACGATTTCCACTGACTATATAGGTACAATGCGATTCAATCCAACCAACTCTCATTCAATTTGACTGCAAAATCAACAAGTTCGGTCCAAACCAAGAACCGAGACTTGTTTGAAAAAATAACCCAATTAATTCAAGCAATAAACTGAAATTAATGTTGTTATGTGCTATGTATAATGATTGCAAGTCCAATGAACCAAAACACGAAATCTAATCATAAGAATTGGTCAAAATTTGATTTTGAATGAACAGCAGTCTGTCATGCGAATGGACAGGTTGATGAACTTCAGTCGCACGACTGAGTAGTGCGAATGGCTAAACCGCACGACTGAACCACGCGTATGAGTTCAGTCGCATGACTGATATGCACGAATGAGTGTACATATGTATGAGCTCAGTCGCATGACAAGTTGTACGTATGAGGTAAGTCGCACGACTGGAATTCAGTTGCACTATCGCACACGACTAGATCTCAGTCGCATAGTCTCATTCGCACGACAGATCAAAAGAAATATTTACAAGTCAAAGTGATTCAAGATATTCTTATTCAATGGATACTAACGTGTTCTTTTGTAACAGATGACGAGTCGGTGGACAATGAGCACCAAGTACAATATCTGTGCTTATCTAGATCAGTCATCCAGACATGCACCTGACTGTTGTGGAATCATCTCATTTCTAAGACACTTAAGGATCTCTCAAGCAATCTCAACTCCATGCACACCATACAAGTCTATTCAGCAGGCCTTCTGGGAAGGTGTTGTAGTTGATAGAACAACAGAGCCTCATCGAATCCGTAGTTTGATATTTGGAGAGGCTATTGAGATCTCTGAGGAAGATCTCAAGATAGTGCTGCAGCTTGGGGACGATGCTGAATGTCCAACACGATTACACCCCTTGACTGTCAGAGGTTGTATCCTGCGGGCCAAGTACGCTGGGGACATCAATGCAAGGGTGCTCAACAACAGCAGCCTGTGTCCCTAGTCAAGTACCTTGCACACGTACTATAAGTGCTTAGCATCTCGAAAAGGAGGTTTGATGAGCTATCCGATCAAATCCAGAACGCATATGATGCTCTGGTGCTGAACCATCCGTTCAGCTTCTCGAAAATGATCTTCACCTACTTGGTGGAGAACATTGAGGGGAAAGGGAAGGAGGGCTTCTGCATGTACCCTTGCTTTTTGCAGATGATCATAGACCAGAAGCTCCTGCCTTGCCGAAAGAGAAGGAAGACACGGTGGTACTCGAGGTATTGGACGATACCACTCTGGGAAGGATGAAGATTTACAGGGAGAAGCAGGTAAAGCCCCCAGTGAGGAGATTATTTAGGCATCTGGCCCGGGAAGACTACGTGGCACCGGCAAGGCGTAAATGGCGTCACGTTGATAGTGACTCTGAAGAAGAGCAGATACAGCTCCCTGATGATGACTCTGATGATGATAGCGGAGATGCTGGAGATGAAGGTCCCACTCAACAAAGGGGTCCCACTACTGCTATTCCATCTCCAGCATCTGCCCCATTGGAGACGGAGCGGAGATTGCTGGGTTCCACCAGGATTTCATGCCTGGTGAAGAAGAAGATGAGTCAAATGAGGAGCCGCGACTCGGACTGTGGGAAGTAAAGTTGTTCCACAGAACGAGGGCTCCGGGCGGTTGGTGAATGCCCAGGTGGATCGGGAAGAGAATGCTGCTGACCCACTTATGCTCCCGATCCGTCAAGCCGTGTACTAGGGGGAGCATCTTCCTCGACAGGATCGAGGAAGAAGAGGATGCCTCAGCCCCATGGATTGAAAAGGAGGAAATGCAGAATCACCTTATCACCACCACAGCCACCACCACAGCCACATTCCACCCACCACATAGCTACCACCACAACCACCACCACAACCACCACCACAACCACCACCACTACCACCCTTCCACCTACCACCACTACCACCCTTCCATCCACCACCACACCATTCACACCTACATCAGCACCACCATCATCTATACCGCCACCAATCTTCACCACTGTCACCACCACCACTAGCCATCCTACAGCACATCCTCTTTCTCTCCATATGATCAGGATCACCTCTGCCTCCCAGTGGGATAGAGGAACAGCTCTCGGCATTTAGCCGTATGGTGCTGAGGCTGTTAGCGGTAGACGAAGAGAAGACTGCTCAGTTGCGACAGCTTGTAGATCTTACTGCTGCCCAAGCTCAGCAGATATCTCAGCAGGCACAACAGATGGGGATTCAACGTGCAAAGATGTCCAACTCCGAGAGCAAAATGTTCTATCAGCAAAGAAGATTGAGGAGTTGGAGACTACTAACAAGACCATCATGCTACGCCTAAAAGGATCCAAGGAAGAGCAACTTAAGATCAAGGGGGGGATGGGGATGATAGTGATGATGATAGTGATGATGAAGATAATGATGGTGATGATGATACCGATGCTACTGGTGATGTTGAGATGATGTTAGAGATGATGATGATGATGACTCACCTGCTGGGGTTGCCATATCTGCCAGTGAAAGGAGGACCAAACTAGCACAAGATCAAGGTGCCTCCACATCAGCCCCGCCAGCAGAAGAGCCAATGCTCCAGGACAAGAGTAATGCTTAGATGTCTTATTGTTATTTAAAATCACTTGTATTTGGATCATGAGTAAAATTAATGAAATGCATGTTATACGTAATGTAAATGATTATGCCTTGACTATTAGCTAATGATTGCTGTGTTGAATGTTTAAATCAAGCGTATCTTGATTCCCAAAGAGATGAATATGACATTGCTCCCTCCAACAGGTCAAGACTCAACTGACATTGATTCTTGATCTGCAGGGTATTGTCAGGAGATCGGGAATGTATACTCCTGAAGAAGGAGAAATCATTCACAATCTCACTGACGAGCAGATAGCCGAAATGTTCCAACTAAACGCTGATGAGATTGTGAAAGATGTTCCAACTGTGCAAAGAGAAAGTGACGATGAGCTTCAGGATGTAGATGAGATTGAGATAGAAGATGTCACGGCTCAACACTATCCAGAGTACACTAACAAGGAGGGAACTGCTATTCCCAATCTGGGAGACACTCTTGTCAGTGACACTTTTGTGACTCTGGACAGGATGGAGAAAGAGTCAGGAAAGGACTAAGGGAAGGCCCAAGCTTCAAACGCCAAAGTAAACATCAAAAAGGCTGAATGGGCAGCATGTTTTGAGAGATAAGAGCCCAACGTAGCGCTACAACGTCTACTATCTACACCAACTGTATCAGGTCAAGAAACATCAAAAGGTGGCAGGCGTCATCATAGCGTGGGCACATTTTGCAGACCTCAATATTTACACAGTTAAACGTGAGAATGGAATAGAGTACTTAGATTTCACATGATCTGAAGACATTTCCAGGTTTTCAGCTCAACCAGTTAGCTAATTAAACTTGCTATATGCTGACCCTCGTAAGATGTCAGGCTGGTTTGAAGCTGCTCAAAAGAGGGAGTACCCACTAGATAGGTCAACTTCAAACCTCAACAACCAATGAGGTACATCAGAAGATCTGAGGTTGATGCCATAACTGGTAAACCTAGAGTAGTGTGCTGAAGTGGAGTCCACACGTACAATGTCTAAGATCCCACTACGTGAGATGCCAAGGACTTCACTCCACACTTCAAATGGTGGTACTATGATTGGAGAACGGGAGAGAGCCGTGATAGCCTTGAACAGGAATGGCACAATGGAAACCATAAGGGTGTTTGACCCGATGTGGCTCACTAACTTGTCAGCACAAGATGTTATACTTTATACAAGTGGGACTGTTCTACGACCCACAGGATATTGTAAAAGCTTTACAGTACCTAAAGGTGATAGACTCTGTTTTGTATTGAGATAAACACAGGAATTACCAAAGAAGCGAAGTACAAAAAGTTTGAAGAAATCATGAATGATGTTAGACAATAGATAGATGCAGGTCCAAGGGGGAGTTTGTTGATACATATATGTAATCTGAATGTAATATGTCTTACACTTATGTAACTATTAGGTACTTAATGAAATACAAATTGTTGGTTATGTTTATAATGTTTAATATTTCATTAATGAGTTGATTAACGCAAATTGACTTAATTATACAGGTTTGTGATTGTTTGAAGTGTTATACATAATGTTAGAATATTGAATACACTCAAACTTGGTGAAGTGATGTTCTCATGCGTCCGACTGGACCATGCGCCCCAACAATGGTCATGCGTCGAATGGCCATGCGACTGAGTGTCCATGTGCCTAAATAGTCCATACGCCTGAACAACTTCATGCGTCTGACTCAGTCGCAGGACTGAACACTCAGTAGTGTGAATGGATCAACCGCATGGCTCAATCGCACGAATGAACCATGCTAATGGTTCAGTCGCCCGAATGAGCAATCTTAACCTATAAAAACCACCTAATTCGTGGAAAAACGTAAGAATTGAATCCACTTCGACTCGAGACATACCCTAGCAGAAGCCTCCAAGTTCGTACTCCAAGTTCATAGAACGCTATAGATCAATTCTCCATCGATTCTTGATGTTAGTTTCAATACATTATTGTTTCTATGTGCGTTCTCATTGTTTGGATCGCCAATCAAATAGGATTCCGCACTATTTGGTTTGGTTTAACACGTTAATCAGTTGGTGTTTGGTCAAATACCAGATCCTAACAGGTTGTTACGAAAAGAAAAAAACTATCCATGCATGAACTATTGTTGTTTGATGTTTTAATATCACTAGCTCCTATTATATTATTTTGTTAATTTTGCATGAATACATTGTGGCATCAATTGTAGTTATACAATTATGAATAAAAAATTAAATCTTAGTTACTAGGTCATGCAACCTTAATTAACTCTTTTCATTGATCACACATTGCATTCTCTTTTAATGACTGATTACCTTCATTCCTTAGCGTAATTTGATTCACGATTCTTTGTGAGTGAATTCGAATAGTTTTCTTATTCTTTTGACCTAGTTTCTTTGCCTAGATGGTAATAAAGTTTTCTTTGGATTCACAGTTGTCATTTTGATTGATTCATTGGATTTTTAGGGCATGAAGGTTTGAAGTTTGTTGCGGAATGTTCTCGACAAGATTTTGGCATGAGTGCATAGATTTAAGGGCTCATTCAGTGGTTCCGTGTTTGCATTTGGTTTTGATTTTCGCAATAGATAATATGTTACATCTATGATTGTTTAGTGTGATTCCAATGATAATTATAATGAGATATGATTAGATTGTTCATGAGTTGTATATAGAATTCTTGAGAGTCAATACTTCATAGCAATGGAGTTTGTTACGAAAATAAAAAAACTATCCATACGTGAATATTGTTGTTTGATGTATTTATATAACTAGTTCCTATTCCATTTACTTTGTCAAGTTTCATGAATAAATTGATGCATCAATTTGTAGTTACAAAATTTTGAATAAAATACAAGAATCTTATTTACTAGGTTATGCGACCTATTTGACTTCTTTCATTGATCACGCATTGTATTTCTCGTTCGACGACTCATACCTTCATTTCCTAGTGTAATTTGATTTATGATTTATGAGTGAATTCGTGTAGTTTTCTTTTTCTTATACCTTATTTATTGCCTCGATGGTAAAAATTATTCTTTGGATCCATAGTTGTCATTTTGAATGATTCGTTAGATATTTAGGGCAAGAGAGGTCAAGTTTGTTGTGAATGTTCGCGACGAGATTTGGACGAGTGTATGATTTCATGGCTCATTAAGTGGTTTTTGTGTTTGGTTTTGGTTTTGATTTTGCAATAGATATTAGTTCCATTTATGATTGTTTAGTATGATTCCAATGATAATTATAATCATATAAGAACAGATTTATTCAAGAGTGTGTTTAGAAGGCTTGAGTGTCAAAACTTCATAGCAATGGAGGTTGTTACAAAAAACATAAAACAATCAATGCGTGAACTATTGTGTTTGATATATTTATATAACTAGTTCATATTCCATTTATTATGTTAAGTTTTCATGAATACATTGATGCATCAATTTGTAGTTACACAACTTTGAATAAAATACAAGTAAATCTTATTTACTAGGTTCTACAACCTTAATTTGACTTCTTTTTATTGATCATGCATTGCATTTCTCGTTCGATTACTGATTAAATTCATTCCCTAGTATAATTTGATTCACGATTCTTTGTGATTAAATTCGTGTGGTTTTCTTTTTTCTTTAGACCTAGTTTCTTTGCCTAGATGGTAATAAAGTATTCTTTGGATCCACAATTGTCATTTTGATTGTTTCGTTGGATAATTAGGGCAAGAGAGTTTGAAGTTTGTTATGAATGTTATCGACGAGATTTTGGCATGTAACAACCGGTTATTTCCCTTGAAGCCAAATATAGAAGGAAAAGAGAAAGAAAAGGAATAACGTCTAAAGTTAAGGGACCGAACTTGACAAATGGGAAAAAACTTGAATGAGTGGGGGTATAAGAGGGGGAAGGCTGCCCACACCCTCCCCCACACTCACAACTTTTGGCTATAGAGAGAAGAGAGGAAAAAAAGTGGTTTCAAGCATCGGTTTCCGTGGATTCAAGCGTGAAAGTTGAGGTGTAACGGGTTGGATTGACGCTTTACTAGACGGTGTTGTTTGTGTGAGTTCTAGGACCCGTTTTTTACACGTTTTCAACTGATTTGGGCTGGAACACATAGTTAAAACTCGTTTTTTGAGATGTGTGTGTTGAACCGTCTGTATGTGTTTGTGTGTGATGCTTATGGGGTTTGTTTTCGGGCTTATGTGTACTGAATGGTGGGGTGCGTATGTATTCCTAAGGTTAGGATGATTGATTTGGGCTTAGAACAGGTTTGAGAGGGTTTGGAGGCCGAAAAGTGGAGATTCAGTTCGGGATGAACTGCATTCTGCATCAGCTAGGGCTATGCGACCGAATGGCATTCGACTGAGGTTCATTCGCATGCGAGTCATGCGACTGACTCCATACGCTTGTGAGTCCTACGACTGAGGTTCATTCGCATGGGGTCATACGACTGGGGTCCATATGCTTAGGTCCATCCGCATTAGGTCCATTCGCATGAGATCCATCCGCATTGTGTCCATTCGGATGAGACCCATCCCAAAGTGACCATCCGCATTGGGTCCATTCACATAGGGCCCAATCACCTGGTGTTGATCCGCATTGCGTTCAGTCACCTGGGAGGCCATCCGACTAAAGGGTGCCCATACGCCCAAGTAGGGCTTGTGCACTCGAAAGAGCATAGTTTAACTTTCTCACTTTTGGGGACATGCGTGGAGGTAGGCTTTGATGGAAGGTTTCTGGGGTTCATGTAAGATGACTTTTGAGGCCATAGATGTTATGTTGGGCATGATGATGATGGATGATGTTGTATGGTTATGCATGATTGTTATATGATGTATTTTTGTATGTATGACGGTGTGTGTATGGTAACACTGTTTTTTTATGTTGATGTTCCTTATTATGTATGATTATTTTCCCTTGGCTTTGCATTGAATGCTAATGACTGAATGAAAAGTATTATATAACGTAAAGTGGAAGATAATATAAGAGGAATGAATGAAAAAGAATGCATGCATTAACGTATGAATGAACAAAAGAAAGGCTTGCAAGCAAATGTATGGAGGTTCACACTCAATGAGGAGTGTTAGCTTAATTATGTGCGGGTTAGCTACCCCATGAAGATGCACACTAGGGCTTGATCCGTGTGATCAAGCATATGTATGGAGGTTCACACCAAATGAGAGGTTGTCCGTTCAACTATGTGCGAGTTAAATACCCCATGAGGATGCACACAGGGGTTCAATCTTTGTGATTGACCAGATGTATGAGGTCCTTCTCGCTTAACCCTAGATGAATTGCTTTGTGCTCTAGAGGGGGGTTAAGCATATGATAGGACTTAGATGAAAACGAAAGATAATAAAAGTACGAAACGAACGATGATGAAGATAATCACTATTATCTATGTGTACGTACGATGTGTGATCATGTTTTAAGACTGTGATGATTTGAAAGCTAGTAAATGATAGTTTTAAACGAAATATAAAGTATGTTTTATTATAAAACTAGAACTCACTTAGCAACGCTGACTTTTATGTGTTTCTAGTTGGCAGGTAATGTTGCTGAGGATGGCATGGGGCGGCTACTCAGCTTTTTTGGATGGCATCCATTTTTATAATGCTTTTGTGATGTAATGCAGCATGTATTTTGTAACTTGATAATGATGTATTGTTTTTCAAAAGTTTTTATAATGAAGTGAGATGTCTGTTTTGATAATTCTACTACAATGTTTTTCTTAATATAATGAAGATATATGTTTTACCTGCAATGATTTACCAGCTGTAAGCGTCCCAGGAATGGGGCCTTACAAGTTGGTATCGGTGCCAAATTTTAAGTGAAACGGGTACATTTTCAAAATAAACCTAAACTTAAACTAAAAATGGGATGGAAAAGAAAGGGATGCTAGTCTGAGTAGTCAGGATAGGTAATGCTTGGGGTATGAATAGTAAGTAAGTGGCTAATCATAACTAGCCACTCTATTTAGGGACTTACTATACTTGACATAAACTAAGTTGTTCCCTTGAATGACCATGTTGGTGTTTTAATCTTTCAGTGTGTGTGTGGATGGCCGATTGTAGATCTTCAAAAGCTACATGTGGTGGAGGTCGTGGAGCAGAACCGCGACCCAATAGAGGAAGACCTAGAGTTGAAAAGGTGGTTCATGAAGAACAAGAGACCCCTCATATGGAGGGCGGTGATGAGTGTGCAAACTTATGGGCCACAGTGAAAGAGGCTGTTGTCGAAGAGGTACATTAAGTCATGCAGACAATCTTACCATCTGTAGTGACTGAAGTGATTAAACTTGTTTGGGAAGGGGAGAGGAAGGAAAGAAGTAGACCTACGGGCGAAAGAAGACAGGCCGAGACTAAGACGGTTCTGTCTGATGACGAAGAAGAAGAAGAAGAGCCTACGCCGGAGGCGACACGAGGTTGTAATTACACGGCGTTTCAACGATGCAAGCCCCCTACTTTTGATGGTAACGGCACTGATGCTACTGCTAACCGGTGGGTGAGAGAGATGGAAGCTGCTTTGGATATTAGCGAGTGCTGGGAGGATCAGAAAGTGAAGTTTGCTACCCACTCATTTGTGGACTTGGCCCTGTGTTGGTGGGACAATATAGTTCAAGCCGAGGGTAGTCAGGCAATTAGGAGGATGAGATGGTCTGAGCTAAAGAAGTTGGTGATTGAGGAGTTTTGTCCTCATAGGGAGATGGACAAGGTTGAGAGGGAGTTCCTGCAGTTGGAGGCGGGAAAGATGACACATCAACAATACACCACGAAATTCAACAAAATGGCACGGCTGGTGCAGGAGCAGGTGACGCCTCTGTCACGAAAAATCAAGAGGTACATTCAGGGTTTGCCAGCGGATATTTGCAGGCACATCATCGATGCCCGACCAAGCACGTTTAGGTCGTCGTTTGATTTGGCAGGAAGATTGTATGATGAGCGAGAGGTGGTGGTGGCTGAGGCAAGCAAAAAGGGTGGTGGTGATCGGAGTTGGAATGGGAAGAGATTTGGCCGGGGTGGTGCCTCGACGAGCAACAAGAAGGCATGGGTGGATGATCGCCATGTGGTCACACCTAGAACGGGGTCGAAGAGGTGTGGCAAATGCGGGAAGGAGCATTCGGGGGAATGCAAATAGGGATCATACATCTGTTTCAAGTGTAGGAATCCGGGACATATGGCTAGAGATTATGGGGCTATGAGGTGTTTCAACTATGGGAAAAGTGGTCACATGAGTAGGGAATGTAAGAAGCTGAGGGCTGATGGTTCTGGGGTGAAGAAGACTGGAGGAGAAGGACCAAGGGCGAGTGATAGAGTGTTTACGATGATGCAGGAAGAGGCTAGGACGGACCCTGATGTTGTGTCAGGTACGTTTTTAGTAAACCAAACTTTAGCCTCTGTGTTATTCGATTTTGGTGCTAGTAAAAGTCTTATTTCTACTGCTTTATGTGCTAAACTGCCTGTCAGTAGTAGTAGTGTTGATGCGCCCTTTGATGTAGAAACTACCATACAGTCTACCAGGATTTCTGAGATGATAGAAGATTGATGTGGAACTAGAAGGTCATAAATTTCATGTTAAAATGTTCGTGATGACCTTAGGTGGTTTCGATGTGGTTCTTGGGCTGGATTGGTTAGCGGATTACAAGGCGAACATTGTGTGTCACAAGAAGATGATTCGACTGACAGCACCTGACGGGAGTAAGGTGACGGTTTATGGGGATCGGGTCACGACGATCCCGAAAGTAATCTTAATGGCGGTGGCGGGAAAGTGCATGAGGCATGGATGTAGTGCCTACTTGGCCTATGTAAAGGATGTGGATACGCCAACACCACAACTGTCTGATATACCGGTTGTGTGTGACTTCTCAGATGTGTTTCCCAAAGACTTACCCGGAGTGCCGCCTGATCGAGAGATCAAGTTTCAGATTGATCTGATACCGGGTGCCCAACCTGTTGCCAAGGCACCGTATCGGTTGGCTCCGACTGAGATGAAAGAGTTGATGGAGCAACTGCTAGAGCTGCTTGATAAGGGGTTCATTAGACCAAGTATCTCCCCTTGGGATGCTCCAGTCCTGTTTGTGAAGAAGAAAGACGGTAGCATGAGGATGTGTATAAACTTTAGTGAGCTGAACAAGTTGACGGTGAAGAATCGGTACCCGTTACCAAGAATTGATGATTTGTTTGATCAGCTTCAAGGTGCCAGTTGGTTTTCAAGAATAGACCTTCGATCTGGTTACCATCAGTTGAAAGTAAAGGAGCAAGATATCCCTAAAACAGCTTTTTGCACGCTTTATGGTCACTACAAGTTTCTTGTTATGTCTTTTGGTTTGACCAATGCGCTAGCTGCTTTTATGGATCTGATGAACCGAGTGAGTCGGTCGATATTGGATAAATCAGTGATTGTGTCTATTGATGATATCCTGATTTATTCTAAGAGCGAGATAGAACATGCCAGACACATTCAAGAGGTTTGGAGACATTAAGGAAGGAATGTAGAGAATCATAGAGGTTGAAGCAACCAAAGACTTTCTACATACATGTTGCACAAGTACTGAAGAAGAATGCTTCGAAAGTTTCACACTTGCAACTAGAGGTGGCCAAAAAAAACCGGTTTGGGAACCGGTTCGGCCAAAAAAACCGGAACCGGTTTGAGGCCCAAACCGGTTTGGCCCAAACCGTTTCAAACCGGGCCGAACCGCCGGTTCTTGACCGGTTTATCACTTCGACGTTCCAACCGGTTTTCAAACCGAACCGGTTTTCAAACCGGTTCCAAACCGGTCCCAAACCGGTTCCCAAACCGGTTTCCCAAACCGGTTTCCCAAACCGGTTTCCAAACCGGTTTCCCAAACCGGTTTTCAAACCGGTTTCCCAAACCGGTTTTCAAACCGGTTTCAACGGTTTTCAAACCGGTTTTCAAACCGGTTACCGTTACCCACGGCTATATAGCCGTTTTTTTGCAATTTTTGACCGTTTTTTTGATGTTTTTTTACCATTATACCCCCACTAGGTTACTATATATATGTATTTGATGTTTTGGTTGAATCACAACAACTTATAACACTCTCTACTCTCAAAAATCTCAAAAACGCTCCCACAAATACTTTCGTTTAAAACGCTCTCAAAAACGCTCTCACAAAAATCTCTGAAATGGCTTCAACAAGTGCTCAATCATCCGTTGGTTGTGAAGCGTCTTCAAGCAACGTGGTGATAGCAATCCTTCCTACGAATAGGAACCCCGAAGTATGGTGCAATTACGATTTATGTCAAATGGCTAGCGGTCCAAACAAGGCTCGTTGCAAGTTTTGTCATAAGTTTTTCAAAAAGATGCAAACACAACATTGAAAAACCATATTGCAAATAAATATTGTAGAGCGTTAAAAGGTGAACCTTCTCAAGGTCAAGCTTCGATGACAAACGAAGGAAATATTTGGGCTTATAACGTTGATGCGGTTCGGGCAAATGGCGCAATTTGTAATTCAAGAACGCTTGCCATTCAAACATTTCGACAACGAACGTTTGACTCGACTCATTCAACGAACTCTCCAACCTCGTTACACCAATGTAAGTCGTGCTACTCTTCGAAGAGATTGTTTAAAAATGTGGAAAAAAGCTAAAAATGAATTAATATCTTATTTTGAAAATTTACAAACCGGTGTTAACTTAACTAGTGATGTTTGGTCGACACCTCACGGTTCACCGGACTCGTACATTTGTGTCACCGCCCATTGGGTTGAACCCGATTCGTGGCAAATGATGAAACGTACGATTGCGTTTGAATTGTTTGATTATCCTCACACAGGCCAAAACATTTTTTATCTTATTGATAAAGTTATTCAAACGTATAAATTAGAAAACAAAATATTTTCTATATCTTTTGATAATGCTTCAAACAACACTCTTGTGATAGATCATTTGAAATTAAAATATAACCAATATGTGAGGGTGTGTTTTTTCATAGTCGATGTGTTGCGCACATCATAAACTTAGCCGTGCAAGACGGTTTAAAAACGATTGAAACAATTAAAGATTGTTTTAAAAGAATGTTACGTGATATTTTTAGTAACAACCAAAGATATACTAAATATCGCAAGTTTTGTAAAGACGCAAATACTAAATGTTTAGGTCCGAATTGGGACGTACCAACACGATGGAATTCCACATGTAACATGTTTGAAAAGGCTATTGAACAAAAAGAAAGTTTAATAGCCTTTCATAATAGTTTGGTAAGTCGGGGAAAGGCAAATTCTTACCATCCATCGGGTTGGGCCATCATCGAAGAAGTAACAAAAATGCTTCAAGTTTTTAAAAATGCAACTACATGTCTTTCTGGAGTTTATACCCAACGAGTCCGTTGGTACTACACCAAATTTATTTAATGACTTCAAAATTAAATGAATTGTCGTGTAGGGGTAGACCTTATTCCGATATGATACCCCCAATGAAAGAAAAACTTAAAAATATTTTGAAGAAATGCCACCCGTTATTACATGTGCCGCTGCTTTAAACCCTTGTTTAAATTTGTCGGGGGTTGAAACTTTACTTGATAAAATTACTTTTAATTTGGATTTAGAAGTTGGTAAACCAATGTATAGTAAAACTTTAAAAGCGACTTTCAACAAACAATTACAACAAATGTATGATGTTTATTTATTAAAATACGGGGAAACATCACAAATCCATGATGCTTTAAGGCATGCGGCAAATGCCGAATGTTCGAATGATCCAATGTTTGATTTATATAATACTTTAAGGGATGAATGTAATAAACATCAACGTGGTAACACTCCGAGTAGTGAACTCGGGAGGTATGGTCTTACAAACTTTTTATCGACCATGACTCCACATGAATTTAAAAATTTTGACTTGTTGGCTTGGTGGAAAGGTAAGGAAGATCAATTTCCCATCCTATCCACCATGGCCCGAGATTTACTAACCGTCCAAGCTTCTACGGTAGCTTCGGAATCTGCTTTTTCTGTTAGTGGCAGGATTATATCAATAAGACGAACTCGACTCACTCCACAAGCAGTTGAAATGTCAATTTGCTTGAAAGATTATTTGGATGCCGCGGAAAGAGTACAAGACAAACGATCGCTTGAAGGAGAACTGGAATACGAAGCAGAATTATACGAGGACGAGGTAGAGAGCGGATTGACACCAGGAATGACTGATGATGAAGCGGCATATGATGACTACCTTCGTAACAGTTCCGGTTCTGGTGGCGAGGAATAAACGTACAAGTATAATACGAACGAAGAAACGACTATGTTAAATGTTTAGTTTTAAATGTTTAAATTATTTAAATGTTACGAATTGTTAAAATGTTTAAATTGTTTATAAATGATATAAATTGTTTATAAATGTTATTAATTGTTAAAATGCTTAAATTGTTTATAAATGTTAATAAATAGTATATATATATATGTTTATAAATGTTATAAATTGTTTAATTGTTTAAATCGTTTAAATGTTTAAATTGTTTAAATCGTTTAAATGTTTAAATTGTTTAAATGTATAAATGTTTATAAATGTTATAAATTGTTTAAATTATATAAATCTTTTAATTATATAAATTATATAAAAATGTTATAAATATTATGTTTTAATTAAAAGTTTAAAATTTCGTTTGAATATAACAAAAAAAAAACCGGTTTGGGCCGAACCGGTTGGGCCCGAACCGGTTCCAAACCGACCCAAACGGTTTGATAGGTTGGGTTTTTACGGTTTTGAAACCGGTTTGAACCCGAACGGTTTGGGGCCAAACGGTTTTGACCGAGTTTGACCAAACCGGTTTCGGTTTGGGACCCGAACCGGTTTGGGCCCCCAAACCGGTTTGTACACCTCTACTTGCAACAGAAATATTCTAAGTGTGAAATCTTCCAAAGCCAAGACCATTATCTTCCGAAGCCAAAGATGAAGTCTTCGAAGCTTCAGATACAAAGTCTTCCGAAGCCTCAACTCTTGAAGACAGATTTCTTCCAAAGACTTTTAGTAACATGCTTTATCTGATGTACTATTCCATAAAGCTGGACACCTTTCTGCTACATTTTGATAAAGTCACCAACTTGCATGAGTTGGTGAAAAGGTCCATGCTTTTGGTAACTGTACATTGAGGTCTTGAGTCTGTAAACTTTTTACTTCATGTAATTTATTCTTTTTGTAATAGATAAGGATGTGAGCTATGACATGTCATAGTCACAAAGTCAAAAAGCCAATCAGCGTCTGGTCAATTGTATCCAGTTGGCTTTCATAGTATGGCCGGCTATAGGATGTTCACCATCTTAAGATCCCTCACACACACAAATATTAAACTTTTCAAATGACAACCATTTCCAAGACTGATATGGAAACTGGAACCATGAACAAGTCCCCATTGATCACTCTTGATGACTTTGATACCAGGTGTCTGAGAGTGGAAGGTTTCATCAGGTCTCTGGACTCAATAATGTAGGAGTCTGTTGAAAATGGACCTTTCATACCTAGCACTCCTTCTGCTACTGGTGCTGGTATGATCTCCAAGGATGTGGCAAACTACTCTGATGAAGATAGGAAGAGAGTAGAGATTGATAGAAAAGCCATGACAGCCCTTCAAAATGCCCTTCCAAACTCTGTATACAGAGGTTTTAAGAAGTGCAAAACAGCTAAGTAGTTGTGAGATGCACTAAAACTGATGTATGAGGGTTCTTTTGAAGCCAAGGAGAACAAGAAAGATCTCCTGAAGCAGCAGTTTGAAAACTTCACCTTCAAAACAGGTGAAACCATGACTCGACAATACTTCAGGTATGTTGAGATTGTGGATACCCTTGTGGATGGAGGAGTTCCTCTTGAAAACAAGGACATTGTAAGGAAGTTCATGTCCTCACTTCCTAGGCAGTGGACACACTACTGTGTGGTGATCAAGAGGACTGAGAATCTAAAAACTCTTACTCTGACAGAGTTATATGGGATTCTCAGTGGCTACCAGATGGAGATGAACATGCAAGGTTCATTTGGTAATTCGAACAATCACACGGGTTCAACCCTGCATGTGGTTGAAAGGGATAGCATAGAACCCCAACATCATCTCATATGCTACCCTGACAACTTACCTAAGGGTCCTTTCATCACCTTCCTAGAGACACCTAGAAAGAACTACACCCAAGGAAGCCTATTCGAAGAGACAAGTTCTTCTCAAGCATTTGTTTCTTTTGATGAAAGTTGTGGTAGCTTCCTGTTCACCCTTGAAGACCTGGACTGTATCCATCTAGATGATCTGGAGTACATGGAAATAATCCAGCAGATGGCTCTTCTCACTCACAAAGCCAAGAAGTTCTACAAACAGACTGGAAGGAAGTTTCCAAGCAATGCAACCAGTGGAAAGTTTGGTCTGGACAAAGGTAAAGTCAAGTGTAACAACTGTAACTTGATGGGCCACTTTGCCAGGGAGTGTAAGGCACCTAGAACAAATGGTGGCCAAACACAGTCCAGACCCAATACATTGACAAAGCCCCCCAGAATGAGAAGCCAAATCAGCAGGCTGTTGTTGCTGTTGAAGAAGGAGGCTTTGACTGAAGCTTTCAGGTGGAAGATGCCTCTCCAAACCAAGCACTGATGGCAGATCATGGTGAAGACAAGGTATTGGAACATCTTTGTACCCCTGAATGCATTGCTAAAGTTAATAGATACAGGTCCTATAACTTGGAAATGAGATCTGATCTTGAGTCCTTAAACATTTTAAAAGCTGATTTTAGAAAGTCTAAAAATGATTATAAACTAAAAAATTAAGGACTTAGAGAAAACCATTTCAGTTCTAAAACATGAGCACATAGATTTTAGGACACAGATCAAGGATCTCATAACCAAGCTGACTGAGTGCCAGGCTGAGCTTGTGAAAGCAAAGCCAGGGCAGACAAATGTGTTCTTGAAGAAGAGACCTTCAAGAACATGATATCCTCATCCCTGCACAACAAAGTGTGCTATCAGAACAAGCAGGGGTAGGATCAAATGAGATAGCTCCTCCACACAGAATCTTTTCTGTAAGATCACCTAGGTGTGGAACTTGTGAAGATGAGCTTCCTCTCATAGATCCTTTGAGTGAAGAGGATGAAGAAGTGATAGTGAATAATTCCTCTGAGAATAGTGAAGAGGAGGATTCTAAGAAGGGTCACTATCCTTCTGAGGAGAAGAAGACTGTGATGACCAGGTCATGACAAAGAACTTGATCAGGAAGAGCAAGAGGAAAGCAAGGAAGACTCAAGAGATCAAGGCTACTTTTGATTCCAAGTAGAAACAAGTGTTTATCTCTGCAGGATTTGAAGTAGTAAAGACTAAAGACATCAACCTAAACTCTTCTACTAAGAGTTCTAGTTCTTGTTCAAATCATCTTAGTACCAAAAAGAAGACTGATATGTTGTGTACCACTGCTGCACAGCCTGGACCATCAAACTCCAAGAACAGTTCCCAGCCCAAAAGGACTGTCTCAGCATCTGCAAAGATGAAGGTTGAGAGGGGATGTGACCAAAGTCAGTCTTGTTCCCAGCAGAAAGCTCTTGGGAAGAAGAAAATTGAGTGTGTCATGTGTGAAAGTACTGCACATCTTGCTAAGGATTGTCCATACAATCCTAAAAGTACTCTACACATGACCAAGACAAAGACTTCCAAGATTTCCAAGAAGATTCAAGCTTCAGAAGGAAAATTTGTTTCCTTCGGAAGCTCCAAATCTAAGAAGAATGCAAGTGGAAAATTGCTTTCGAAAGAAAAGTTGGTCTCGGAAGGAAGCGATACGTCCGAAGCACTGAAGTCCGCTGCAGTGTCTGCATTTTCTTCCGAAGGCTCAGTCATCAAAACTTCCGATGTATCAAAAGATTCCGAAGTATTGAAGGTCATGTCCAAGACTCCAAAGGTGGTGTGGAAGTCTAAGAAAGACCAAGTGGTTGAGAATTCTCTATCAACAACAACTCAAGATTCTCCTAGCATAACCATAGGATCTATTACTGTTGCATTACCTTCTGTTTCTCTTAATGAGCCCAAGAAAAATAAGGCTTGGGTTTCCAAATGTAACTAATCATTTTCTTTGTGCAGGGACAGCTGAAGACAAACAAAAATGTCTGGATCATTGATAGTTGCTGTTCTAGGCACATGTCAAGGCAATAGGTCACTACTCTAGAACTTTGAAAGGATTGATGAAGGGCCAGTTGCCTTTGGAGGAGATGAAGGTGGTTACATTTCAGGAAGGGGCGAGGTCACAAATGGTAAGCTTAGCATTGAATAGGTAAACTTTGTCAAGGAGCTTGGGTACAATCTTCTGAGTGTATCCCAATTTTGTGAACAGAGTCATAACATGCTCTTTACTGAGCATGAGTGCATTGTTCTCAAGCCCGGGGTGGTCATTCCTCATGAGCATACTCTGCTTAGAGCCCCCAAGAAAGGGAACATGTACAATATGGATTTGCAAGAAACATCTCCAAGTAGATGGTTTTCAAGATTGTAGTATGTTGCTTTCTCAAGTTTTATTACAAGTGTTACAAAGCATACTAGAAGGATACAAGAACATGAGATACTTATACAATATCCTACAGCCGGCCATACTTTGAAGGCCAGCTGGATACAATTGACTAGACACAAAACAAAATCAATTGCAGAGTCAAAAGGCAGATTGCCTTTTGACTAGTGACTATGACATGCCATAGCTCACATCCTTATATATTACAAAAAGGATAAAGTACATAAAGTAGAAAGTTACAGACTGAAGACCTCAATGTACAGTTACAAAAGCATGGACCTTTTCACCAACTCATGTAAGTTGGTGACTTAACAGAGTTGCAACGGAAAGGGGTCTAGCTTTATGGAAAAGTACATCAGATAAAGCATGTTGTTATAAGTCTTCAGAAGAAATCTGTCTTCTAGTGTGGCTTCGGAAGACTTTGTCTATTGAAGCTTCGGAAGACTTCATCTTTGGCTTCGGAAGATATTGGTCTTGGCTTAGGAAGATTTCACACTTAGAATATCTCTATTGCATCTGTGAAACTTCCGAAGCATTCTTCTTCAGTGTACTTGTGCAGCATGTAAGAAAGACTTTGGGTGTTTGGGTTGCATCAGCCTCTTCATATAATCTTTACAATGTCTAAATATCCAATCCACTCAAGGGGAAGAGATTAATCTGTGTCTGTGGGAAAGATAAAGACGAAATTCATAAATGATGTGATCAAGGAGGCTAAAAGAGATGATGCTGAGCAAAGAAAGAGAATTAAAGGAATCAAAAGAACAACATCTAAGCCTTCTTCACTTGTAGATGATGAATTTTAAAAAGGGTTTGATACAAAAACAGAAATGCAACATCTATCAAAAGCTTTAATGGAAATCAATATACATCTCCCATAACAGAATGGGGTTATGTTGAGAAAACAAAAGAGCTAGAGCTGTTGAGGAATGCAGAAGGAAAGAAAGCAGAGAGAATTAGAATTTTTGACCCAGTAGAGATCAAACTACTCCACCCTAGCTATACATCATACCTTCATGAAAAATTCTTCCCAAAGCTAATTGATGAAAGGGCTCAGAATGACTTATGTCTATATGTGCACACGATTCAAGTTGTGGATAAGCTGCATGCCAAAGCATACAAGAGAAGAAGATATAATGTTGGGATGCTGAAGGGAGCTAATATTGAAGATGTATCAGAACTAAGAATCTCAGAAGAAGATGAGCTGGAAATAGTCAATAACCAATGTGCGGTGGAAACCCTAACTACTAAAGAAGACATTCTGGGATTGAGCTTTGATACTCTTAAAAAGATATGCAGAATGGAGATCAAATACAAGTATGATGATCAAAAGGATACGGTATCTTTCTTCAACAAAAGGATGGTGGCAAGATTAAAAGCACTTTCAGTTTTGAAGAGCTGAGTACAAATGTCTAAGCCTAAGGGGGAGTATTGTTAGGTCTAGGATCAATAGATCTAGTCCATTTTGTATAGGTTTAGAACTTGAATTAATATCTGTAATGAATGTTTGTAATTCATTATTATGTATGCATTAAATGTATAGCTTAACCCATATATATGTGTGTTGATTTATGTATGTTTGCAGGTAAAAAACATTATAATTGGTGAATTTCTGAAATTGACCAAGTGTAAGAAACATCTACGGATGAACATTTTGTTCTTCCGTAGATATGTTTCTTACAAGTAAAATACATCCGAAAATCTTTTGCAGATGAACAACCAGCTCTGAGGATGAAAGAACAATATACCTTCGGAAGACAAGATACCTTCGGAAGAACAATTTTACCTTCAGAAGAACAAGTTTGCTTCGAAAGAACAAGTTTGCTTCGGAAGAACAAGATTTCTACGGAAGAACAATTATTTGCGGAAGAAAATTTTCCTGCGGAGTCCAAACACTTGTATTCAAATAATACAAGTGTTACAAGTCAACAAGGCAGTTATGCGAATCCCAAGAAATCCGGTGATTCCTTAACATAAACAATTCCAAATCCCAAGAGATCCAATGTTTCTTTAACAGAAACATTATTGTCTATAAATATGGATCTTAGGTTTCAAATCAAAAGACGGCTCAGACGGCTTCGACGACAAACATCCAAGCAGCAACATTACAATCACCAAACATCACATCACACAAATCAAAACCCTAGCAGTCGTCACATCATCAAACACTAAAATCAATATCATTCATTCATTGTTTATTCAACTGTAATCATTAACATGTTTTTAATGAAATACGTTTGAATTTAATATTTGTCTGATCATTAATCGTGTTTCATGCATTGTGTTCATCTTATTCTTTAATCATTATTGATATTGAATTAATACAAACAATTAAACCAAGTTAACATTGATTCCGCAAACGTTGACTTGACTTCAATCAACACTGATAATTCCTGATTGAGATCCTTGGATTCACAATAAGTTACCTAGATTCGTCAAGAGTGCATATTTTACGTTGGATGTTGGTTACTGTATAGGCAGGACGCAATGCAAGGTCTTTCTTCGACCATAGGCAATAATGTGTAATTGCTGGAAAAAAAGAATTTTAACTCAAGAGGGGCGACGACAGGATGACTCCCTAAAATATAGGGATACGAATACAAGTCACAATATATCTCCTAATCCTATAAGTTAGAAAACAATATCTAAAACATTATCAAGTGAATAATATTCTATAATATCTCTTTTATCTTCTGATGTAGAAGTGGTGAACATGATTTTGCTTCAGGTAAAGGAGTCTTAAAGGTAATCAAAGTGTCGCTTGCTGCAAATAGGACTAAATCAACATGAGGGCATGAAGATGATGAAATCCGGTAGATAGAGTTGTGATTTAATTACAAGTAAGGTTTTGAATAGGGGATTAAGGCGATTAGAGAAGAAAAAGGTAGATGGTAAGATTGATATGAAGATTGTGAAGGTGTATTACTGTGTTTTCTCATGAGTGCTTCGATTCTATTGTAGAAAGCCATTTTGATTATTGTATTATTTAAAACCTGCAACTGAAGTATTAAAGATATAATGTAAACATAAATCCATTCATCTATGATTTTGATCTTTCACTAATCTAGTGTTTTGATCTTTTACTAATCAATAATAATAATATTTTTTATTAAACAACCATGTAATTACCACGTAAACATTAGGAAAAAAAACCATAACACATCATCAAGGTAACCTGTTAACATGGTAATTACAAATCATCAAAAAAACCAAACCTGATTACTTTTTTTATAAAGTTTTTTCTTTTATTATATATACCAAATGTCCATAGACTAAGGCACTAAGCCATTACTACCGTCACAATCTAGCTCCATATTTTCTAATTCAAACATTCCGGTTAGCGTTTATTTGTTTTTGCAATTGTAGAATATATTTTATAAAAGTCTGTATCAATAATTGGAGATGAAAAGAATACACTTAATTGCCAAATCCTTACAAGTTGTCATAAAACATGCTTTGGTGTCTGGAGCTTACGAAGCCTGCTCAATAAGGTTTTGCACGTTTAGACAAAAAATACAATACTACTAGTCCTCATCCGGGTCCAATTACTCGAATATAAGATAACCAAAATAAATGGCTATACAGATGTTATAAAAGTGCAAATACTCAATATTGCCTAAAACTTCAATATTATTAGAAATTAGAAATATAAGGCCACCTTTCTTTCACAATTCTTGATGAAGGAACCTGTCTCATGCATATTTTATGGTTCATCCTACTATTGTCATCAATTACTTCACTTGAATCTCGATACTAGTAGATACATTTAAGATTTATTTGACCGACCACAAACTTAAAGGAGTCAAATAAGCACAATGTTAAGATGGATGTGATGATGCTTGGTGTTGGCTTGTCACCGAAGTAATGTAATGCTAGACCCCTCATATTGAACAGTTTTATAATGTTTTCATCATATGGTGGCGTATATGGTTCATATACGAATCCTACAAACAATTCCACTATGCACACGTATGTTGGTAAGGGTTCTTGTTGAGGCTATATTATGTGTCCCAGAACAAGGGTGTTGACATGTGGAGAGAAGCACTAGATCATCTATCATATTCAAAAAGAATAAGCTGCTTGAATTAACTTTCAGAATAAACTTCAAACTTTTGAAAGTAGATATACATATGAACTGGTTTGGATAATCAATACCAAACACCCCATCTATCCATGCAATCATAAATTTACAAGAGTAAACCCAGTGCACAAAGATCCCATACGTGTAACATGAGCATGCTCAGGGGTGTTGGGCGCACCCAAATAATTTTAACAATTTACAAAAGATAGATATTGTACAACATCCACAAAAGCTTCCATATACCAAAAGAGTACTTGCAAAAGATCACCATGAGTGGGTAAAAAGAGTGATCCTGCTGCATAGAGATGAGAATATTTTGAGACTATAATAACTGGTGGTTTGGGATATAGCTTTACTTAAACAAGTAAGCAACAAAAAAAATATAGGCATAATGTTTGAATGAAGAAAAGTGTTTATGTATCTTCTTATTTTAGTAGTGAACTAAACCATCTCCAGTCAGCAACCTGAGATTGTGTACCTTAAAGGTGAAACAAGTTACTTTCAATAAGCTAATTTCTGTTTATGCTTATAAGCATAAGCATAGGCACAAGCTGTTTAAATAGGCAATCCCAAACACTCTTGTATCATAAGCAACAAAATAGCATTTTAAATACAAAATTAAGTTAAAGCAATTGAGATGAGAAAACTATGATTTTGTCCCTTTTTCTTCTTAAAAGATTACCTCGAATTCATGCACACACACTTTAGAATCATGCCCCAGCTGTCGGCAACGCAGCCATAAATGAATTATAAGATGATTCCAGGTCAAAATGAAGCTGCCTAGCCTGCTGCTCAGTCAACTCATCTGCAGCCCCCATCTTTGCCAGTCGTCCAATCCACTCCTTCATCTTAGTCTTTCCTTCAAAATCTGGGGGCAAAATCGACAATTTGTTCAACGAACCTGACAAATCAGATAGCAAAGGGAAAACTTGATCGACTGCAGTCATGTTCAGCTTCAATGAGTCCATTGCAGTAATGAAATTTTGCACGCATTCCGCCACAATCGCAGCTGAGGTCACCCCAGAGGCGGCAGCAGCCGCTCTGTGCTCCACTGTAGCAGGTACACCGGAGACTATGAGGCGGTTCAATGCCGCCGGGCAGTCCATTTTGTAAGTATCATGAAATCTTTCAATACTGGGAACAGTATCCTTTAGTGTTGATGATAAAGTTTTAAAATGTGCAATGAGTTTTTGGCACTCGATTTCATAATCAGCTGATGGAATGATATCTCTGACATAAGCTTTTTCGAGCTTTTCCATAGCCTTGATGATGGCGTAAAGCTCAGCAAAATTGTCATACATTTCCCTCTCACGTTTGTCATTCCATAGTTTGACTTCCATCGGTTAAGATTTGTATTATTAGTTGACCTAAAACACCCAGACACAACACACAAAAATGTCATCGATTCACCAGCAGATTTGACCAAAAAGAGCAACATTATGTATTTGTACTTGTAAACACACACCAACAGAATAATTTAAAGCCACCAATAAAACATGAAGTGCATATTTCACAGCATTTGAAGATTATCTGAACATGAATACACTTCAAACTGAAATTTTCTCGATTGACCACAAAGAACATAGAATAAAAACAAAATGTAATATAGAAGGGTTACATTAGCTGAGACTATAAACTTTGGATCAAACGGAAAATAAGCCTACAATTTCTAAATACAGTGATACAGACTATACACCTCACAAGAAATTAGATTGAAGCCTACAGTCCAAACTGAGTACATAAAATCGACCCAAAAATGACTGTAAGTGTTATATAAGGTTTAACTTAGTTTAAGCATACATGATCACTAAGGGGGCGTTGGGTTCATGGAATTGTTGGAATTAGAATTTGAATTAGAATTCAATGGAATTGTATTTGAATTCAGGGGGCATTTGATTGGAATGAATGGAATGGACTTGAGAAACTAATATAATTTTCAAGTAAAATTATGTTTAGGTGAGTAATGAAATGTAAAACCCAAAGAAATGTTTCACCTCAAATTCCCTTGTGGGATTTCAAAATCCTTCCACCTAGAGAGGGAATTTGATAGAAACTAAGATCTTCGATTGCCTGGAATTAGGAAATTACAAAGTAGTCGGCCTGATTTCGAGCAGGGCAAATCTCCGATTACACTAAGAACATAAACATATAATCTAGCCTAAGAAAATAAATGCAGGAAACTAGATACTTAAAAGAACAGGAAGGTGGGGCAGTTATGGGGTATATTCCCACTTCCCTGAAGTCGTGGGTCACTCCCCATCACCTTCACATTTGAATGTTTTCCCTTTCCCTCCAACTTGTTCACCCTTCTTCAGCTCCAAATGGGTCTGCCCCGATCCAGAGTGACCCGACCCTTACATCGGGTTTGTATCAATGCAACCGGCCCGGAGAATCGACTTGCCCTCAAGTCGAGTAACAAAAAACGAAGCCCCCGGTTCGACAACGTGCTTCTCGAAGGTTTAATGGTGAGGTGTCGGAACGTCGCCTTGTGTTGTTCAGCTAGGGGCAGCCCCTGCAGTTTGTAGTCCCTGCCATTAATGGTGAAAATAAGGGTCATGTGTTGCCAATTTGCTTGGACGGTATTGAGTGTTGCCAACCACTTGATTCCAAGCACCACATCAGCCCCTCCCAAAGCAAAAAGGTAGAAGTCTTGGCTCACTGAAGGTCACCCAACTAAATTTTAACATTTTTACAAATACGATTGCACCGAATGATGTCACCATTTCCGATTTGGATACCAAATGGGTTGACAAAATGTGTAATGAGCTGTAAGTCATTCACCAACTTATCGAAGATAAAGTTGTGTGTTGATCCACTGTCGATTAGCACAAGAACTTCTGTTAATTCAAGGACCCCTTTAATCTTCATGGTAGATGTTGTTGCCTGACCAAAGAGTGCATGTAAGCTGATCTCTGCTAAGACTTCGGGAGCAGCTTCCTTAGGTTTTTCCTCCAAATCCTCAGTGAGCTCGATCAATTTAAAAGCCCCTGCTTTGCATTTGTGCCCCGGTCCATACTTGTCACCACACTTAGAGCATTCATCTTTCAAGAATCGACTCTGTTTTTCTGTTTTTGATAATCGAACAGATTGTGTGAAGGAGGCTGCAGAATGAGTCTGGGTAGGAGAGGCAGATTCGGTTTCAGATTGGGAAGGCTTGGGGAACGGGGTGTGAATTTGAGCTTTGACCAGATTGTGTATGGCTGATTTTGGATTCGAACTCAAGTGCTATGCTCATTGCTTTGTATACGGTTCTCGGTTTATGGATCCTAACATCCGCTTTGAGTTCCTCTTTAAGGCCATTCAGAAAAACGCCTAACAAGCAGTGTTCAGGCCAATTAGATACCCTCGAAGAACGTTTTGCAAACTCTTGACGATACTCTTTGACCGATCCCGTCTGTTTAATGTTGCATAAGTACTCATCGGGGTTTTGAAATTCCACAGGTCCGAAGTTCTTTTGGAGAGCACGAATGAGTTCTTCCCAAAACTCAATTGCTTGATCAGTCGAGATCCACGAGTAGAATTCTAACGCATCTCCTTCCAAATGCACAGCTGCAACATCGACTTTCTCATCTTCGGGAATATTGTAATACCGAAAATACTTTTCGGCTTTCATAATCCATCCACGCGGGTCTCCATCACTGAAAGATGAGAAGGTAATTTTGTTGTAAGGTCGATAGTGGTGACCCCTAGTTCCAGAAGAATCACCGTCAAATCTATCGAAACCGCCACCTGTTTTCTCTTGTGACCGGGCATGCGTCTTTAGGGCTGCAACATCCTTCTGCAGCGATTCCATGGCCTCCAACTTTGCTACGATCGCAGCCAATTGGATAGCCACAAGGTCTGGTGGTGCTGAACCACTTTCTTCTGGATTACCTCGGGTAGCAGGTGCCATCTTTCCCGGCAATGGAACCAATTGATAGAAACTAAGATCTTCGATGGACTGGAAATAGGAAATTACAAAGTAGTCGGCCCGATTTCGAGCAGGGCAAATCTTCGATTAAACTAAGAACAACATAAACATATAATCTAGCCTAAGAAAATCAATGCAGGAAACTAGATACTTAAAAGAACAGGAACATGGGGCAGTTATGGGGTATCCCACTTCCCTGAAGTCGTGGGTCACTCCCCATCTCCTTCACATTTGAATGTTTTCCCTTCATAAGCTTTCCCTCCAACTTGTTCACCCTTCTTCAGCTCCAAATGGGTCTGCCCCGGTCCAGAGTGACCCGACCCTAACATCGGGTTTGTATCAAAATTTGAAATTCCACAACCAAGAGAATTTGAGGTGAAACATTCCCTTGGTTTTACATTTCATTACCTACTCAAACATAATTTTACTTGAAAATTATACTAGTTTCTCAAATCCATTTCATTCCATTCCATTCCTTCCAACCAAACACTCCCTAAGGGCGAAATGGGGATTTCATTGAAAAAATTGGTTAAGATCAATTTATACAAAGTAAAATCATTCACAAAACCAGACATTAAAAATGAATTGTATACAGAACACAAGCGCTCTAGAGCAAAAAACTACATGAATGACTTGCAACAAAATACATGTGGCAGAGATGAAATCCACACGACTCCTGGACCTCTTTATAAGTTTACTCATCATTACCATCCAGTAAATAGAATCACATACTTATGATATTGTCAATAATCCCAATAAACAAGCATAATCTATCAAAGGATTAATAATTAAACAAATCTAACTGAACAAGTAAGCAGGCTATTCATAAATGAAAACAGTACGAGAAACAGAAACTGCACTAGACCAACAACCATACAGTAAAAGCAAAACAAATCAGATCTTAAGCCATTTAACTTTAAGATATCCAACCCAGGTCTCGTAGTGGTAGCATTTCAAATCTAACACAATCTTGTTACAGTTTGTATTACATTTCATAGAATATATATTTGGTGAGAATGATCTTTAATAACCATCTATGTTTATTGTATTACATTTCATAGAATATATATTCCTATACACTTCTGTATATTTCAGTTGCAAATCTTATACACGATTTTCATGGTTTATCAATTTGGTTTAAGAATATAAACAAGATTTCAAACCACTTATCTTTTATTCCCACAAGTTCATGAACATGTGTTCATCAAGGGAAAAATCTTAGGTTTAGTTTTCCAACATAATAAAGCACAACGTCTGTGCTTTCAAATGGAGAAACCTTTTCTAAGTAAAGCCTTGGCTACACTTGCAAATACTAATCAGAAGCAAGTAGTATTTATATAAACACTTGCAACTACACAATTTTGTTTTATGAGTTAAACCTCTTCTTCCCTCTTATAGTCTTACTGACACTTTAAACTATGGGCGACAGAACAGGCAGGCTGGGTAACGAGTTCTAGTCTAGAGTTGACCCGTTAACTTTGAATGGAAAAAGAGATCTGTTCATCCCATTCTTTGAATGGAAAAAGAGATCTGTTCATCCTATTCTTTCTGTCTAATTAGCCAGATTCAAATTGCTTCATTTATGGCAAACTATTACTCTAAATTGGGGCTGTTTTCTGGAGAGGGATAAAATACATATGGTAAACAACAACACTAAGTGTTATCAGAATAACATTTAACATGAATAAAGAAACAAATTAGGAGTCTAAGACTATGTATTTTCATGTTCAAATGGTACATTTACTTCAACCAACTGTAGTATACACCAAAACTACAGAGTGATCAATTTCTGGAGAGCGATAAAATACATATGGTTAACAACAACACTGAGTTTTATCAGAACAACATTTAACATGTATAAAGAAACAGACTAGGAGTCTAAGAGTATTTATTTTCATGTTCAAATAGTACATATACTTCAACCCGCTGTAGTATACGCCAAAACTACAAAGTGATTAAATGTGGGAGCAAGACAAATGATTAGTCAAAGATAAAAGTAAGCAAGAACGTAGTGTCGTGACATGTCCACATTTCAATTATGTAATTCGCTTTTCAAGAAAGAAAAAAATTGTGGGTTTTATGCCTATGCAAACATTATACGAAAATATTAATTGAGTATGCTTAGTTTGATCTTGCTTTGTTCTTTTATTCTCTTCAAATTCTCTTTATTCTGTCTTCACTAACGATGCCCACATGTTTGTATGTTACAAATTAGGGAATAATAATTTGCAAGATGCAACATATGAATATAACAAATGATATGTAATTTGTGATTGAACCCTTATACATTGTTAACAAGCAGACAGATTACCAATCAAGCTTTTTTAAAAGATAGAAAACGTAAGAAGGATCGACATATGTAACAATAGAAAACAAAGCCAACCTGTAAATGTCTAAAATAATCGACAAAAACAAGAAAAAAAGGCATCTTCAATTCTTAAACCAAAATTCTTTTTTGGCTGAACTACTTAAAACCTAATGAAGGATAGATTAGCAAGAGTAAAATACGTACATGGCAATAACTATACAACCTATTGATCTGATCATCATCATAAACAAAGAGAATTTCAAGGTTCAATATTTACTTTGGTCAGGAACACTTCAATTTAGGGATAGTTGTTATAAAGCACTAATCATGGGTATAAATTCGATCATTCCGTCGCAAACAATAGAGATCGAAAGTAAACTCATGTTCATGTCAATAAACAAAGTATAAATCTATAGGTAAATGCAATCCAAAAACAAACAGAGAGAGAGAGAGACGACGCTATAAAGATAAAAAAACGATGGTTTGATCAATAAACACCGAGGTAAAACGGGATACCTGTAGTGTAGTCGTATGAGTAATAGCGTAGAAAGGAAGAAAGATGGAACGATTGATGATGATACGCGGTTATGGTATTGACGAAAGATCCCCTATTAACTCTCGAGTCTTGACTCCAATTACAACTATCCCTAAATTACATCGATTTGCAAAAGATACCCTTTAAGTTCACGTTTTCGTCTCTTGTATTTCACACACACACACTATTGTTTCAGTAGGGATGCATATCGGATTGAGTAATGTATTGTTAGGTTTGTTCGGATTTGAAAACTTTACCGAGCTATCCGAACCGATATGATCCAAACCTAATAAGCTATTGTAAAGTCCAGTCCAAAACTATGTCAATTTAATTCGGATCAAATTCGTAATAATCAGAATAACAATTTTTTGCTATTTTCATTCGCGTATAATTTTTAGTTTATAATGCTATAGTAGTTTAGAATCATGTAGACATTTTACGCCAAAATCAATACATGACCAATCTCCTTAAAGAACATATCATATATCTTAAAAGAACAATGAAAATAAACATTAAACGCTTTGGTATGCTTACCGATCTATGTTCTCCTCTTTATGTTGGTTTCTGTATCTTTTTTCTTTATATATGTGACATCCGGTAAATTTTCGTTACCAAACTCCGTTAGTTCCGTTAAGTATTGCATACACGTGTCGTAAACACACACTAGTTGTCGTTTAACGTTGGTGACCTAATAATAATTAATAATGTTAAATTAATGATAATCTAATTGATTATGTGATTATTGTGTTATATTTATGTGTTTGCATGTTTTAAATGTTAATTAGGAATTAATCGCGTAACGCGGAAACGTGCCTATTTATTCGTATGTCTTGTGTTTTTATAAAGATAAAATATATAATGATTATCATTAGTTTATATCCTTATATTATTAAGTTAAAAACACTTTAGAAAGAGTTTAAAGCCTAGTTTTTATAAAATACCAAAACACAAGGGCTTAAAGAATTTAACAAAACACTCCTAACCCTAGCCCCACCCCAAATCGGCCACAACCATCACCCTCTCCCCCTCCCAACTTCGAATTCGACCAAGAACAAGCATCAAACCATCGGTTTTGCTCGATTTCAAGGCATACAACACGTAGGAATCATCAATTGCAAGTTAACACAAGTTTAAAGGTTAGATTTTTACAAGTTTTCGTGGGTTGTTCATGATGGCCGAACCTAAATTCGTGAATGGGTGTTCATGGAGGTGAAATTGATGTTAATTGATGATGTAGTATGTTAGTTGGGTTGAATATATGTTGTTCAACGTTGATTATGTATGAATTGTATGTTTCTAGAGGATTGATCATGAACTTTGGTTTTATGCAAACCCTAATTCGAAATTAGCATGATTATGAGAAGTTGATGATTGTTTGATGAATGTATGGTGATTTGTAGGTTGTATGAATGTTAGGATACGTTGATATTGCAAGAAATTGGTGAATTGAAGTTGGTGTTCATAGCTTACTAATAATAGTAACTTTATTTTGCATGTAATGTTGAATTATTGATGAATTGATGTTATGGATGTGTTCATGGTGATGATTAGATGTTAGATTGTTGTTATGATCATTGGGAATTCAAGAACACATGTTATAGTTCATACATTACTAAAGATAGTAACTTTTTAGGATATGAATTGATGAGTTATGATGTTTGGATGTTGTTGATCATGCTTAGATGTTGATATGAACTTGAATTGGTATATTATTAATGAATTAGTGAATGCATTGGATGTTTGATAGATTTTAGGATGTGCTTTCCCAAAAGGGAAACTTTATTTGCACAAAGTTTGATGGATGATAGTTTGAACATGTTTGGGATGTTAGGAGCATGTTAGTAAGTTCATGGATGAATTCTAATATGATAGAACATGTTAAATTAGTTGTATGGGATGTTTGGACAATCATGGGTGATGTTTGGACTTTGATGATCATGTATGATATTGATGTTGATTAGTAGTTAGGACATCATGTTTGGGACTAGAAATTTATTGTTGTGATGTTTGTTGAATGCAAGGTACATGGCTAATGAATATGATTATGATCATCATACACGCGTGCGAATCTGAGGCCCCTACTTGGTAGGATTGGCAGGGTTTAGGATGTGAAGTCGTGAGTGGCTTCACATGGCATGTGGTGTGTGATTTGATCTTTGTGTGGTATATTGGTTGTGTTATAACTAGTGGACATGTTAATGTTCTAGATTCGCATGAATTGTATGATACTTGGTTGTATGATGATCTAAGTGATACACCTGGATAATATAGCATACATATGATCTATTTGAATGTTAACCATGTATGATATATATGTATGATTGCTTGAATGGTTTACAATACATAAAGTCACAACGGGTCAAACGGGTCAACTGGGTCAAACGTGTCTGTTTTGCTGAAATCTTGAGTCCTTGGTTGTAGTGTACTTAGGGTTTCACATGTTCTCTATTTACACGTACTCACGTACTTATATGATCTAGGTAACCACTGAAGGTTGTCTGTCCATTCTGTCTGTCAAGTAAAACTCTAAGTATCTATTACGCATATCAGGTGAGTTCATGCCCCACTCTTTATTTAATCTCTTTTGGGGGAGATAACATACTGGTAAATCACAAACGCTTTATATATTCAAGTTGTGTATAATATTAATATA
>CM046452.1:57974596-58172096 GCA_025506515.1 Flaveria trinervia | reverse complement strand
TGTGTGTGTGTGTTTGACCCATTTGTATGTGTTTGTGTGTGATTCGTTTGGAGTTTGTTTTCGGGCTTGTGTGTGCTTGAATGGTGTTGTGGTATGCATTCCTAATGTTTAGGATGGTTGATTTTGGGCTTAGAAGAGGTTTGGAAGAGCTTGAAGGTCGAAAATGGCAGATTGGGTTCGGAAGTGAGCTGTAGGCTGCGCAGTTAGGGCTATGCGACCGAATGGCATGCTAGTCGTGCGACTGAAGTCTACACGCATGCCAGTCATGCGATTGAGGTTTAATCGCATGTGAGTCGTGCGAATGGAGCCCATACGCATGCCGGTCGTGCGACTGAGGGTCATCCGTATGAGAAGTCATGCGACTGAGGCCCATACGCCTTGTTCCATCTGCATTAGGTCCATTCGCACAAATATTCATCCGCATTGGTTCATTCGCATAGGTGTTCAAATCGCATATTATCCATTCGCATGGTGTTCAGTCGCATGAGAGGTCATGCGACTGAAAGGTACCCATATGCCCAAGTAGGGCTGGTGTACCCGAGGAAAGCGTAGTTTAATTACTGACTTTCGGGGGAAAGTGCAGATGTAAGTTTTGATGTGGAAGGTTCCCAAGAGTTCATATAAGCTGACTTTGAGGTCATAGACGCTATGTTGGGCATGATGATGTATGATGTGGTGTGTTTATGCATGATGTATGTTATGCATATATGATGCCATGTATGATGATAATAATTGTGCATGTTATGTTCATTATGATGATGTATGCTTATCTTTCCCGGGGCTTTACGTTAAATGTTAATGAATGAAACGAAAGTATTGTGTAACGTAAAGTGAAAGATAATGAAAAGGGGAACGAAATGAAGAATGCATGCATTAATGAACGAATGAACGTAAGAAAGGCTTGCAAGCAAATGTATGGAGGTGCACACCCAATGAAGGTTTTAGCTCAACGATGTGTGGGTTAGCTACCCTGAAGGATGCACACTGGGGTCCAATCTTTGTGATTGACCATATGTATGGGATCCTTGCCGCTTGCCCTAGGTGCTGGAGTCAGCTTCGTGCACAATGTTCGAGGTCTATGAAAGACCTCAGGCCAAGTAACCAGCTTCGTGCACAATGTTCGGGGTATAGCATATGGCATTGATCCGGAATGAAAGAGAAAAGATAAATGGTGATTGTGTTTACCCTAGGTACTGGAGTCAACTCCGTGCCCAATGTTAAGGTCTATGAAAGACCTCAGGCCTAGTTACCCGCTTCGTGCATAATGTTCGGGGTAATGTACATGTCATCGAAAGTAATGAACATACGAATGAAAGAATGAAAGTATGAATGATTAATGAAGATAATAATGATATTATCTATGTGTACGTATGATGTATGATCGCATGAATGTAAAGAACGGTTTTAATGAAAGAAAAGTATGTTTTATTATAAAGCTAGAACTCACTCAGCAACGCCGACTTTTATGTGTTTCCAGTTGGCAGGTATTGTTGCTGAGGATGGCATAGGGCGGCTACTCAGCTCTTTTGGACGCCATTCTTTTCATTTATGTTTTTGCATTGTAATGCGAACGAATGATGTTTTGAAATGAACGATTGTATTAACTTGCAAAAGCATTTGTAATGTGCAAGGCCCCGTTTCTAGAGACCTCACAGTTGGTCATTCACAGCATTTTAATACATTAAACATTATAAATTTACAAGCTTAAGCAGCAGAATTATTTTAACAAAAGCCATTCATTTCATTAAAACAATGTTGTTGAGCAATACACTATTGTTTAATCAAATACAAAAGAATTGTTTAATTGCATTACAAAACAACAGTAATCATAAGCATGAACGGATGTCAGTCTTTTCCTGCCGAGTAGCTTCACCCTCATGCCATCCTCAGCAATATTTACCCGCCAACTGAAAATGTATAAAAGTCAGTGTTGCTGAGTGAGTTCTAGTTTTAAAAGTAATAAAATACTTTCTGTAAGGTATATATGTGAAAATACTCTTTTTATGAAAACTTTATCTTTTTATACGTGAGCACGCATTAACTATACAATCAGATAATGCTTCTTCTCTTTACTGTATGCCTTGTTTACTCTGTATTATTTTATCTTTATCTTTCACTGTCTATGTGGACCAATGAGCAATACCCAAAACTATGTGCGCGGGGGAAGTGGTGTTGGGCCCTCTGTTCCCACAAGGGGATCTAAATACTGTATACAAGGCTGGCCCAGACACCTAGGGTACGCTGCAAAGGTCTGCCAATCTCAATTGACTGGCCCCGTGTACATCTTAGGGTAGCTAACCCGCATCACAGTTGAGCTAACGACCTCATGGTCGTGTACCTCCTGTAAGCTTGCAAGACTTGTTAACATTTTAATTAAGTTCCACTTCTCTTCTTTATTACTCTTTCACTTTATTATTAGTAGTAATACTTTACGTTACGATAATAAACACATCACGTAAAGTCACATACTAATAGTAATAATAATAATAATATTAATAATAATAAGGAACAATCATAATAATGCGTGAAACCCAGCATTTATAAGCCCTAGTCAAACCTCGGTCAAAACCTTAATAGCACAGACTCCCATAAATTCTGTAATAAATTCTAAGTGTTTAGGCGCTTTGACACTATTTGGGCGCATGGGCCCTCTTCGGGCGTTTTATCACTATGCAGGCGCATCAGCCAACACTTAGCCCTTTCAACACTTAGGCGCATGAGCTATTTCAGATGCATGGATACTATTCAGGTGTATGGTCCATTCGGACGCATGGACTATTGGGGCGTATGGAAACTTAGGCGCATGGGCCATTCGGACATATGTGTACTATTTGTGCGCATAAACCTACACTTAGTCGTCCGACTAATATTCTAGGCGCATGAGGGCATTGTTCAGGTGCATGAGTTACACTTAAACATTTCTAAGGAATTTCTAGGCGCATGGGCCTTACCTAGGCGCATGAACCTTCTGTTCAACACATTTCTAGGATATTTCCGAACCCAAACATCAAGCCTAATTGTTCTAAGCTTACCAAGGCTATTCTAAGCATGAACAACTTATAAGCATCTAAGAAACATCACCAACATGCATAATACATACGGGTATACATACATAAACATTGTAAAATCGTTTTAATACATTTTCAGCCCCAAGAAGAGTTTAAAACAAGTAAAACTGGGGTCTAGAAACTCACTTGGTGCAACTTTGGGTGTATCTTCCTTCTAACCTGTATGCGAATGAGTTCAAACACCTAGAAACCCACAAAACACACACACACGAACACACATGAACACACACAAGCACATAAGCACATAAGCGAGACAAAACCCATCATAAACACTTAAAAATCTCGAATTCTTACCATGAATTCAGCCTCTTCTTCTTCTTCAAACCGAGAGTTTTTCTGCTCTCACTCTCTCAAATCCGATGAAAAGGTGATGTGAAATAGGGTGGGCAGCCATGCCCACCTTTACACCAACTTTTTGTACTTGTTTTCCCTTTTAAATCTTTAACCCTCAACTTGGGTTTATTGATGTTTCCTTCTTATATTCTTCATTTCTTATTCTTTTTTAAAAGAATAACCGGGTGTTACATAATCATATGAAAAGTTATTTTTATGTTTCCACTACCATGTTTCATCAATGTTAAATATAAAGTTACATGATTTATGTGCAATGATTTACCAGTTGTAAGCGTCCGGGAATGGTGCCTTACAGTTTATAACCCAGTTCATCATCCAATCCGGTTCCCAAATAGGTTTCCAAACCGGTAAAAAAATATTAGTTGCCCTATAGCCATTTTTGACTGTTTGAAGCTATTTCTAACCTTTTTGGGGTTTTTTTTACCATTATACCTCCTTATGTTAGGATAAATATATGAAAATCAAGAATATGTTGGACTCATCTTAGATTAGTGTTTATATTTTGTTTATTTTAAATGTAATAGGATAAATGTTAGATTACTTTTGTAAGTTTGTAGTTTGAGTTTTGCTGCCCAGTGAAATTATAGTTTCACTCATAGTCAGCAGGCTTGTTTCACTCAGTGAAATTGTGTTTCATAGCCGGGCAAAACTGAGCTTGGGCCTAACAATTTTGTTGTCCAATGAAACAGTCAGCGAAACTGCATACTCTATATATAGAATGGTTTCTTTAATTGTAGGATAATCTTGCAAAACTCTAATTCGTATTATCTCTATTGCAAGTGTAATTTTGAGGCTAGAATTCTTTTGAAATCATATTGAGTCATTGTTGATTGATTGTGTTTCTTTGATTTGCTTATTATTGAACACGTTTGCTTCTTTATCATCATGATATGTTTGTGTTGCGTGTGTGTTTGTGATATAGAATCATTTGATCAATCAAAAGCATTTTTCATCGATCAGTTTGGACCAACAAAATGGTATCAGAGCCTTTGCGTTCTTGATTGTTTGATTTTTTTGGTTACTTTAGCTCAATATCACTATTTCATTAATTCTGGATCAAAATTGAGTGTATTGGTTAGTTATTGGTTGGGAAAGCTTTGGTAATCATCAGATCTTAAGTCCATTAAGATTTGAGTGATTTTGGATCAATTTCATGTTAAAAAAGTTTTTCAGAATCATCTAGTGAGTTTGTTTAAGGATAATCCACCGAATTTGTTAGTTTCTTCAGGTGAAACTATAAGTGTTTTACTCATTGTGTTAGTTTTTGCAACCTCAGTGAAAGTATACTCATTGAACGAAAGTTCAACAGTGTTTGTGCAATAGTATCAAGCGATATTGTTTCCGAATTTACATCTGAATGAAAGTCAAGCAGTTTCAAGCGAAACTGTCTACGAAACTAGCACAAAAAATAGATTCCTAGAGAAATTGCTGTCAAAATTCCCAGCGAAATTAGCAGGGAAATTACAAGAATTCTAGTGAAACTAGTGATTCTTTTGTGAAACTACAATGTCTAAGATGGCAACTCTCACCCTTGCTGATTTGGAGTGTGGCACCTAATCGACCCCGAGACTGATCAGCGAAGATAATTTTGAGGACTGGAAGAGATGTTTGATAGTATTCTTTTACTACACAGATCATAATCAGTGGGAATCAATCATCTGCGGTTCACACATACCGAGTGTTAATGTTGGAGATGTCGTCTCCCAAAACAAGGAGCCATCCACGTTCAATGAAAAGGATTTAAAGTTGATAGATAGAGATCAAAAAGCATTTGAAGCATTAACTCTGTGTCTTGCACCAGATATTTACAATCGCTTTGCTGAGCACAAAAATGCCAAGTCTCTATATGATGCATTATGTGAATTTTATGATAGGAATGATGAGTTAGTGGAGGACAAAGGGATACTTGCTAAGAAAGAGTTCAATTCGTTTGTGGGGTACAAGAATGAGAATCTTACCAATTTGACAAACCGCTTTCCGACTGTAACATCTACCTATTTTGGAAAATAGAAACCCAAACCCAAATCCATTTGGTCAATTTTTGGAAAAATCAAATACGTTAGTTAGAAATTAATTTATTTTAATCCTTTAAAAACAATAATAATACAATTTATTCAACTTCCATTTATTAAATTAATTCATGGTAATTTCATGATTTATAGAATAAAATTTTATAAATTCATGAAGTTTATTTGTCATTTATGAGTTTTAATTATAAAACTAAAGGATTAAAATACAAGATCATTATTTTTACAAATATGTAAGGTCTATAAAATGTTATTAATATTTATAAAATTTTAAATATTCAATTAAAATAAATAATCAAATTAAAAGTTTTTATTAGATTTATAAACTCTATAGAGATTTAATAAAAAAGAAGTTGTTAAATAAAATTAAAGTTTAAATAAATTTAAAGTTTAAATAAATTTAAAGTTTAAATTGTAAGTATTTTTTTATTTATTTAAATTATTTAATTTTATATTTATTTCAAATTCCAATCATAACCCCCTTTTAAAATACTTATAAATCACCATTAACACCATTCATAACCTCCTCCTAACCTCAAGTATAAAAACAAGGTGCTCATTCTCTAAAAATCTCACTCTCCTATATTTCTTTCATCCATTGGTTATGATCAGTTTGAATAATTTTATTTTACAAGAAATTCAAGAATTCTTAATACTAAGGTAATCTTTTATTGCTTTTATATTATACATTTCAATCATCCTAACATCCAATTGTTCTCATGACTTTATATTCTTACTATTGTTTTTTCTTCTACCAAATCTCTTTTTATTTTAATCATTATCATTTGATCATTAACATTTTAATAATCACTAACCTTATAACAATCACTAACATTCCTAAATTAAGCTAACAACACACTAACATAAACAAAGAATCACGTTTGCATATGGACGGCTATGCCGCCACATTCGGTTATTCCACAAGATTATTGTTCTCAATGATGGCTATGCCAAAGTCTTATAATATTTTTTATAACCCAAACGAAGACTAATATACCATATATTGACATAATAAAATGTTCTAACCCATTTCATACTTTAACGATTTTAAAAGTGCACATAAGTGCCTTACTACAATTCTGGGAGAATATAATCTTACTTCAGCCGAACATAACTTGATCACGACAAACTAAATTTGAGTAAAATCAGAATCCAATGTTAATTTCATTGAATTAAATTTTTAACGACAGTTTATATGTCTTCAAACTCAGTCGGACGACTCAACAATAGCCTTCACAAGAGAAGTGCGTATTTCAACACCTTTTGTCTTGTGTTGCTTGTTTGACCTATCTAAAGGTCTTTTCATAAAATTGTTTCTGAATAAAAGTTGTCCAGGAGACTTTGACCTAGTAAAGTATAATTTTTTATAATTTTACAAAACCGTTTTCTATTTTTAAAACCTGTTCAAACACATACCAAACATTCTGTCCAGAATCTAAAATTGATGCAATAATCCTTTTTCAATCTACCTTTCGTTTTTTAGCATTCTATAAATGTTGTAACTTCTTGTAATGAATTCCAACCTCAAATTATTGTTTTTTTTATCATTTAGGATATCATCTTTGACTCTTGACATCCAAGCTTTCTTATGTACTCTACAACCATCAGTATTATTGTGAGTTTTCTATGTGAGTTCTCTATGCTCCTTTTTAATTTATTTTCACACCTTTTAGGGTGAAACATGTTAAACATATAAACTTACACTTGTAAACATCTTGATACTTGTAAATACACATGCAATTCATCATTACCTTTTTGTCATGGTTATTTGTGTTATTGTAAGTCTTATATGAGATACATATTTTTTACAATCATCAACTATTGCTAGCCTGGCGACGTCTTAGATCTTTGGGCCTGACAACCCTATTTGGTGCTAAAGCTGATGTATTGCCGGCTCCTCATAACGTGTGCTTGTTTATCATGGGAACCAAGTACTTGTAATCAAGTCGAGGTTTGGTTGTAACTTTATGTGTTCTTTAAACTCACTAACTCATAATCATTGACATGAATTGCTACTTGTAAACTTCATATATATATATATATATATATATATATATATATATATATATATATATATATATGCATGTGTTGAACCGATGGGAACTCACCAACTTTCAAAGTTGACCCTTTATTTATAACATGTTTCAGGTTTGATACTTGTGGATCTCTTCGTGCTCATATAGGACTTGGATTTAGTTAATTGAAAGTCTTATGTTTTTGTGTATATTGTGACATCCGGTAATTTCCGTTACCAAACTCCGTTAGTTCCGTTAAGTCTTGTATACTCGTGTCGTGAGCACACACTAGTTGTCATTTAACGTTGGTGACATAATAATAATGGATGATGTTAATTTAATGTGAATCTAATTGATTATGTGATTATTGGGTTATGTTTATGTGTTTACACGTTTTTAAAAGGTTAATTAGAAAATTAATCGTGTAACGCGGAAACGTGCCTATTTATTCGTATGTCTTGTGTTTTTATAAAGATAAGATATATAATGATTTTCATAAGTTTATATCTTTATATTATGAAGTTAAAAACACTTTACAAAGAGTTTAAAGCCTAGTTTTTATAAAATACAAATTACAAGGGTTAAAAGGGTAATTATGTAAATTAAAATTAAACAAAACAAATCCCAACCCTAATCCCCACCCATTCGGCCGCAAGACATCTCCCAACCCCCTCCCTTTGCGAAAATCAGCCAAGAACAAGCATCAAAACATCAATTTGATTCGATTACAAGGCATACAACACGTAGGAATCATCAATTGCAAGTTAATACACGTTTAAAGGTTAGATTTTTCATGTTTTTGTGAGTTTTTGTTGAGGGCCGAACCCTAGTTGCGAAATTGACCTTCATGGGGTCGAATTTGATGTTGTTTGGTGGTGTTAGTATGTTAGTTAGATTGAATACATGTTAGTTAACGTCGATTATGCATGAATTCTATGTTTTTAGTGGATTGATCATGAACTTTGAGTATGAAGCAAACCCTAGTTCGAAAATGCCATGATTATGCATGATGGATGATTGTTTGATGAATGTATGATGATTAGTAGGTTGTATGAATGTTAGGATACATTGATTTTGCAAGAAATTGGTGAATTGAAGTTGGTGTTCATAGGTTACTGATAATAGTAACTTTATTTTGCATGTAATGATGATCTAGTGATGGATTGATGTTATGGATGTGTTCATGATGATGATTAGATGCTAGATTGTTGTTATGAATGCTAGAAATCTTTGAATGGATGTTATTGATTCATAGCTTGCCAAAAGTAGAAACTTTTGTTTATGAAGATTGTTAGATTATGGTGATTAGGTATTGTTGATCATGTCTAAACATTGTTATGAGCTTGAGATGGTATAATTATGATGAATTCATGAATACATGAAGGATTTGATCTGCCCAAGATACATATTAAATTGATGTGGCTAGTGTGATATGATCCAAGTCGGGTCATACCCAATAACAAGCCAAACAAACACCGATAAATATTTGTTTGTTGATGAGATCAAGCAAATAAATATAAGCACCAACATTGAAACTGGGTTTCCTAAAACATTGCTTTTGAAAATGGACAACATTATATTGATAATTTGTTCCTGAGAGATTGTTTTATTATTTAAATTAGTTGAATAATATCAAACAAGAGTATGTTAGGTTTTATAAAATTACAAGGGTTTTAATTTTATAAAAATGGAGTGCAAGAGTAAATTTTATAAAACATTTCAAATGGGAGGGAAACCCACCTTGTGGGTCCCCAACTTCGGCCGCCCCCTTTGGGGTTGAAGTGTTTTGATTTGTTGTTGTTGCATGCAACATTGAGAACCCCACTCTCTTCCACCAAGACATAACTCTCTCTCACACACACAAGAGCTGGAAATCCTCTCAAATCTCTCTCTTGAATTTCGAATTTTAGAGCTCTAATATACAAGATTTTCAGCTGTCAAAGAAGTGTTCTAGACTGCAAAATCAAGTTTGAAGAGGGTTCTACTAGTGGTGTTGCAAGTCCTAGCAAAGGGGGTTTTGTACAAGCTTGGGGTATCATCTCTTGAGGACTTCTACATTGAAGTCTTGACCATCTAACATCATCATCTTGTCCTACACATCCACGGTTCTAAAGGTGTATTGTTGGTGGTTCGAGTGCAGCCTTCTTGTGGTTTTCTTGGTTGAAGATTCAGCCATAAAGTTCATCCTTAGCTCCCTCTCAAACCTGTTTTCTAGCACCTTGAAAGGTTGTCTTCTTAACCTCCTTTGGTTGTTATCTTGTATGCATTTCATATTGGATCCATGGTTTGGGTTTAGCTTAACAAATGAGTTTGATAATCTATATATTAACAAGTTTTAAAACTTATTATCCGCTGCGTTTTTCATATATACAACATTATATGAACTTTGATAAACTTGTTAAATCCCTTCAATGGCATCAAGAGCCACTTTACGAATGCATACATGTATATGACACTCTAGTTCACGGTTTTGTGGTGTGTGACACCATATGGCCGAGAGATTAGAGGGCTGGATTGGTCCCCTTTTCTGATTTTAAAGATACTATTTTATATGCATGATTAGGATCTTTAAAATTTAGGTAATGGTTTGTTTGTTTGAACCAAACCATTTGTTCTTGGTTTATGTGGCCAAGAATATGGGTTGAAAAGGGGCTGCAAAATCGTTTGTTATGTGCATATTTGGATGTGTATATGGATGTTCATAACCTAGCCAATACCTTGTATTTGGATGTGTTTTGTGTTGTGATGTTGTATGATTATTATTTGGGTTTGTAATCTATTTATTATTTATATTGGTTTGTAATAATAAGTAGATTAGTTGTATTTCTTTTACTAGTAAAAAAATGTATTAGGATATATTTTGTAAAAGAAGTTCAAGAAGACTTTGGTTTTGGTTTGGGCCATTTTAGGCCCAAATGGGCCTCATAGCCCAAGATTGGTTTTAAGCCCAATAACCAAAGCCCAAAGCATGAAGGCCCAAGAAAGCTAGGAGCTGAAGTTGGTGCCCAAAAGAAAGCCCAAAATGGACACTTGATGCATTAGGATGCGGGATCAAGTGGGAGCACACCATCTCAATGCCTTGTGTCATGTTTATGCTTTATTATTGACCCTCTTGGCACACTTGTTTTGGCCAACAAGTGTTGCCAAATCCATTGGCTATGGTTATGGACTTGTGGTTGTTTTATCATGCATGTATGGTTGATTTATGTTCTTCTTATCTTATTATGGAATTGGATAGTTAACAACTCGAAATCTACCACTGCATAAAATTGGTTCCTTAGAAATCAATAAGTGAAAATGGGTTTACCAAAGGTTATTGATTTCATAATTAAATGGGCTATTAAAAGGAATTTTTGAAATAAGTTTCAAATAAATTACCATGTATTTGAATGCATACAAATGCAAGGTATGAAAATTGTTTTCCAAACTAGAATTTTGTGAAACATAAATCCCATTTTATCAAGTCAAACACCATCCTATTATACAACACTCGAATCATTTGAGAATTTAATGTGGGATAAAGGTCACCTAACCACATTAAAGGGAACTTATGGTTTTAAGGTGGGTTGCCATATTTATGGAATAAAGGTCACCTAACCACTAATATTAGCAAATCCACACGTGTGTCTAAGTAGGACGACTTAATTTGGAAATCATGCATTAGGATCACCGAAGCATGACGTACAAAGGGTGTTGATGGGATAAACATGCCTAATGAACATAAGATGTTTAACCGATCCCATACACTAGAAATTGTAATAGGTTACAATTGTCAAACGTTGACTACCTTGTTAATTTAAATAAAGGGATAAAGGTCACCTAACCGATATTTAAATGTAACGTTGGATTCTAAAATTTTGACTATTAATTGTCTATGAGACAAAAAGGGTATTAATAATCAAAATACATTGATATTAAAAGTACTAAAAAATTTAACTTTGTAATATTGTAGATGGCTAACAACAACAACGCAATCCTGACTGTCCATAACCTATCACTAAGGACCATCCTTGAAAAGGAACGTCTAAACCATGGGAACTTCATGGATTGGTACCGAAATTTGAGAATTGTTCTCAAACAGGAAAAGAAGTCCTATGTGTTAGATGATCCCATTCCCGATCAACCCGATGAAAATGACGTTGAGGCCTTTGCTGAATGGGTCAAGTACACCGAAGACTCTGTGCAAGTCTTGTGTCTCATGCTGGCAAGTATGATACCCGATTTGCAAAAGGACTTTGAGAACCATAATGCCTATGACATGATCACCCAGTTGCAGGAAATGTTCCAACAACAATCAAGGGTGGAGCGCTTCGAAACCGTTCGGGCACTTCATGCATGTCGAATGGACGAGACCCAATCGGTATCATCTTACGTTCTTAAGGTGAAGAGCCACATTGATCGCCTTGAAAGGCTTAACTGTCGTGTGTCCAACGAGTTGGCAACGGATTTGATCCTCAACTCCCTATCCAAGAAGTTTGATGGCTTCGTTATGAACTATAACATGAATGGATGGGACAAGAGCATTGGTGAGCTTCACTCAATGCTCAAAACGGCCGAGGCAGGCATGGGTAGAAAGGTTCTACCGGTCCTTACGATCAATGAAGGTGGTAGTAGGAAAAGGCACCTCCCCGACCCTAGGGCAAGTGTTGCCAAAGGGAAGGGACGCAAAGGAAAGGGTAAGGGTAAAGCAAAAATGGGGCCGCCCAAACGAAAGAAAAGAAGCAAAAGGTTGCTCAAGATGACCCGTGTTTTGAGTGTGGTGAAGTAGGCCATTGGAAACGCAATTTCCAGTCTATCTCAAAGCGTTGAGATCGAAGAGGGATGCGAGGCAAACTTCAGGTACAATGTTTATGATACATGTTGAACTTAATGTTATTTCTTCTAACACATGGGTATTAGATACTGGATGTGGAGCTCATATTTGCAATTTGTTGCAGGGGTTCAAAAGAAGTGAGCATTATGCAAAAGGGGAAATAAGTCTTTTTATGGGCAATGGTGCAAAGGTTCACGTGGAAGCCAAGGAGACTACATTTTGAAGCTTCCAAGTGGGTTGGAAGTCATTTTGAAGAATGTTGTATGCTCCTAGCTTGACTAGGAACATTATTTCTGTTTCCCGTTTAAGACAATATGATTATGATTTCAAGTTTGTTGACATAATATTCATGTTTCTTTAAATCATGTGTTTTATTTTAAAGCTATACCTTGTAATGGTATTTATGAATTAGTTCATAATAACACAACATATGATAGCTCTATGTACCAAGCAACCACCAAGAAGCTCAAACTTAATTTGAGTGATTCCTATCTTTGGCATTGTCGCCTTGGTCACATAAAAAAGAATCGTATGCAAAAACTTCAAAAGAATGGTCTTTTAAAACCAATGAAAATGATTCATTTGATGTATGTGAGTCTTGTTTACAAGGTAAAATGACAAAGGCCCCTTTTAGTGGGACTAATGAAAGGGCAAAAGACTTATTAGGGATCATACATTCGGATGTATGTGGACCTTTTAAACCAACAACTAGGAATGGTGAAAGATACTTCATTACCTTACCGATGACTATCGATATGGGTATGTGTACTTGTTAAGACACAAACATGAATCTTTTGAAATGTTCAAAATCTTCAAGAATGAAGTAGAAAATCAACTCAACAAAACGGTCAAGATTCTTCGTACAGATAGAGGAGGTGAATACCTTAGTAGTGAATTTCAAGAATATCTTAGAAGTTGTGGGATTGTCTCACAACTTACTCCACCTGGAACACCACAACATAATGGTGTGTCTGAGAGGAGGAATCAGACTATTGGATATGGTTCGATCTATGATGGCTAGAAGTACGCTACCTCTATCATTTTGGGGTTTCGCATTGCTCTCCGCGGCCGTATTTTAAATGTGGCCCCGACCAAGAAAGTGGAAAGGACACCTTTCGAAGTATGGCATGGAAGGGTTCCATCACTGTCATATTTAAAATTTAGGGGTGTGATGCTTATCCTAAGCAATACACTCAAAACAAACTGGAAGCCCGATCCATAAAGTGTGTCTTCATTGGATATCCTAGAGATTGTATTGGATATTATTTCTATGATCCGACAGAACAGAAAGTGTTTATTGCTCGAAAGGCAGAGTTCTTGGAAACTAAGTTTCTTTTGGAAGAAACTAGTGGAAGAGCAGTGGAACTTGAAGAGGTTCAAGATTCACAAGACGATACACAATTGGTTGATACTAACAATCAACATGAGGATGTTGAAAATGATCATATGGATGATCAAGATACACAAAACGTTCATAGATCTGGTAGAATTAGTGTTCCTCCTGAGAGATATGGATTTTTCATGGATGGATGCTATGTGGTAGATTCGGATGAACCAACCACATACCATGATGCAATGTCAAAACCTGATTTTGACATATGGCAAGAAGCCATGAACGTTGAGATGCAATCCATATATGATAACCAAGTTTGGGAATTGGTTACACCACTCTTAAGTCCAAGATAGTTGGAAGTAAGTGGGTTTTCAAGAAGAAAACCGATATGCATGGAAACTTGGATACTTACAAAGCTAGACTCGTAGCGAAAGGTTTCACTCAAACTCAGGGATTGATTATGATGAAACTTTCTCCCCTGTGGCAATGCTAAAGTCTATTAGGATATTATTTGCCATAGCAGCATATTATGACTATGAGATTTGGCAAATGGATGTCAAAACTGCTTTCCTAAATGGATATCTTGAGGAAGATGTCCATATGGAACAGCCTGAAGGTTTTGTCGATCCAAAACATCCTAACAAGGTATGCAAGTTAAAGAAATCAATCTACGGATTGAAACAAGCGTCAAGAAGTTGGAATCACCGTTTTGATGATGAAGTAAAGAAATTTGGTTCATCAAAAACGCTGATGAAGCTTGTGTGTATAAGAAAGCTAGTGGGAGCATTATTACTTTCCTTGTATTATATGTCGATGACATTCTACTTTTTGGAAACGACATTCCAACCTTGGAAGGTGTAAAAACCTGGCTTGGAAGCTGTTTTTCCATAAGGATCTAGGTGAAGCCACTTATTTTGGGAATAAAGATCTATAGGGATAGATCAAGGCGGTTGATAGGTTTAAACCAAAGTGCATACATTGAAAAGATCTTGAAGAGGTTCAAGATGGAGAATTCTAAGAAAGGTTTGTGCCTATTCAAAAGGGGACTATATTGAGCTCATCTCAATGCCCTAGCTCAAAGGTTGAACAAGAAAGAATGAATGGAGTCCCATATGCATTGCTATAGGATCCATCATGTATGCAATGATATGTACTAGGCGGACGTGTCATGTGCTCTGAGCATGACAAGTAGATATCAGCAGAATCCTGGTAATAGTCATTGGATGGCTGTTAAGAGTATTTTGAAATACCTTAGGAACACTAAGGATATGTTCTTATAGTATCTGGTGAGGAGGAGCTCGTTGTAAAGGGTTACACGGATGCGAGTTTCCAAACTAATCGAGATGATTTCGATCACAGTCGGGATATGTCTTCATTATGAATGGAGGAGCAGTCTCTTGGAAGAGCTCAAAGCAAGATGTAGTGGCACTATCTACAACAGAATCAGAATACATCGCCGCTTCATTGGCAGCTCAAGAAGCTGCGTGGCTTAGGAAGTTCATTGCTGATCTAGGGGTAGTTGCTTCCATTCAAGACCCCTAGAGATCTTTTGTGACAACGAGGGTGCGATTGCTCAAATCAAGGAACCTCGTGCTCATCAAAAGACTCGGCACATTGAACGGAGATTCAACTACATAAGGGATGAAGTTGAAAAGGGAAAAATATGTATTCGCAAAGTTCACACCGATCAAAACATTGCGGATCCATTCACGAAGCTCCTAGATAGGTCAAAACATGAAAGTCATACTTGTGCCTTAGGACTTCGATATTCTAGTGATTGGACTTGATCAAATTTTGTATTTGGATATTGGAACTTATGTCATTTGCCTCATTCTATGGTTATAATTTCATTGTCCTTCAATTTTAGCATGTTTAAATCCGTGAATAAGTAAGTTATACTAAACGTCCGTGGTCGATCATACTTGTGGGAGCAACTATGATTATAAGACTATAATGAACTTGGATTGGTTGATATTCATAAGGTATGAATATAGAGCAAGTCGTTGCTACCAAGGTTCATTGATATCTATGGGATTTAGATATTGGACCGACCCGCTCTCAATTATTTCTGCATGGAATCTTTGTGATTAGTCATAAGAGATATTGAGTAAAGGCGAATATCATTGTATCCTCAGACCTGAGATGCATATTGGGTCTTGACATTCATTAAGTATTGTACTTTGACTTGGTTCTTTGCTATTATGAAAGATTGGCAGTACATACGGCTGAGTTCAGGCATGATATAAGGTGATTGTGAGAGACGTATGTAGTCAAGATGGAATTTGTTCCTCTTATTCGTTGAGAGTTAGATGTCTAAGGCCTGTTAAAGTTAAACCCGCGGAGAATGACAATTCTGTGTCTCTAGGATTTAACATGACATCTATAACAAAAGGAAAAATGATTAATTCACCTAAATCATATTCAAGTGAGGTACTTAAAAAGGATGATGTTATTGAATGGCACTTAGTCATATACATTAGGGGTAGCAAACCGTTGCTAGGCGTTATTTGCTGCTTGCATCAATCTTCTATGAATCTTGTGCAAGTGGGAGATTGAAGGATTTGATCTGCCCAAGATACATATTAAATTGATGTGGCTAGTGTGATATGATCCAAGTCGGGTCATACCCAATAACAAGCCAAACAAACACCGATAAATATTTGTTTGTTGATGAGATCAAGCAAATAAATATAAGCACCAACATTGAAACCGGGTTTCCTAAAACATTGCTTTTGAAAATGAACAACATTATATGGATAATTTGTTCCTGAGAGATTGTTTTATTATTAAATAGTTGAATAATATACAAGAGTATGTTAGGTTTTATAAAATTACAAGGGTTTAATTTTATAAAAATGGAGTGCAAGAGTAATTTTATAAAACATTCAAATGGGAGGGAAACCCACCTTGTGGGTCCCCAACTTCGGCCGCCCCTTGGGGTTGAAGTGTTTTGATTTGTTGTTGTTGCATGCAACATTGAGAACCCCACTCTCTTCCACCAAGACATAACTCTCTCTCACACACAAGAGCTGGAAATCCTCTCAAATCTCTCTCTTGAATTTCGAATTTAGAGCTCTAATATACAAGATTTTCAGCTGTCAAAGAAGTGTTCTAGACTGCAAAATCAAGTTTGAAGAGGGTTCTACTAGTTGGTGTTGCAAGTCCTAGCAAAGGGGTGTTTTGTACAAGCTTGGGGTATCATCTCTTGAGGACTTCTACATTGAAGTCTTGACCATCTAACATCATCATCTTGTCCTACACATCCACGGTTCTAAAGGTGTATTGTTGGTGGTTTCGAGTGCAGCCTTCTTGTGGTTTTCTTGGTTGAAGATTCAGCCATAAAGTTCATCTTAGCTCCCTCTCAAACCTGTTTTCTAGCACCTTGAAAGGTGTCTTCTTAACTCCTTTGGTTGTTATCTTGTATGCATTTCATATTTGGATCCATGGTTTGGGTTTAGCTTAACAAATGAGTTTGATAATCTATATATTAACAAGTTTTAAAACTTATTATCCGCTGCGTTTTTCATATATACAACATTATATGAACTTTGATAAACTTGTTAAATCCCTTCAATAATTGAGTGGTTGATGGATTTTGGAATGTGCTTTCCCGAAAGGGAAACTTTATTTATACAAAATGTGAAAGATGATAGTTTGAACATGGTTGGGATGTTAGGAGCATGTTAGTATGATCATGGATGAATTCTAAGGTGATGAAACATGTTAAAATAGTTGTAAGGGATGTTTGGGTAATCATGAATGATATTTGGACAATTTATGATCATGTATGATTGGATGTTGTTTAGTAGTAGGACATCAGGTTTGGGATTGGTAATTGATTATTGTGATGTTGTAGAATGCAATGCATATGGTTAATGAATATAGTTATGATCATCATACACGCGTGCGAATCTGAGGCCCCTACTTAGTAGGATTGGCAGGGTTTAGGATGTGAAGTCGTGAGTGGCTTCACATGGGATGTGGTGAGTGGTTTGATCTTTGTGTGACATGTTAGTTGTGTTATAACTAGTGGATATGTTAATGTTCTAGATTCGCATGACTTGTATGATACTTGGCTGTATGATGATCTAAGTGTTACACTGGATGATATAGCATACATGATCTATTTGAATGTTAACAATGTATGATATATGTGTATGATTCTTGAATGGTTTACAACACATAAAGTCACCAACGGGTCAAACGGGTCAACTAGGTCAAACATGTCTGTTTGTTGTTGAAATCTTGAGTCCTTGGTTGTAGTGTACTTAGGGGTTCACATGTTCTTTGATTACACGTACTCATGCACTTATATGATCTAGGTAACCTCTGAAGGTTGTCTGTCTATTCTGTTTGACAAGTCAAACTCTGAGTATCTATACGCATAACAGGTGAGTTCATGCCACACTTTTTATTTACTCTCTTTGGGGGAGATAGCATACTGGTAAATCATGAACGCTTTATGTATTCAAGTTGTGTACAATATTATATAGTGTTGATATCATGGAAAAGTCCTCACACTTTCGAATTGTTAATATTGAATAGCGGGGAAATTTGGGTAGTACTACTGGGTCTGACGAGCCCCACCTGTGTGACTCGAGGTCAACCGGGTGCAAGTTGTCCTAATGAACATTGTCACGACCTGTTAAGTCGTGGCAGGAGGCAACAACGTAACACAGTCAGCTTCAATTGCGAAATCATTCTGAAATAATATCTATTGTTAATGGACTAGCAATTGTTACAATACGTTACTTGTACATCTCTATTATTAAACTGTTTATGTTTGAATATCTCTTGAACTTACAAACCATTGTGTTGACATTTTAGTATGCTATTCTCAGGTCATTAGCTTGCTTGCCATAGGAGCACTGCATGGTTCACTGCATTTTATGACACGGTCTTCAAGACAATTTTATCATTTTAATAATTAATGATTACTCTTTGGGATTGGCACGTGTTTTGCCAAAATTATACTTTTATTTCTTTGGGTTGTTTTCAAAATACTTCCGCATGTGCCATTTATTACTTGGATTGATTTCATTTAAATTATGGTATGTAGAGTCGTTCTGAGTAACTATTGACTGTGATCCTGGTGTTCACACGCCTCGCGGTAAAACTCGCAAGTGGATTTTGAGGGTGTGACATATATCTTGTTTGTGTTGTATTTATTTAATTGTCTTGTAATGTTCAATAAGAATAATATTTAATATTGTTACAACTTATTTAGTTCCATGGGCTATGAACAATCGTTCACATTCGTCTGCCCCGATGATTCCGCCGTCGGTCGGGGTGTGACAGATTGGTATCAGAGGCATGGTTATAGGAAATTAGGTTATTAGAAATGGAATGACCTAGACTATAACTAAGTATCCTTACACATGAGTCCTCTCATGTATTTTATATGCTTAGATAGGATCTTATGTGCTTATATGTTTATACTTGAATATCTGATTATATGCCTTATGTGATTTTTCTTATACTTTGAATCTTATCAATGCACACACAAACCTTAATTCATATTCTAAGGCATTACGTGCTTAAATCAAATAGCTTTCAAAATGAGCTTTGAATCGTTATTTGTGGTTTTCAAGTCTTGTCAAAGTCTATGTCCTATAACTTGAAACATGTAATGCTGGAAGAGCGTGATGCCTGTATCTTGAGGTGTTCTGTCTAGGCAAGGTATCCATATCCAAATCAACTGATGGATCCATTTACCTTACCTGGGAACCCTTGGGGTGAGTGTCCGCTTATAGGTACGCATGTCTTCATTAAGGTTGTAGTTGACATAATACTTTGATAAGTCAACGTAATGTTTGGGTTTGTAAACCGAACGTTACACTCAAAACATCTTGTTATTTGAATTGTTTCATCATTTATTTTGTACCCCTGAAACTTAAAACTCATTATCCCATTTTTCTTAATGACCCATAAAAATCTTTCTAAACGCCTTCCCTCAAAACCGCACTTATCTTGAAAACCTATTACAATGATGTTCTCATTCTAAATTGAATCCTTAATCATAATAAACACGATTCTCGTATCAACTTTAAGCCAATAAAACTTTGTAATCTCAAAGACATAAGTAAACTTGAATCGATCATCTAGAAACCTCGTAAAAGTTATTTGCTTGAGAAACATCTACAAATTTACATCTCATCCAAAAGTGTCTTAAAAATATTTCTTCTGTTCGTTAAGTCGAGTCTCTTATCAAACTAATACCTGGTGTTTCCCTCATGACAAGAACATCTTAATCATCTTGAGCCATCTAAAATACAAAAGTTTATTAACTAAAATTCTATGTTAATGATCTTGCTCACTTTGTCAAGAAACACCTGAAATTATGAATTATGAGAATAAATAAAATTAAGCGTAGCGAAATATCATAATTAAACTTATTGAAATTAAACGCTCTCAAAAGTTCCCTTGCAAACACAAAATGAAATCTAAGTTTTAAAATAAACTTTGAAATTATTTTCTCGTGACTAAATTTCGGGACGAAATTTTTATAAAGTAGGGGAGATTGTATTTTGGAAAACAGAAATCCAAACCCAATCCATTTGGGTCAATTTTTGGAAAAATCAAATACGTTAGTTAGAAAATTTATTTATTTTGATCCTTAAAAAAGAATAATAATACTATTTATTCAACTTCCATTTATGTAAGGCCCCGTTCCCAGAACACTCACAGTTGGTCATTCATCGCACATAAAAAATATAAATACATTTGCCTTTCATAAAACATCGCAGCGGAATTACCAAAATATACATCTCATTTCATTATAAAAGCTTCTGAAAAATAATAGATCGTTAGAAAGTTACAAAACACATGTTGCATTACATCACAAAAGCATTATAAAAATGGATGCCATCCAAAAGAGATGAGTAGCCACCTCGTGCCATCCTCAGCAATCATCACCTGCCAACTGGAAACACATAAAAGTCAATGTTGCTGAGTGAGTTCTAGTTTTATAATAAGACATACTTTTCTTTCGTTAAAACTATACTTTACTTTCATGCGATCATACATCATACGTACACATAGATAATATTATTATTATCTTCATTAATCGTTCATACATTCAGTCATTCATTCATTCGTACGTTCATTAACTTTCGCATTCTTTCATCATTACATCTTTTTTTTCCTTCAAACAAAAACTTTACCTTGCTATTCCTGCTACTGGACCTAGGTCTATCATAGACCTGCTATAACGGTGCTCCGCACCTCTGCTCACAGCACCTAGGGTAGAGTTTAGGTGTACCATTCCCATGTGCAATACCCTGCTATTCCTGGTACTGGACCTAGGCCTATCATAGACCAGCTATAATGGTGTATCGCACCTCTGGTAACAATACCTAAGGTATGCAGCAATGGTTCTATACAAATGGTCAATCACAAAGAAAGACCCCAATGTGCATCCTCATGGGGTAGCGAACCCACACACCGTTGGGCTAACACCTTTTAATGGCGTGTCATGACATACAAGGCTTGCAAGACTTCCTTTACTTTCATCATTTATTAATGCATGCATCTTCCTTCATGTTCCTCTTTTATTATCTTTCACTTTACGTTACATAATATTTTCATTTCATTAATTAACATTCAACGCAAAGCCACGGGAAAGATAAACATACGCCAGAACAAGGAACATAACATACACAGTCATCATCATTATACAGGGCAACATCATACATACATAACATACATCATGCATAAACATGCAACATCATCATCATACTCAACATAACCTCTATGCCCAAAATAGTCATCTCATATGAACTTACGAGAATCTCCCAAATCAAAACTTACATTTGCACTTTCCCCCGAAAATCAGTACATAAACTAAGTTTTCCCCCAAGTGCACAAGCCCTACTTGGGCGTATGGGCACCCTTCAATCGCATGGCCTTCCAGGCGACTGAACATCATACGAATGGACCAATGCGGATGAACACCTAATGAACACCCATGCGAATGGAATTAATGCGGATGGACTCAATGTGGATGAACTCTCAGTTGCATGACTCCCCATGCGATTGACCTTCAGTCGCACGACTGGCAGGCGTATGGGCTCCAGTCGCACGACTCACATGCGATTGAACGTTAATCGCATGACTGGCATGTGTGTGGACTTCAGTCGCACGACTGGCATGCCATTCGGTTGCATAGCCCTAAATGCGCAGAATTCAGCTTACTCCCGAACCCAATCTGCCATTTTTGACCTCTAAGCTCTTCCAAACCTCTTCTAAGCCCAAAGCAACCATCCTAAACCTTAGGAATGCGTACCAAAACATCATTCAAGCACGCACAAGCCCCGAAACAAACTCCAAACACATCGCACATGTCACACCCTCAAAATCCACGTGCGGAGTTTTACCGTGAGGCGTGTGAACAAACCAGGATCACAGTCAATAGTTACTCAGAACGACTCTATATGCCATAATTTAAATAAAATCAACCAAAGTACAAACTTTAAACTGTGCGGAAGCGTTTTGTAAAACAACCCAAAGAAATAAAATTGTATACTATGGCAAAACATGCGCCAACCCACAAGAGTAAACATCAACCGTTAAAATAATAAGAATATCTTGAAGACCGAGTCTTAGAATGCAAGTGAAACCATGTGGTGCTCCTAATGGCAAGCAAGCTAATGACCTGAGAATAGCATAGTAAAATGTCAACACAATGGTTGGTGAGTTCAAGAGTGATATTCAAACATAAGCAGTTTAATAACAGAGATATAAAAGTAGTGCATTGTAACAGATAGCTAGTCCATTAACAATAAATATTAATTCATAGTGATTTCGCAATTGAAGCTGACTGTGTTACGTTGTTGCCTCTTGTCACGACTTAACAGGTCGTGACAATGTTCAATAGGACAAATTGCACCCGGTTGACCTCGAGTCACACAGGTGGGGCTCGTCAGACCCAGTAGTACTACCCAAATTTCCCCGCTATTCAATATTAACAATTTGAAAGTATGAGGACTTTTCCATGATATCAACACTATATTAATATTATACACAACTTGAATATATAAAGCGTTTGTGATTTACCAGTATGCTATCTCCCCCAAAAGAGATTAAATAAAGAGTGGGGCATGAACTCACCTGATACGCGTGATAGACACTTAGAGTTTTACTTGACAGACAGAATGGACAGACAACCTTCAAAGGTTATCTAGATCATATAAGTATGTGAGTACGTGTAAATAGAGAACATGTGAAACCCTAAGTACACTACAACCAAGGACTCATGGTTAAAAAAAAACAGACACGTTTGACCCAGTTGACCATTGGTGACTTTATGTGTTGTAAACCATTCAAGCAATGATACACATATATCATACATGGTTTACATTCAAATAGATCATATGTATGCTATATTAACCAGGTGTATCACTTAGATCATGATACAACCAAGTATCATACAAGTCATGCAAATCTAGAACATTAACATATCCACTAGTTATAACACAACCAATATACCACATAAAGATCAAATCACGCACCACATGCCATGTGAAGCCACTCACGACTTCACATCCTAAACCCTGTCAATCCTATCAAGTAGGGGCCTCAGATTCGCACGCGTGTATGATGGTCATAATCATATTCATTAACCATGTTCATTGCATTCAACAAACATCACAACAATCAATTTCCAGTCCCAAACATAATGTCCTAACTACTATCACCATCAACATCATACATGATCATCAAAGTCCAAACATCACCCACGATTATCCAAGCATCCTATACAACTAATTTAACATGTTCTATCATAGTAGAATTCATCCATGAACCTACTAACATGCTCCTAACATCACAAACATGTTCAAACTATCATCCATCAAACTTTGTGCAAATAAAGTTTCCTTTTGGGAAAGCACATCCCAAAATCTATCAAACATCCAATGCATTCATGAATTCATTTATATATACCAATTCAAGTTCATATCAACATCTAAGCATGATCAACAACATCCAAACATCATAACTCATCAATTCATATCCTAAAAAGTTACTATCTTTAATAATGTATGAACTATAAAATATGTTCTTGAATTCCCCATGATCACAACAAAAATCTAACATCTAATCATCACCATGAACACATCCATAACATCAATTCATCAATAATTCAACATTACATGCAAAATAAAGTTACTATTATTAGTAAGCTATGAACACCAACTTCAAATCATCAATTTCTTGCAAGATCAACGTATCCTAACATTCATACAACCTACAAATCATCATACATTCATCAAATAATCATCAACTTCACATAATCATGCTAATTTCAAAATAGGGTTTGCATAAAACCAAAGTTCATGATCAATCCACTAAAAACATACAATTCATGCATAATCAATGTTAAACAACATGTATTCAATCCAACTAACATACTAACATCATCAATTAACATCAATTTTGACTCCATGAACACCCATTCACGAATTTAGGTTCGGCCATAACAATAATTCATAAAAACTTGAAATATCTAACCTTTAAACGTGTTTTAACTTGCAATTGATGATTCCTACGTGTTGTATGCCTTGTAATCGAACAAAATCGATGCTTTGATGCTTGTTCTTGGTCGAATTCGAAGTTGGGAGGGTGTGGGGATAGAGATCGCGGCCGAATGGGGTGGGGCTAGGGTTTGGGATTGTTTTGTTTAATTTTAATTTCCATATTTACCTTTAAGCCCTTGTAATTTGTATTTTATAAAAACTAGGCTTTAAACTCTTTGTAAAGTGTTTTTAACTTATTAATATAAAGATAAACTAATAAAATCATTATATATTTTATCTTTATAAAAACACAAGATATACAAATAAATAGGCACGTTTCCGCGTTACGCGATTAATTTCTAATTAACATTTAAAACATGCAAACACATAAACATAACACAATAATCACATAATCAATTAGATTAACATTAATTTAACATTATTAATTACTATTAAGTCACCAACGTTCAACGAAAACTAGTGTGTGTTTACGACACGTGTATGCAAGACTTAACAGAACTAACGGAGTTTGATAACGAAAATTTACCGGATGTCACAACATGCAAAAACATACAAATGGGTCAAACACACACACATACAAAAACGGGGTTTCAGATGTGTTCCAGCCCCAAAATCGACCAAAAACATTAAAAAAGGGGTCCTAGAACTCACACAAACCACACTGAGAAGTAGAGCTTCGTTTGGACCCGCTACACGATGATTTGCTCACTTGAATTGTAACGCTCGGATATTTATTAGTTTGAAGCCGGTGAAGAAAGAAAAGAAAATAAAGTCCAAAAGTCGAAGGACCAAACCCGCCAACGAAGAAAAGTTGGGAAATGTGGTGACATATGTAGGGAGAGGGCAGCCCACTCTCCCCACATCCACATTTCAGCTTCATAAAGGGAGAAGAGAGAAAGAAGAGGAGAAAAAGAGGAAAAAGTGTTGGTTCGGGTCGGTTCGGGTCGCCAAAATCGTCGTGAAGCAAGCCGAATCGAAGCTCTTGTTGTTGTGCTCGTTTAGGTGAGTTCTAGGACCCCTCTTTTACTTGTTTTCAAATGATTTGGGGCTGGAAAACATCTGAAATCGAGTTTTTCGTATGTGAGTAAGTTGACCCGTTTGTGTATGTGTATGTATATGTATGACGCGATTGTGACTTGATTTCTTGCTGGTTGTGCTTGAATGATGTTATGGTATGCATCCTAAGGTTTAGGATGGTCGATTTAGGCTAAAATGGGTTTAGATGAGTTTGGAGGCCGAAAACCCTCGGCTGCAGTCGGGTTGAACTACACTCTGCACCAGTTAGGGTTAGGCGACCGACTGGAGGCCGAATGGAGGCCATACGGCCGATTAGGGTGCGATTGGGGTCCATTCGCACGATTGGGGTTCATTCGCACGACTGGAGGGCCAGTCGCGTGGGTGTCATGCGACTGAAGGTCCATTCGCACGACTGAAGGTCCAGTCGCATAGGTGTTCATCCGCATTGTCCATTCGCACGACTGGATGTTCATTCGCATAGGTGTTCATCCGTATTAGTTCAATCGCATGACGTTCAGTCGCATGGAGGCCATGCGACTGAGGGGTGTCCATACGCCCGAATAGGGCTGTTGAACCCAAGGAAGGTGTAGAGTAACTTCTGACTTTCGGGGGAAAGTGCAGATGTAAGTGTTGATGTAAAGGTTCCCATAAGAGTTTTTAAGATGACGATCGAGGTCTTAGAAAGCATGTTGGGCATGATGATGATGATGATGATGTTGCACGTTATGTATGTATGATGTTGCCATGTATGATTTGATGTTGATGCATGTTTATGTTCCTTAATGTGATGTATAACATCTTTCCTGTGGCTTTACTTGTTATGATGAATGAATGAAGTATTATGTAACGTAAAGTGAAAGATAAAGGAAGAGGAACATGATGAACGAATGAACGTCTTGCACACATCGGATACGGGGTCCCTCTTGGTGATTGACCCCAAAAGTAGGACCTCTACCGCTCACCCCTAGTACTGTGGCATACGTTTAGCTATCATTCGTTGACTTCGGCCCAGTAGCTAAGACTGACGGTTACTCCTAGTACCGCGGCATACGTTTAGCTGTCATTCGTTGACTTCGGCCCGGTAGCTACGACTAACCGGGGTGTAGCACATGGTATTGGTTCGGGATGATGTCCGATGCGCAAGTAAGGTAATGAAAGAAGGAATGAACGAATGAAGGAAGATAATAATGATACTATCTATGTGTACGTATGATGTGTGATCATGTAAAAGTACGAACGGTTTTATATGAAAGTAAAGTATGTTTTATTTATAAAACTAGAACTCACTCAGCAACGCTGACTTTGATGTGTTTCCAGTTGGCAGGTAATGATTGCTGAGGATGGCACGGGCGACTACTCAGCTCTTTTGGGATGGCATTCTTTTGATTAATGTTTTTGCATTGTAATGCGAACAAACGATTTTGTAATGAATGTTGTATTAGTATGCAAAAGCATTTACATGAAAATGAAAGTTTGTTTTAGTTTTCCGCTGCGATTTATTAAATACTAATGTAATTATATGTTTTATGTGCGATGAGAACCCAGCTGTAAGCGTCCCGGGAACGGGGCCTTACATGAATCCACCCGAACCAACTTTTTTTCTCTTTTCTCCCTTTCTCTCTTCTCTTCCTCTATGTGGCAGGATTTTGGAGATGTGGGGAGGGTGTGGCCTGCCCTCCCCTCTTATTCTCCTTCTCTTCCGAACTTTCTCGCGTTTTTGCAAGTTTGGTCCCCCGACTTTGGACTTTATTTCTTTTTTCTTCTTTCGTCGGCTTCAAAATAAATAACCGGGTGTTACAATTTATTAAATTAATCATGGTAATTTCATGATTTATAGAATAAAATTTTATAAACTCATAAAGTTTATTGTCATTTATGAGTTTTAATTATAAACTAAAGGATTAAAATACAAGATCATTATTTTTACAAATATGTAAGGTCTATAAAATGTTATTAATATTATAAAATTTTAAATATTAAATTAAAATAAATAATCAAATTAAAAGTTCTTATTAGATTTATAAAGTCTATAAAGATTTATTAAAAAAGAAGTTGTTAAATTAAAACTAAAGTTTTAATAAATTTAAAGTTTAAATTGTAAGTATTCTTTTATTAATTTAAATTATTTAATTTTATATTTATTTCAAATTCTAATCATAACCCCTTTTAAAAAACTTATAAATCACCATTAACACTATTCATAACCTCCTCCTAACCTCAAGTATAAAGCAAAGCTTAGGTCTAACTTTTAATTTGCTCATTCTCTAAAAATTCTCATATTTTTTTTCATCCATTGGTTATGATCAATTTGAATAATTTTTATTTTACAAGAAATTTCAAGAATTCTTAATACTAAGGTAATCTTTTATTGCTTTTATGTTATACATTTCAATTATCCTAACAACCAATTGTTCTCATGACTTTATGTTCTTACTATTGTTTTTTCTTCTACCAGATATCTTTTTATTTTAATCATTATCATTTGATCATTAACATTTTAATATCACTAACCTTATAACAATCACTAACATTCCTAAATTAAGCTAACAAGACACTAACATAAACAAAGAATCACGTTTGCATATGGACGACTATGCCGCCACATTTGGTTATTCCACAAGATTATTGATCTCAATGATGGCTATGCCAAAGTCTTAGAATATTTTTTATAACTCAAATGAAGACTAATATATCATATATTGACATAATAAAATTTTCTAACCCGTTTCATGTTTTAACGATTTTAAAAGTGCACATAAGTGCCTTACTACAATTCTGGCATAATATAATCTTACTTCAACCCAACATAACTTGATCATAACAAACTAATTTGAGTAAACTCAGACTCCAATATTAATTTCATTGAATAACCTTTTAACAACAGTTTATACGTCTTCAAACTCAGTCGGACGAATCAACAATAGCTTTCACAAGAGAAGTGCGTATTTCAACACCTTCTGTGTTGTGCTGCTTGTTTGACCTATTTAAAGATCTTTCATAACATTGTTTCTGAATGAAAGTTGTTCGTGAGACTTTGAAATAGTCAAGTATAAATTTTTATAATTTTATGAAATTGTTTTCTATTTATAAAACCTGTTCAAACACATACCAAACATTCTGTCCAGAATCTAAAAGTGATGCAATAATCCTTTTTCAATCTACCTTTCGCTTTTTAGCATTCTCTAAACATCCTTACTTCTTGTAATTAATAATCATTTAGGACATCACCTTTGACTCTTGACATCCAAACTTTGTTATGTATTTTACAACCATCACTATTAGTGTGAGTTTTCTATGTGAGTTCTCCATGCCCCTTTTTACTTTATTTTCATACCTTTTGGGGTGAAACATGTTCACCTTATAAACTTACACTTGTAAACGTCTTGATACTTGTAAATGCACATGCAATCCATCTTTACCTTTTTGTCATGGTTATTTGTGTTATTCTAAGTCTTATATGAGATACATATTTTGTTTGGTATTATTACAACTTATTTAGTTCCATGTACTATGAACAATCGTTTCACATTCGTCCGCCCCGATGGTTCCGCCGTCGGTCGGGGTGTGACATGACTATCTCAAGCACTTTAAAGAAATATGATAAAAATCTTACAAACTATGAATGTAAGGCTCCGTTCCCGGAGGCCTCACGGTTGGTCATTCATAGCATTAAATACATTAAACGTTATAAATTTACAAACTTAAGCAGCGTAATCATTTTAGCAAAAACCATTCCTTTCATTAAAACATTATTGTTGAACAATACACAATTGTCTAACCGAATACAAAAGAGTTGTTTAATTGCATTACAAAACAACAACCATAATAAGTACGAATGAATGTCAGTCTTTCCCTGCCGAGTAGCTTCACTCTCGTGCCATCCTCAGCAATATTTACTTGCCAACAGAAAATGTATAAAGATTAGCGTTGCTGAGTGAGTTCTAGTTTTAAAAGTAATAAAATACTTTCTGTAGGTATACATATGAAAATACTCTTTTTATGAAAAATTCATCTCTTTATACGTGAGCACGCATTAACTATACAATCAAATAATGCTTTTCTCTTTACTGTATCCCTTGTTTACTCTGTACACTTTTATATTTATCTTTCACTGTCTATGTGGACCAATGAGCAATACCCTAAACTATGTGCGCGGGGGAAATGGTGCTGGGCCCTCTGTGTCGACAAGGGGCTCTACATACTGTATACAAGGCTGGCCCAGACACCTAGGGTACGCTCAAAGGTCCGCCAATCTCAATTGACTGGCCCCGTGTGCATCTGAAGGTAGCTAACCTGCATCACAGTTGAGCTAACGACCTCATGGTCGTGTACCTCCTATTAGCTTGCAGGACTTGTTAACATTTAAATTAAGTTCCACTTCTCTTCTTTAGTACTCTTTCACTTTATTATTAGTAGCAATACTTTACGTTACGATAATAAACACACCACGTAAAGTCACATACTAATAGTAATATTAATATTAATATTAATAATAATAAGGAACAATCATAAGGCAATCATAATAATGCATGAAACCAAGCATTATAAGCCCTAGTCAAACCTCGATCAAAACCCTAAAGGCACAGACTCCCAAAAATTTGGAAATAAATCTAAGTGTTAGGCGCTTTGACACTATTTGGGCGCATGGCCCATGTTTGGGCACTTCATCACTATGTAGGCGCATCAGCCATCACTTAACTGCTTTAACACCTAGGCGCATGAACCAATCAGGCGCATGGACACTATTTGGGCGTATGACCCATTCCGACACATGGACACTTAGACGCATGGCTATTCAGGCGTATGAAAACTTAGGCGCATGAGGGTTATTCAGACGCATAGGCATTATTAGGGCGCATGGCCCTACACTTAGTCATCCGACTAATATTCTAGGCGCATGAGGGCACTGTTCAGGCACATGAGTTACACTTAAACATTTCTAAGGCAATTCCAAGCGCATGGGCCTTACTTAGGCGCATGAACCTTCTCTTCAACATATTTCTAGGATATTTTCGAACCCAAACATCAAGCCTAATTGTTCTAAGCTTACCAAGGCTATTCTAAGCATGAACAACTTAATAACACCTAAGGAACATCATCAAACATGCATAATACATACGGGTATACATACATAAACATTGTAAAATCGTTTTAATACATTTTCATCCCCAAGAAGAGTTTAAAACAAGTAAAACTAAGGTCTAGAAACTCACCTGGTGCAACTTTGGGTGTTTCTTCCTTCTAACCCGTTTGCAAATGAGTTCAAACACCTAGAAACCCACAACACAAACACAAACACATAAGCATATACCCGAGACAAAACCCAACACAAACACTTAAAAGCCTTGAATTCAATCCTCTTCTTCTTTTTCTTCTTCAACCGAGAGTTTCTGCTCTCTCTCTTTATCAAGAACCGATGAAAAAGGTGATGTGAAGAGAGGGTGGGCGGCCATGCCAACCTTTACACCAACTTCTTTGTACTTTTGTCCTTTTTACACTTTTAACCCCTCAACTTGGGTTTATTGATGTTTCCTTCCTTATTCTTCATTTCTTATTTTTCCTTTTTTTAAAGAATAACCGGGTGTTACAAATCCACCCCGCTTAAATAGGTTTCGTCCCTGAAACCTGTTATTCTTTAGAAAAACATAGGTAATGCTGTCTCATTTCTTCCTCGGTCTCTCACGTAGATTCGGATCCCTTCCCGTGCTTTCACTGTACACGCACAAGAGGAACCACTTTATTTCTCAGCCTCTTCTCTTTTCGATCGATGATTGCCACTGGTTGCTCCATATAGTTGAGCCTTTCGTCTACTTCGATATCCTCCAGTGGAACAATCATGTCTTCATCAGCTAAGCATTTTCTCAGATGAGATACATAGAATGTCGGGTGAATTCCACTTAACTCCTCTAGCAACTCCAATCTATAGGCCACCTCTCCTACTCGAGCAATGATTCAGAAAGGTCCTATGTATCTCGGGCTTAGCTTACCTCGTTTCATGAATTGGATGATCCCCTTCTAAGATGAGACCTTCAGCATAACCCGGTCACCCACCTGGAACTCAATCGGTCTGCGTCGTTTATCGGCATACGACTTCTGTCTATCTTTAGCTGCCTTCATGAAGGCTTTAATCTTTTCAAGCTTCTCAGTCGTAGCCTCAGTTACCTCGACGCTCCCTAATTCCTTCTGACCAATATCACCCCAACAAATGGGTGTTCTGCATCTCCTACCGTAAAGCATCTCATATGGTGGCATGCAAATGCTGGCATGATAGCTGTTGTTGTATGAGAATTCCGCTAACGGTAAGTGGTCATCCCAACTTCCCCCAAAATCAATCACACATGCCCGAAGCATGTCTTCTAGTGTCTGAATGGTCCTTTCTGACTGACCATCAGTTTGGGGATGATAAGCTGTGCTAATATGTAACCTCGTCCTCATGGCATCGTGGAATTTCTTCCAGAATTTGGATGTAAACTGGGTGTCACGATCAGATACAATAGACACCGGCACACTATGACGAGTTACAATCTCCTTGATGAATAGATCCGCCAACCTCTCAGATGAATATGTCTCGCGAATTGGTAGAAAGTGAGCACTCTTCGTCAGACGGTCGACAATCACCCATATGGCATCATACCCTTTCGGAGTACGTTTCGTAATGAAATCCATGGTGATGTGCTCCCACTTCCATTCCGGTATATCCAAAGGTTGAATTTTCCTATACGGCTTCTGATGCTAGGCCTTCACCTGTAAGCAAGTAAGGCACTTACTCATATACCCCACCACATCGCGCTTCATACCCGGCCACCAATAATCTTTCTTCATATCTTGATACATTTTTGTGGCACCAAGATGGATGGAGTATCGAGTCTTGTGGGATTCATCCATAATCTTCGCACGTAGATCCCCAAAACGAGGAATCCACACCCGTCCAAATCAAGTTTTAACACCAAGTGTGTTTTCACCCAATTCCAACCAGACCTCTCATCCTTTCAGAGTTAAAATGATCTTCTTTCAGTGCCTCATATTGAAACGCCTTGACTTGCTTCATCACATCAGAGGTCAGATCAGTTGATATGCTTTCACCCAAATTGGCTCAGGCCTCTCCTTTCGGCTAAGGGCATCAGCCACCATGTTGGCTTTACCCGAATGATAGTGGATCTCACAATCATAATCTTTTATGAGCTTCAACCATCTTCTCTGCCTCATGTTTAGGTCTTTCTTCTCAAAGAAGTACTTCAAGTTTTTATGGTTAGTGAAAATGGTGCACTTCGTCCCATAGAGATAGTGCCTCCAAATCTTTAGTGCAAAGACCACGGCTGCTAGCTACAAGTCATGAGTGGGATAATTGACCTCATGAACCTTCAAATGTCGGGATGCATAGACTATAACCTTCCCTCTCTGCATTAACACGCACCCTAACCCCGAGTAGGAAGCATCTGAATAGACCACCAAATCCTCGCTTCCTTCGGGTAATGACAGGACAGGAGCTTGAGTCAACCTTGCCTTTAACTCCTCGAATGCTTTCTCTTGAGTTTGACCCCATATAAACTTTACATCCTTTCAGGTCAACTTGGTTAGTAGAGAAGCGATCTTGGAAAAGTCTTGGATGAATCTTCTATAGTAGCCCGCCAAACCCAAGAAGCTACGAATCTCGGATGGCGTATTCGGTAACTTCCATTGCATAACCGCCTCCACCTTTGCCGCGTCCACCATGATTCCGTCAGGATTCACCACATGACCCAAGAACTGAACTTCGCGCAACCAGAATGCGCACTTGGAGAATTTGGCATACAACTTCTCCCTTCTTAATGTCTCCAAAACCTCCCGAATATGACCGGCATGCTCTTCTTCTCTCTTCGAGTAGATCAGAATATCATCAATGAACACAATCACTGATCTATCCAACATTGACTGACACACTCGATTCATCAAATCCATAAAGGCAGCCGCACGTTAGTTAGACCAAAAGACATAACGAGGAACTCGTAGTGTCCATAACGCGTACGGAAAGCTGTCTTAGGAATGTCTTGTTCCTTCACCTTCAATTGATGGTAGCCAGATCGTAGATCTATTCTCCAGAACCAACTGGCACCTTGGAGCTAGTCGAACAAGTCATCAATCCTTGGTAACGGGTACCGATTCTTCACCGTCAACTTGTTCAGCTCTCGATAGTCAATGCACATTCGCATACTTCCGTCCTTTTTCTTAACAAACAATACCGGAGCACCCCACAGAGAGATACTCGGTCGAATGAATCCCTTATCCATTAACTCCTGCAATTGGCTCATGAGTTCCTTCATCTCAGTCGGAGCTAATCGATATGGTGCTTTGGCAACGGGTTGAGCACCGGGTATCAAATCAATTTGGAACTCAATCTCGCGATCCGGTGGCACGCCGGGTAAGTCTTCCGGGAACACGTCCGGAAAGTCGCACACCACTGGCACCTCAGATAATTGCGGTACCGACGTATCCACATCTTTCACGTATGCCAAGTAGGCACTACATCCACGTTTCATGCACTTCCCCGCCACTGCCATCGAAATCACCTTCGAGATCGTAGTAACGCGATCTCCATAAATCGTAACCAAAATCCCATCAGGCGCAACTAATCGAAACATCTTCTTGCGACATACGATGTTTACTTCATAGGTTGCTAACCAGCCCATCCCTAGTACTACATCAAATCCACCTAGGGGCATCACGTGTAACCTAGCAGCAAACCAATGACCTTCTAGTTCTATAGCACAGTCCTCTATCACATCAGTAATTCTCGTGGACTTGCCAATAGTGGTTTCTACATCGAATGGTTCCACTAACATTTCTTCTACTAATAGGCAACTTAGCACAAAAAGTAGTGGAAGTAATACTCCTACTAGCACTGGAATCAAACAATACAGAGGCACAAGTTTGGTTTACTAGAAACATGCCTGACATGACATCGGGATCAGCTCTGGCTTCCTCCCGGGTCATGGTGTAAGCTCTAGCACTTGCCCTCTGCCCTCCTTCCTCCGGCTTCTTCTTAGCCTTAGAGCTCTCCGCCCTCGGCTTCTTACAGTCTTTGGTCGCTTGGCCCTCCCCGCCACAGTTATAACACTTCAGCACCCTACAGTCTCTAGCGATATGGCCAAGCTTGCCGCACCTGAAGCATACATTCATTCCCATCCTGCACTCACCAGTATGCTCCCTTCCATATCTACCACACTTTTGCGGCCCTGATCGTGACGACACCCACGGTCGTCCACCTTCATCTTCTTGTTGTTTGGAGTGAAACCACCATGTCCAAACCTCTTCCCATTCCAGCTCTTGCGATCCCTACTCACCTTCTTCACCTCCACCACCGTTCCTCTCGCTCATCATACAATCTACCCGCCAAATCCACCACCAATCGAAAGGTACCTGGCTGAGCAGCAATCAGGTGCCTGCGAATGTTAGCCGGCAGTCCCTGGATGTACCTCTTGATCTTCCTTAACACCAGCGTCACCTGATCCGGCACCAGCCTCGCCATTTCATTGAATTTAGTGATGTACTGCTGGTGGGTCATGGTTCCCGCTTCAAGTTGCAAGAACTCCCTCTCGATTTTATCGAGCTCCCTGTGAGGACAGAGTTCCTCAACCACCAAATTCTTCAGTTCACTCCACCTCATCCTTCTGATTATCCTGGTACCCTCAGCTTGGACAATATTGTCCTACCAACACAGTGCTGAATCAACGAATGAGTGAGTCGCGAACTTCACCTTCTGGTCCTCGTGGCACTCACTGATCTCCAAGACTGCCTCCATCTCCCTCACCCAGCGGTGAGCGGCATCAGCATTGCCATTGCCATCAAAAGTTGGGGCTTACACCTTTGGAACGCCCCATAACTGCACCCTCCGGTCGCTACCCCCACCACATCATCCTCATCCTCGTCGGACAACACAGTCTTAGGCTTTGGTTGTTCCTCCTCCCTTCTACTTCCCTTGCCCATTGATCCCTTTCTATTCTCCTTCTCCTTCATTTCCTCGCTTCTCACAGCCCTGATGACTTCAGTCACCATAGACGGTAAGACTGTCTGCATGACCTGTTGTACTTCATCAGTAATCGCCTCCCTAGGTGAGGCATTCAAGCTAGCATTCTCATTTCTTCGCTCCGACCATGAACCTCAGGGTTCTCATGGGTCGTCTCAGGAGCCTTAGCACTACTCCTAGTCACACGTGGACGGCCTCTGCCTCTAGGAGTCTTGGAAGATTTCTGTTCAGACATCCTCTAACACATTATAATATTCAAACACTAACGCGGTCATTCAAGGTAATAACTTAGTTTATGTCAAGTACAGTAAGTCCCTAATTATAGTGGCCAGTTGTGATTAGCCACTTATTTTACTCTTCATACCCCAAGCATTTCCTATCCTGACTTAATCAGTATCTAAATCTACTAAGAGCACATAAATCAAATAGCATGCACACATAATGCCGATTAACATTAAGACAAGACATACCTGATGGCACGTAGCTACTCGGGCTGACATCCCTGCAATTGTCCTATTTTCAGTTTAAGTTTAGGTTTTAAAAATTTATTTAACCCAATTCTCTTAACTTTGGCTCTGATACCAACTTGTAAGGCCCCGTTCCTAGAGGCCTCACAATCGGTCATTCACAGCATTAAATACATTAAACGTTATAAATTTACAAACTTAAGCAGCGGAATCATTTTAGCAAAAACCATTCCTTTCATTAAAACACTTTTGTTGAGCAATCCATAATTGTCTAACCGAATACAAAAGATTTGTTTAATTGCGTTACAAAACAACAGCCATAATAAGTATGAATAGATGTTAGTCTTTCCCTGCCGAGTAGCTTCATCCTCGTGCCATCCTCAACAATATTTACCTGCCAACTGAAAATGTATAAAAGTCAGCATTGCTGAGTGAGTTCTAGTTTTAAAAGTAATAAAATACTTTCTGTAGGTATGCATATGAAAATACTCTTTTTATGAAAACTTCATCTCTTTATACGTGAGCACGCATTAACTATACAATCAGGTAGTGCTTTTCTCTTTACTGTATGCCTTGTTTACTCTGTACTATTTTATATTTATCTTTCACTATCTATGTGAACCAATGTGCAATACCCTAAACTATGTGCGCGAGGGAAATGGTGTTGGGCCCTCTGTTCCCACAAGGGGCTCTACATACTGTATAGAAGGCTGGCCCAGACACCTAGGGTACGCTGTAAAGGTCCACCAATCTCAATTGACTGGCCCCGTGTGCATCTGAAGGTAGCTAACCCGTATCACAGTTGAGCTAACGACCTCATGGTCGTGTACCTCCTATAAGCTTGCAAGACTTGTTAACATTTTAAATTAAGTTCCACTTCTCTTCTTTATTACTCTTTCACTTTATTATTAGTAGTAAATACTTTACGTTACGATAATAAACACACCATGTAAAGTCACATACTAAAAGAAGTAATAATAATAATATTAATAATAATAATAAGGAACAATCATAAGGCAATCATAATAATGTATGAAACCAAGCATTCATAAGCCCTAGTCAAACCTCGGTCAAAACCCTTTTAAAGGCACAGACATTTCTGAAATAAATTCTAAGTGTTAGGCGCTTTGACACTATTTGGGCGCATGGCCCATGTTTGGGCGCTTCATCACTATGCAGGCGCATCAGCCATCACTTAATTGCTTTAACACCTAGGCGCGTGAACCATTCAGGCACATGGACACTATTCGGGCGTATGATCCATTCGGACGCATGGACACTTAGACGCATGGGCTATTCAGGCGTATGGAAACTTAGGCGCACGAGGGTTATTCAGACACATAGGCACTATTGGGGTGCATGGCCCTACACTTAGTCATCCGACTAATATTCTAGGCGCATGAGGGCACTGTTCAGGCGCATGAGTTACACTTAAACATTTCTAAGGCAATTCCAGGCGCATGGGCCTTACTTAGGCGCATGAACCTTCTCTTGTTGGACCAAAAGAACCAATGAGCCAGGATCAGAAAACCTCTAAGTCCCACATGGTATCACAACAACTGCTAAAAGCCTCATCAGTAGTTTGACAAGTGCTGAAGACTTCAACAGTTGAAGATCAAGTGCTGAAGATTCCAACAGCTGAAGAACTAAAGTACTGAAGTACAACAGCTGAAGAACACAAGTGCTGAAGCTGAAAGACCAAAGTACTGAAGTACAACAGCCGAAGAGTTTACAGGTGCTGAAGATCAACAACTGATGTACAAAGTCTGAAGACAAAGACTGAAGACATCAGCTGATATATCTACTGAAGTCATCAGCTGATGAAACATCTGAAGGTCAAAGTCTGAAGATCAAGTACTGAAGCGTCAGTAGTTTGTCACAACTGCTGAAGAGTACTTCTTCAGTAGTTGTGATATCAGTAGTTTTATATTTCTAGTTTCAGTATTTTTATATTTCAGTAGTTTTGTAAAACGACTGAAGAGCTTGTTCTTCATCATTGTAGTTTCAGTAGTTTTATATTTTGTACTTAACACTCTGATATGTTCTCAGTAGTTGTGAACATTTCAGTAGTTTGTTAGAGTTAGTTAATTTTGTATTAGATCTGCCAGTTGTCACTTTCCGTGATAACAGCAGTGTTTGTTGCACTCTATATAAGGAGTGACAACCTATTGTAATAGAATGAATGACGTGAATGAATGAATGATTTGATTAGAAACATTCCATATCTATAAACATTCCTTGAATCAGAAATATATCTCTCGCTATAACCGTATGTGCTCTTAATGCATACAAGCATCGACTTCTTGCTACAATTTGTCTAATTCCTATTCTTATTCCGCTGCCTTGAACTCTAATACATCAAACTTGTGATCGCTGATCCTGTCAAATGGTATCAGAGCAGGTTAATCATTGATCGATCTAATAATTGATCATTGAAACTACTATTCCAGATCTAAGTTTGATTGAATTAGCTTTTGTTTTTGCAAGAAACGGTTATAGAGATTGAATTTTCTGTATTTCTGGTCATTCATCCTGAGATCTTCTCTTGGTTTTTATTGAGTTTGTTGTGGTCTGTTTAAAACTTTTAAAAGCTTGAATTAAATTGTTTTTGAACTGAAAATGACCACTCCCTCCAATGATCCTCACAATACTGGTTCCTCAACCAAGCCACCAATGCTGGTTAGGAATGAGTATAACATATGGCAAAGACGTATGCTCCATCACCTGTCTGTTAACAGCGCAGGTTGTTGGACATCAGTGGTACATGGTCCACACAAGCCTATGGTGAATAACCCGAAACCAATCAAATGGTTCCGAAGAGGAGGGAGCAATACTCAGATGAGGATAAGAATTGCTTGAAATTGATGCTAAAGCCCATGGAATTCTGGCCATGGCACTGCCAAATGAAATCTATTCTGGGCTAATGCATCATGAAACTGCCCATGACCTCTGGAATGCCTTGAAAGAACAATTTGGAGGAACATATGAGGTCTTGGCAAATAATAGAGAAATTCTTGCCCAACAATATGAGACATTCTCTCATAGAAAGGGTGAGACACTGACTCAACAATATGAGCGGTTCTCTTGTTTGATCTCTGAACTAAAAATGGTCAAACTTGAGTACACAAATATTCAGATGAATAACAGATTTCTCAGATCACTGCCTGAGAGATGGGACACATATACTATTGTCCTACGCTCCAGTGCAAGTTTGGACAAACTATCTCTCACCCAACTCTATGGGAAACTGCTCACGTTTGAGAGAGAGATAGAACAGAAGAGAAAGCTGTCTTCATCTGGAAAGCTCACTGAAGACTTTGTACCAGGCAACACTGCCTTGGTGGGTCATGAGTCAGAATATGCTTCATCTGAATGCCAGTATGATGAGCATATTAATTTCTCTTCAAGCACTTCTGATTCTGCATTTGTGTGTTGATGGTCAGTATACTGGGTGTAATAATGACAATCTATGCTTCATTATGGATGATCTCAAGGGGATTGCTGATGATGACTTAGAGAGAGGATATTTTGAGCCAAATGGCCCTGATAAATATCAGATCTCAGAAGTTCTATAAAAGAACTGGAAGAAAATTCCCAGGACTCTCTGGCAAAACCAAAGTTGGTTTTGACAAGAGCAAGTTGAGGTGTCACAAATGCCAAAGGCTTGGACACTTTGCAAGAGAGTGTAGATCAACTGGATCTAACTCCACTGCACCCTTGTGACTTTTCCTGGCAATAGTCAACAACACAGAGGGCAACATCCTGTCACTTCTAGTCATCATCCTCAACAACAATCTCCGGCATATTTTGTTCCTCAGGGTCAAATGCCATATCCGTACCCTTGTTATTACATGCCACAGTCAAATCAAGTTCAAGTTCCTATGGCACCACAACCTCATGCACTACCAGAACCTCAGCCATCCCAATCTCATCAACAAACTCAACCTCAACAACACACTTTTCACCCCAGGAGTGTTGACTGGAGCAGTTTACCAGATGACATGTCTGGTCATGACCAACTGTTCTCAGGTGCTGGTCAACATGGTGGTGACAGTCCTTTTGGGAATCTAGCTCTTATGGCTTTGGAGTCTGCTGATACTTCATTTTCCAATGCTTCTACACCTCAGGTATCACAGGTATCATCTGAGGCAAAAGCCAAATTATGTTCTGAACCATGCATAGCAGCATTTGCTTCCATTAGAGAAGCAAATGTAGCTCTAATAATAAGAACATCGAGCTAGAACAAATAATTTCCAAAAACAAAGCTGAGATTGAGTCTGTGGTTAAAGATAAAAATGATGAGATTTATAAACTGAATTGCCAAATAATTGATGATAAGGCTAGAGAAGAGGTACTTCTAGAGAAGTACAAAGATCTCAAAGAAACCCTTGCAGTTACCCAGGTAGAGTGTGATAGATGGGTACAATCATGCAAAGGTTTTGAAATGCTTCTTAGTAAGCAATCTGCTTCCAATGTGAAGTTTGGAATTGGTTACAATCACACTGCTCCACCTACAGATTTTACCCCAAGAGCAGAGGTAGAATCTGATGGTGAGAGTGATAACCAATCCATCACATCATGTGATCTACCTTCTGATACAGCACAATCAGAAGTAGCAGTCAGCATCAAGCCCTCTTTGAACTTATCAGCTGATGTTGATGGTTCAAATGCTGACACTCACATGATCAATGAGTTGATCAACTCAGGAGTTAATTCTGAAGGTCCTGAAAGGACTAAAGAGCAGGATTTAACACCTGAAGTTCAAACTTCAACTGCTGTCAGTACTGAAGAGAAGAAAACTGCCAGTAGAAAGAGTTTGAAGTCTACTAAAGAGGCAGTCAAGAAAGCAAACAATGCTTCCAAAGCATTGAAGAACAAGTCTTCAGTTGCTTCACCCTCTTTAGTTGATGATCAACCTAAGATGAAGAAGAAACCATGTGAAGTATGTGGTTTGTTCAATCATCTTACAGATGATTGTTGGTACAAAAGAGGTTCCAAACTCAAACAAAAAGAAGAAATCAATGAGAAAATGGTAAAAATGAAAACTGAGTTTGAGACACATTTGTATCAGCAACATCAAATCCTGTAACCCTTAAGTCCTCAAAGAAATCCAAAAAGGAAGGGGTTAAACAGGTGACAGCTGAGAATGCTCAGAAGAAGAAGGGGCAACATAGGAACTTATCAAACTCCACTGGCAATGTGTCTGATGAGCTGAAAGCTTTGTCACAAAATCAGACACAGCTGGTTATGATGGTTCAACATCTGTTGGGTAGAGTTAACCAACTAGATGCTCCTATGTTGAAACCACAGAAAAGGAGGCCCAAGCCAAAGGACTCCTCTTCTACACCATCTTCTTCCTCTCAGGCTGTTGTTTCAGATAAACCTGTTAGTTTAACATCTATTGATGAGACCAGGCCAAAACCAAAAAGGTTTGGGTCTCTAAAACTAACTGATTGTTATTATTGCAGGGTTCTTCAACATGCCAAAGTAGCATCTGGTATGTAGACAGTGGGGGATCTATGCACATGACTGGGAATAGCTCTCTTCTTCATGACTACTCTCAAGGAAAGAAGGGATTTGTTTCTTTTGGCAATGATGCTAGGGGTTACATCATAGGTAAGGGCTTTGTCTCCAATGGAGAAATCAAATTTGATGATGTTAATCATGTGGAAAATCTCAAGTACAATCTCTTGAGTGTCAGTCAAATGTGTGATAAAGGCCATGTTGCTTTTTCACCAGTCAAAACTGTAGGATTCTGTCATCCAAAGTTTTGCCACTTGATTGACAAGGTGTTGGATTATCACACTCTCCTGAGAGCCAACAGGACAGGAAGAGTATATGCCTTAGATCTTTCCAAGAAAATAGATCTCAAAGGCAATCCTTGCCTATTTTCCAAAGCCTCTTCTCAAGAATCTAAACTGTGGCACAGAAGGCTTGGTCATGTTAATCTCAAAAACATGAATCAGCTTACCCACAATAGTTTAGTCAGAGGCTTACCAATAAAGGAGTTCCACTGTGATGAAACCTGCACTGCTTTTTTAAAAGGAAAACAGCACAAAGTCTCATTCCCTCCTATTGAAGTGCCTAAGTCCACTGCCTGCTTGCAATTACTGCATATGGATCTATTTGGTCTTGTGAGAGTAATGAGCATGGCAAAGAAGAAATACTGTCTGGTAATTGTGGATGATTACTCCAGATTTGTATGGACTTTCTTTCTATATTCAAAGGATGAGGCTGCTCAGAAGATCATTCACTTTTGTTGTATATTAGAAGCAGTATTCCCTTCCAGTCAAGTGTATTAGGAGTGACAATGGAACTGAGTTCAGAAATCATACACTTGATGACTTCTATCTTTCCAGGGGATCAAAAGGCAGTTTAGCATCCCAAGGACTCTAGAACAAAATGGAGTAGTGGAGAGAAAGAACAGGACTCTCATTGAAGCTGCAAGGTCCATGCTGGCCGACTCAGGTTTGCCACTGACCTTTTGGGCTGAAGCTATCAACACAGCTTGCTATGTGCAAAATAGAGTTTTAGTAAATCAGAGGTTGATGAAGACTCCATATGAAGTTCTCCATCATTGGCTCCTCTGATTTCATTTTTCAAAGCATTTGGGTGTCCTGTTTTATTCTCAACACAAAGGATCAACTCCATAAGTTTGATCCTAAGGTGGATGCAGGGTATTTTGTTGGTTATTCATCTACTTGTAAGGCATACAGAGTCTTCAACTGCAGAACAAAGATGGTTGAAGAAACTCTACATGTTAAGTTCATGAATCTCAAAGGACAAGATTCCACAAAGCCCTGTGGAGTTATTTGATTGGACATACTGCAATATGTTCCTCATCAAAACTCCTGCTGTTGCTCCTGTCAACAGTTCACCCACCCGGTGGTACTGCTGCTGATGATGATGATTGCAGTACTCACCTCTTCAGGTTTAGTGATCAGTTGCCTGATTCAGCTAGACCTGATGTTCCTGTAGCTCCAGTAGCACCATCCACAAAAATGCTGATGAGATCTCTTCGAATTCAACTTCTTTGAATTACCATCCACTGATTGGTTTCAAGGAAATGATTCACCATCACCATGTTACTGCTGAGCCTGCTACAAACACTTGCACAGATCTCATTGTGTATCAAGATCTGAAGAATCACCCTATGTCTCAAATCATTGGTGATATCACTGCTGGTGTATCAAAAGAAGTCAATTGTCAAATTTCTGCTTCTATGCTCTCTTCATCAGTCAGCAAGAGCCAAAGAATTATCACATTGCTTTAAAGGACAATGGATGGGTTGATGCCATGCAGCTTGAGCTTCTTCAGTTCAAGAAACAGCAAGTGTGGAACTGGTTCCTCTACCTCCAGGTAAGTGTGCAATAGGCACTAAATGGGGTTTAGGAACAAAACTGATGAAAATGGGCTTATTGTTAGAACAAGGCCAGACTGGTGTTCAGGGGTTTGCACAAGAAGAAGGTATTGATTATGATGAAACCTTTGCCCCTGTAGCCAGACTGGAAGCAATTCGATTGTTTTTAGCCTATGCTGCTTATCAAAACCTTAAAGTTTTTCAAATGGATGTCAAAAGTGCATTTTTGTATGGAAAAATTAAAGAAGAGGTTTATGTATGTCAACCTCCAGGCTTTGAGGACAATAAACATCCTAATTGGGTGTATAAGCTTGATAAGGCTCTTTATGGGTTAAAACAAGCTCCTAGAGCCTGGTATGAGACATTATCAAACTTTCTTCTGGAAAACAATTTCACTAGAGGCTCCATAGATAAGACTTTATTCATTAAGAAAGCTGGGCAGCATAATCTACTTGTTCAAATTTATGTAGATGATATCATTTTTGCATCCTCTGATCCAAAGTTGTGTGATGCCTTTACAAAGTTGATGCAACAGAAGTTTGAAATGAGTGCCATGGGAGAATTACAGTTCTTTTGGGGTTGCAAATCAAACAAAAGGCTGATGGAATTTTCATTCATCAGTCCAAATACACAAAAGATCTTTTGCAAAAGTTTGATTTACAAAACTGTAAGCCCTGTTCTACCCCCATGTGCAGCACCACACAACTGGATACAGATCAGAAAGGTAAAGTGGTTGATGAAACACTTTACAGATGTATGATTGGGTCCTTGATGTATTTAACAGCTTCTAGACCAGATATTATGTTTGCTACATGTGTTTGTGCTAGATTTCAGGCTGCACCTAAAGAGTCTCATCTGATTGCAGTCAAGAGGATCTTTAGATATCTGCAAGGCACTCCATCTCTAGGTTTATGGTATTCTACTGGACATTCTGGTAAATTAGTTGCTTTTTCTGACAGTGACTATGCCAGGGTGTAAGTTGACCAGGAAATCAACTTCTGGTGGATGTCAATTCCTAGGCAACTGCTTGATTTCTTGGCAGAGCAAGAAACAGACCTCAGTTGCTACATCTACTGCTGAAGCAGAGTACATTGCTGCTGCAAGTTGTACATCTCAGGTACTCTGGCTTCAAACCAACTTTTGGACTATGGCATTACAGAGACTAAGACTCCATTGTTAATGGATAGTGCTTCAGCTCTTTGCATTGTCAAAAATCCAGTCCAGCACTCTAGGACCAAACATATAGAGATCAGACATCATTTTATAAGGGATTGTTTTGAAAAAGGTCTGATTGATCCTAAGTTTGTGCCTAGTGCTGATGAGCTTGCAGACATTTTACTAAGCCTTTGGATAGTTCAACTTTCCAAAACCTGGTGTTAAGGCTTGGTATGCTGCAGCTAGAATAAGTGACAACTACTGATGATCTTAGTAATAAGTACTGATGATCATTAGTAACTATGTCACATATAAGTACTGATGAGCTCTTTTACCCTCAGTAGTTTTTATACTACTGAAGGCTAAATGTCTCACAAGTACTGCAGTACTTCATCTGTTCTAAACTACTGATGTAGTTACAACTACTGATGCAGTTACAACTACTGCAATCAGTAAAAACAGATAAGTACTGATGTCCTATGAAACAAGAATCAGCCAAAAGGCTGATGAATGTGTTGAGGACAGTATGAAACAGCTGAAAAGCTAAGAATTGACGAAAACAGCTGAAGAGAACTTTCTCTTCAGTCGTTTGTACAACTGCTGTTTCATTCTAAACAACTGAAGCAAAACCACTGTCTTCAGTAGTTTTATAACTACTGATGACTAATACCAAGTCTTCAGTTGTTTACAACAGCTGATGACAAACCACTGTCCTCAGTAGTTTCATAACTACTGATGACAAACACCAAGTCCTCAGTTGTTTCAATCATCTGAAGTCAAAACCACGGTCTTCAGTAGTTTTCTAACTTCTGATGCCTAACACCACGACTTCAGCTGTTTCAACGTCTGAAAGGATAATACCATGTCAACGGTCGTTTAAAACTACTGATGACTAATACCACATCCTTCAGTCGTTTTTTACCCGTACCCTATAAATATCCCTGACCTAAGCTCTCAATGCTTCATCTTCTTCAAACCTAACGTTCCTCTCCAAACTTCCCTTCTCAATGGCGTCCATGCAAATTAAACCGCGACACAACTGTGTTGCCTACCTCACTAAATCGCCCATCTGGACTAAGTTCGATACTGCTATCGATCTTATGGTTCAGTCCCAATACAATACGGCATTTCTTCTGAATCCCATACTACATGCCGAATCCCTCAACAATTTTGGATGAACGTTACTATTACCACTGGGGGGAGAAACACACACATCTCTCAGTCGGTCGTCAACAACAAAGAAGTAGTCATCACTCCTGCAATAATCGCCAAATTCTTCATCTGAATGATGCTAGTTCTCCTGCTGGATATCCGAAGGGCACCACAGATCTATCCTTTGCCCAACATGGATATCAAGGCGATCTCAGTGCCTCCACTATCATGAAGAAACACACTTAATGACGCTGAGCGCCTAATTTTTCACATGGTGAATGTATGTTTGGCCCCTAAGACGTCGTCTTGGGATCAAATGTCGACAAAATGGCAGCAGGTAATGTATTCTATTCTTGAGCAACAACGCTAAACTTTTCAGAAATAATATTTTCAGAGCTCAAGGATATGGCTCAAAAACTAACTGCCAACCGTTGGATACTATATCCACGGTTCATATGGCCATCATTACAAACCAGCTTAATGCTGAGGGACTTGTTGGCTTGGGAGTCCCTGCTACGGCTGTTCTGCCGGAAGTATACTCCCGGCACAACTCTGACCAGACACTAAAATGGCTGCCAAGCTGCGAAAACCCACGCAGCTGGAACCCAAGCCACCACCTCCAAATCAAAAGTCCCCACCAACCCACCAAAAGAAACCCAAAACGGCTACTCAGGAATTGAGTCCCCTGAGGATGCCCTGCAACACAAACGCAGGATATATCCACTAGTCCAAACCCCCTAGTGGATACAATGACTCTTCCAGCCATAGCCGCTCAGGCTCCTCTCAACAGGAGCCTGCAGCAACCACACAAGGGGTACCTACATATCTGGGATCTTCCTCACTTGAGGGGATTGCCATTGAAGAGCACCCACCTCCCCAGGTGCACACTGCTTCTATCCCTTCACCCCAAACAACCGCCCCTCACAGCCCAACTTTAATAGTTGCACAAGTGCTGACTCAACTGCACTCCTCACCCCCTCCCCAGAAACCACTTACTACTGGGAATACCTCTACAATTGAGGGGGAGGAACACAGTGCACTTGAGAAACCACAGCACAGGGGTTTACCACTTCTATCTCCTGGTGTAGACAAGGAGCTTAGAATATCTAGTGAGGCTGCCACCTCCTCTGACTCAGCAATGATCCGAATGAGGCTGGTAACATTGCTAAGACCTCACTAGAGGCAACAGCTGATGATGGACACTGTCCTGAGGCTGGAAGTCCCCAGTACCAAGCACAAGGGGCACATGCACCAACTGGTCTACACCCAGTGCATGTAAATCCTGCTCTAAGCAGGAGGTCAGATGATTTAGTTTCGGCTGATGATGACCTGGGCTTTTTCTATGATGTTCTTGCCCAGAACACAATCCTTGAAGAGAAGTCAGTAGGCTGCAAAACCTACTTGATCAACTCTCCCAAGGAGAAAGACCATCTGCCTCTACCCACCCACAGATGGCACCTTCACTTGAAGGTTCCCCAACACTGAGCCACTCCAAACTCAACCACCTGCCTCTGCTTCAGGCCCTACTTCTCAGGAACAGAACCCTCCTGAGCAAATAGGTGGTACTTCAAAATTCCCTCCCTCTCATCACACCCATAATCACCGATATGTGACTAAAGCCATTGATGAGAGGCTTTCCTCACTTTACAGCCCTGATTGATGCTGCTGTCCAAAAGACTCTTTCTGCGGTACAAACCCCTCCCTCCAATGCATCCAAAAGGGGGGAGAGTACTGCAGTGAAAGAAAGAAGAGGAAAAGATCCGAGGAAAAGAAGGAAGCGAAGCAAGCCCAAAAGGAGGAGAAAAGAACAGCAACCACTGCTCACTACAAGCGAAAAAAAGGTGCTGATGATCACATTGCTGAAGATAAAGCCTTGGAGCTACTGATAAAAGAGGCTGATGCCGAACACAGCAGATCAATGGACAACATCATTGATCAGCTGTTTAGGCAAGGCCATGACACAATAAACTTGACTCTGAGATTCGACGATTAGAGATTGAAGAAATCCAGAATAGATGGGCAAGTTATGAAGTGTTAGAAAGAGAAAGGCTTGAGATCATGATTAGATTTATTGCAAAATATCTTGGAAGATCAATGATCGAAATCAAAGCTTGGTCCAGGGACAGTATCTTGGCAATCCACCAAGATCTGTTGTCTGAAGCATATACTAAGGGGCTTGTTATTGAAGCTTTAAATGAAGGGGTGCTGGGAGCAGGACTGAGCTAGCCAAGCAATCAAAAGCCACACTCACCTCAAGATGCTAGAACAGCCTGTCAAATTCCCCACCAAAACCACCCAAACACAACCCACCAAACCAACTCCCTTACCCTCAAAACCATAGCCGATGATATACCCTTGAAGAAGAAGAGAAGGATATTGAGGCTAGAAGATGATGAAGAAGATGATGAAGATAGGCTGCCACTCTCAGCTGTGATTCAGTTGCCTAAGGCCACAAGTCACTCCTCAGCAATTACTCCTGAAGTCCAGGACAAATGGTTAAAGTGAAGCTAGAAGAAGAAGAGCTTCATAACAACATGATGAGGAATTGTGAAGAGAGTTGACAAAGCTTATGCAGCCACATCTTCTATCATCAATATGAAGAAGCAAGCCCTCAGACTTTACACTCTCAGGCATACCTTCAATATCAAAAGGAAAGAGTGAGGATTTGGCCGATCCCAGGGTCTCTCACAGAATTCATAAGAAAAATAACCTCAGAGATACATTGGCCAGGTGAAAAAGATCGTAGATGAGTGTGATCTCTTTGGTTTGTAGTTTCACCCTGGGAAATCCTAGAAGACTTCAGAAAGCCTACAAAGCTAATCTAACCCCTCAGAAGATGCTGGAAAAAAAAATAGTGAAAAAGGGGTTAGTTTACAAGAGACTTGAGGAAGTCAGGAAAAATGAGCTCCAGTTGTTCCTAGAGGGTAATCACCGGATGAGTTTGCTTACAGAATAATAACAACTGTGGAGCTAAAGAATGGGAACAGGCCAAATACCTGTCTGTATTATGGGCCTGAATCATTGTTTGAAGGAGGTGCTGAAGCTAACCATGGAGGAACAAATACCTTCCTTGAGGCCTACACAAGAGAGTCGTACAGACTCATTATGGGGAAGTAAATCTCATGAATGGGATAACAACTCTGTGTCCAGTTCCCCAAAACAGAGTTCCCATTCATACCCTGCCAAACAAATATTTGAGGTTTCTTCCCAGGCCGGAGCTTACATGGGTCATCTTCTCTACTGATCAAGAAGGAAAAAGACCAACACTTTGCCAACAATAAGTGGGACAACGAATAATTAGAGGTTTTGGCTGCATTGGTTCAGGGGGAGTTTGTTGGACCAAAAGAACCAAGAGCCAAGATCAGAAAACCTCTAAGTCCCACATGGTATCACAACAACTGCTGAAACTCATCAGCAGTTTGACAAGTGCTGAAGACTTCAACAGTTGAAGATCAAGTGCTGAAGATTCCAACAGCTGAAGAACTAAAGTACTGAAGTACAACAGCTGAAGAACACAAGTGCTGAAGCTGAAAGACCAAAGTACTGAAGTACAACAGCTGAAGAGTTTACAAGTGCTGAAGATCAACAACTGATGTACAAAGTCTGAAGACAAAGACTGAAGACATCAGCTGAATATCTACTGAAGTCATCAGCTGATGAAACATCTGAAGGTCAAAGTCTGAAGATCAAGTACTGAAGCGTCAGTAGTTTGTCACAACTGCTGAAGAGTACTTCTTCAGTAGTTGTGATATCAGTAGTTTTATATTTCTAGTTTCAGTAGTTATGTTTCAGTAGTTTTGTAAAACGACTGAAGAGCTTGTTCTTCAGTCGTTGTAGTTTCAGTAGTTTTATATTTTGTACTTAACACTCTGATATGTTCTCAGTAGTTGTGAACATTTCAGTAGTTTGTTAAGAGTTAGTTAATTTTGTATTAGATCTGCCAGTTGTCACTTTCCGTGATACCACAGTGTTTGTTGCACTCTATATAAGGAGTGACAACCTATTGTAATAGAATGAATGATGTGAATGAATGAATGATTTGATTAGAAACATTCCATATCTATAAACATTCCTTGAATCAGAAATATATTCTCCGCTATAACCGTATGTGCTCTTAATGCATACAAGCATCGACTTCTTGCTACAATTTGTCTAATTCCTATTCTTATTCCGCTGCCTTGAACTCTAATACATCAAACTTGTGATCGTGATCCTGTCATCTCTCAACATATTTTAGGATATTTCCCAAACCCAAACATCAAGCTAATTGTTCTAAGCTTACCAAGCTAGCTTTAAGCATGAACAAACTAATAACACCTAAGGAACATCATCAAACATGCATAATACATACGAGTATACCTAGATAAACATTGAAATCATTTTAATGACATTTTTAGCCCAAGAGAGTTTAAAACAAGTAAAACAGGGGTCTAGAAACTCACTGGTGCAACTTTGGATGTTTCTTCCTTCTAACCCGTTTGCAAATGAGTCAAACACCTAGAAACCCACAACACACACACGAAACAACACACACACAACACAAACACATAAGCATATACCCGAGACAAACCCCAACATAAAACACTTAAAAATTGAATTTAATCCTCCTCTTCTTCTTCTTTAACCGAGAGTTTCTGCTCTCTCTCTCTCTCTCTCTCTCAAGAACCGATGAAAAAGGTGATGTGAAGAGAGGGTGGGCGGCCATGCCCACCTTTACACAACTTCTTTGTACTTTGTCCATTTTACACTTTTAACCCCTCAACTTGGGTTATTGATGTTTCCTTCCTTTATTCTTCATTTCTTATTTTTCCTTTTTTTAAAGAATAACGGGTGTTACAATGAACAAGTGAATAGGTTGTTGGATTCACTTCCCCTCAATAGAGTCTACAAGTGAGAATGTTGAAACAGAGGAGAGGGTTCATAGATTACATGCTCATGGACATCATCAACAAGTTAAATTCCTTTGAATTGGACTTGAAGAGAAGAGAGTTCAATCAGTCTATGATGTCATCATTCGGTTCTCTTTAGAATGTTGCATTCATCACATATGTTGCAAGCTTTCAAATGCAAACATTAAGACAAGGAGGGATGACTACAATGTCTCATGTGATCAACTCAGTAGTGGTTGTAATTCAGTCAGAGATCAATCTAACTCAAAAACTGCTTCAAGAACTTCAATCCCATCAGATACAATGGCACTGTTTGGCATGTTCATGCAAAGCTATAAGGCACTAGTGGCTGGTGAACTAAAAGGGAAAGGATGACTATGGAAGAGATGTATTAGGTTGATCCGATAACTTGGAAGAAACTGATATCAGTGGAAGATGGCGATGTTCACTCTCCGAGCCAAGAGATTTATGGAAAGAACTAGAAGGAAGAACTTTGGAAGTCAAAGTTCTAATTCTAGGTTAGGTTTTGATAAATCCAAATTGAGATTTTTCAATTGCAAGCAGTTAAGACATTTCAAAAGAGAATGTTCATTGCCAATTGTTACTGATCAAAGAAACTCTAGAGTTCCAAGATTAGTCTCAGGTGGAGAAAAGGAGGAGAGTAAACAGAAGAAAGAGATAACTTTGATAACTATTGACTGGAGTGTAGAAGCTGAGGAAACGAAAAAAAAAGAAATCAACCAAGCCTTTGTTGCTAAATAATAGAAGAAGAGAAGAATGTGGAAGAATTTAATCCTTTCAAGAAATTTACAAATGACGCTGAAGTCTCAGAGTGTTATGGATGAAAAGGTTGAACAAAACATTATTAAAAAAAGCAGTAGAATGAAAGAAGGAATGTGTTGAGAAGAGTGTGACTGGTGATTTGGAGATCGTGGTTTGAAGAAGTTCAAGGTGAGAAGGTGAAGTTAGCTGGGAAACAATGAGAAGAGAAGGGCAAAGAGAAGTGTAACATCCATCATTTTCCAAGTTAAAACCCAAATCCGAACCCATTTTGAACTTCATTATTAAATTATTTAATAATTTTAATGGATCAAATGCATTAAATGTGTAATTTATATCATGAATTATTCATTTAGTAATTATCTAAACAACTTGTAATAATTTATGAATTTATAAATAATCTTTATATAAAGTTATAAAGATGTATAATCATTTTACAATAAATAACTAAATGGAAAAGACTTATTAAAACTTATATAGTTATAACATGAATTTTAATAAACTTATAAAGTTTTATAGTAATTATGAATTTTAATTATGAAAATATATAATCTAATTATAAATATACAAGTTTTATAAAAGTTATAGAGATTTTATAAGAAAATAGTTGATTAAATTAAAATTAAGGTTTTAATGAATTAAAAGTTTAAATTGTAGTTATTCTTTTATCTATTTATTTTCTTTAATCTTATATTTATTTCAAAATCATAACCCCCTTTTAAAAGATATGTAACTCACTATTAACACTATTCATAACCTTTCCTAACATCAACTATAAAAAGCAAGGCTTAGGCCTCACTTTTCATTTGCTCATTCTTTAAAAATCACACTAACAAATCTTTCTTTCATTCTTTGGTTTTGATCAAATTCAAGAATTTTCTTTACAAGTAATTTCAAGAAGCTTATAAGACTGTAACACCCGGTTATTCTTTTAAAGTTAATAAAGAAAGAATAAAGTGAAGGAAAAGGAAATAGAGGAAATAAAGCTCAAGTGGAGGGACTTAAGGTGTCAAAAGGACAAAACTTTGAAAAAGTTGGTAAGTAAAGGTGATGGCCGCCCACTTCTTGCACATCACCTTTCTACTTACGGATTCTAGAGAGAGAGAGTGCACAACTTTCGGGTTTGAAGAAGAACAGAAAGAAAAGTGCAAATTCAAGGTAAGAATTCGTGTGTTTATGATATTCTTAACTGGCTATATCCTCGGGTTTATGCTTATGTGTGTTTGTATGTGTTCAAATATGTTTTTGTGGGTTTCTAGGCAGTTGAACTCAACTTGCAAACAGGTTTTGAAAAGTCATAACAAGAGGCTACTAAGGTGAGTTATAGAACCCCCTTTTTACATGTTTTTAACTGCTTCGGGGCTGGAAATGCATTTTTGAACTTTTTATAAAAGTTGGATTTATACCCGTATGTATGTGTGTGATTTTGGGTGGGGTGGGTTTTATTTTGGGCTAGTATGGATTGATGTTATTATGATGATGTTTTTAAGGCTTAGAATGCATGATTTAAGCTTAGAGTAAGGTTTCAGAATGATTGGAACTGAATTATGATGTTTAAGTGTGAAATAGGCTGCTCATGCGCCCAAATAGGGTTCATGCGCCTAGTAGTAAAACTGCCTACGTGCTCCCATGCGTCCAAAACCTTATGCGCCCATATAGTGGTCATGTGCCTAGAAATAGGCAAAATTTGACTAAGTGTTCATGCACCCCGATAGCTCATGCGCCTAGGCACTCATGCGCCTGCATAGTGGTATGCGACTAGAATTACACAGAATAAGACTAAGTGTTGCTCATGCGCCTAATAGTGCTGATGCGCCTAAAATTTTCCTATTCGCTAAAGTTTTCCCATGCGCCTAAGTGTTCCTCATGCACCTGAAAGACCATGCGCCTGCATAGTGCTCATGCACCTGCATAGTGCTCATGCGCCTAAGGACTTAGATTATTTTTTGACTTTTGGGGAAAAAGTGTAAAAGTAGGCTTTGACTTGGGTGTTCCTGGGGGCATTGTAAGGTGACTCTTTGAAGTCAAAGATGTATGATGATGATGTATGATGATGCTATGATGATGTTTTATTATGCATGATGGTATGTGTGATGTATGTTATGTATGCATGTTGTTATGTATAAAGATTTGCATGATCTAAATAATGTTCCTGTTTATATATGTTTATTTTCCCGTGGCTTTACGTTGAATGTTAATGAAAGAAATGACTAATTATTATGTAACGTAAAGCGGAAAATAATGAAAAGAGGAACTTAAAGAAAGAATGCATGCATTAATGAATGAATGAAAGTATGAAAGGCTTGCAAGCAAATGAAAGGAGGTTCAAAACTCATTAAGAGTTGTTAGCTTAACTGTGTGTGTATTTATAGCGTGCAATTTTGGCTAACTCATAAGCGTCCATACACACAGTAAGAGTTCAGTCTTGGTGACTGCTCCAATACGTGCGATTTCCTAATTATTGTGTGTATATACAGCGTGCGATTTTGGCTAACCCATAAGAGTTCACACACACACAGGGGGAGTCAGTCCTGTTGACTACTCCATGCATGCAATATGGGGTCCTTGTGGCTTAACCCTATATAGTTTTGTGCTTTAGAGGGGGGTTAAGTACATGAACAAGATGGAAGTGAAAGATAATAAAGTACGAGAAGTGCAATAAAGTACGAAAAGTGCGATAATTACAAAAAGTGCGAAATGTGGATATGTACGAAACGAACGATGATGAAGATAATAACTATTATCTATGTGTACGTACGATGTGTGACCACATACAAAAGTGTAGAACGATTTTAAAGGAAAGATAAAGTACGGTTTATTTTAAAACTAGAACTCACTCAACAACGCTGACTTTTAGTGTTTCTAGTTGGCAGGTAAAGGTTGCTGAGGATGGCACGGGGCGGCTACTTGGCTCTTTTTGGATGGCATCCATTTTTATAATGCTTTTGTGATATAATGCAACAATATTTGTAATGTGTTAACGATGTTTATTTGGCAAAGCTTTTATAAATAAAATGAAATGTTGTTTTAATGTTTCCGCTGCAACAACTTTTTAAGTTAATATAAATGTATGTTTGTGTGCGATGATCGATCAACTATGAGTGTCCCGTAACGGCCCTTACAAGTTGGTATTAGAGCCAAAGTTTAAGTGAAACGGGTAAATTTTGAAAATAAACCTAAACTTAAAGTCAAAATGGGATGGAAATGTAGGGATGCAAGTCCGAGTATCTGCGTGCCATCATGTATTTCTTAATGTTAACCGGTATTATGTGCGCATGTTATGTGGTTTATATGCTGTATGTAGATTAGATATGGATGTAGTCGGGATAGATAATGCTTAGGTATGAAGAGTAAAGTAAGTGGTTATCACAACTAACCATAATTAGGGACTTACTATACTTGACATAACTGAGTTGTTCCCTTGAATGACCGTGTTGGTGTTTGAATCTTATAGTCTATGTTAGAGGATGGCCGGTGGTAGATCATCTAAAGCTTTGAGGGGTGGAGGTCATGGTGTGCATGGTGCTGAACCGTGGCCCAAAAAAGGAAGGCCTAGAGTTGAAAAGGTGGTTCATGAAGAACCCTAGACCCCTCATCCAGAAGGCAGAGATGAGAGTGCTAACCTAAGAGCCTCAGTGAAGGAGGCAGTTGTGGAGGAAGTGCATCAGGTCATGCAGACGATCCTACCGTCTATGGTGACCGAAGTGATTAAGGCTGTACGGGAGGGGGAGAGGAAAGAAAGTAGTGTGCTACAGGTGAAGGGAGACGACCCGAGACGGAGACGGTTTTCTCGGATGACGAGGAAGAAGAAGAGGAGAAGAGCCTGTGCAGGAGACGACACGAGGCTGTAATTATGGGGCATTTCAAAGGTGCAAGCCCCCAACCTTCAATGGTAATGGCACTGTTGCTGCTGCTCACCGATGGGTGAGAGAGATGGAAGCTGTTCTGAATATCAACGAGTGCCGGGAAGATTAGAAGGTGAAGTTTGCCGCCCACTCGTTTGTGGACTCAGCTCTATGTTGGTGGGACATTATTGTCCAAGCTGAGGGTAGTAGGGCTATCGGGAGGATGAGGTGGGCAGAGTTAATGTCACACCCCGACTGACGGTGGAATCATCGGGGCGGATGAATGGGGGACGATTGTTCATAGCACATGGAACTAATTAAATTGAAATAATATTAAATATCATTAATCATTGAACTTTACAAGACAAATAAATCATTACAAAACAATCATGATACAACCAATAACATAATATTTTCAATTAATCTAGGTCCAAGTCCTATATGAGCATAAGAAGATCTTCAAGTATCAAACCTGAAACATGTTAAAAATAAAAGGGTCAACTTTGAGAGTTGGTGAGTTCTCATGGTTTAAACACAAGCATATATATATATGTTATATATATATATATATATATATATATATATATGTATATATGTATGTATGTGTGTGTGTGTGTGCGAAAAGGGTTACAAGTAGCAATTCTTGTCAATGGTTACGAGTTAGCAAGCTTATAGAACACATATAGTTACAACCAAACCTCGACTTGATTACAAGTATATATGATTGGCTAAGTGTACTTGGTTCCCATGATGAACAAGCATACGTCATTAGGAGCCGACAATACATCGGCTTTAGCACCAATAGGCTTGTCAGGCCCAAAAATCTAAGACGTCGCCAGGCTAGCAATAGTAATGATTGTAAACAAAATATGTATCTCATGTAAGACTTACAATAACACAAATAACCATGACAAAAAAGGTAAAGATGAACTGCATGTGCATTTACAAGTATCAAGATGTTTACAAGTGTAAGTTTATAAAGTTAACATGTTTCACCCAAAAGATGTGAAATAAAGTAAAAAGAGGGCATGGAGAACTCACATGATATATACAAGGTGATGATAAGCAATTAAACGAGACTCTAATGATTCTCTTACAAGTTGCCTAAATGTATATGTTCCAAGATTTAGTCGATAATAAGATTAACAATGAGACGTGAACTAGGGTTTCAATTGGAATTTGGGGGTTTAAATAATTAAATAAAATAATGAATCGTTTAAGTTTTGGTTTAATAAAGATAATATAAATCAATCAAGTCCAAGAAAGATTAAAAATGTCTCAACAATTTAAGTTATTAATTTAATAGAAATTAAGTATAATATGTGAAAAGAAATAATTAATTAAATAATTAATTATGTAAAGCCTGATAAAGAGAATTATTAAATACTTATTTAAATGATGTTGGAATTATTTAAAATCATTTTATAAAGTTTTAAGCTTTTAAAATGATTTATTATAAAGGTTTTATAATACAAAAACCTTAAAAATAAGAATAAAGCAAATTATATTATTTTATAAATTTCAAGAATTTAAATAAAAGTTAATGAATAAATTTATTAAATAATTATGATATAATATGCTCAAATGATTAGATGAATAATTAATTATTTAAATAATTATTTAATAACTACTTGAATAATTAGTTATTTAACATATAAATTTATAATGTTTTGAAATAATCAAAATTTGAACCATAATATATTTTTAGCATTTAAACTACATGAAAGATTAATAATGTTTTATAACCTTTGTTATTTAAAAAATAAAAAAATAATTCTATAATCATGAGTTTTAATACTTTTAAAATTTATTTAATAAATTTTGAAATGTTCTAGTTAACAATTTAATTTTTTATTTTAATTTAGTAATATAATAATAATTTTTCTGTATTAAAAATGTAGCCAACAATTAAAATCAAAAGGTTGGCAAAGGCCTGGTTCGAACCCGGGACCTCCTACCTAGAGTTGGGACCAGTTACCAGTTAGGCTAAAGCCCCAATCTGCTTAGTTTTCGAAAATAATTTCATACATCCATTAATTAAGAAATCCCAAATCAATATCAACCCTAGAAACGAATTGAATCCAATTGAGCATGAAATCGATTTCGATACTTGAATTAAACATGGGGCTTTTGTTTCCCATAGTAAATCAAGTGTTTTCATGTATTTAGTTCACCTGGTTTGAAGACGAAAATGATGGATACGATGGAACAAGGTCGCGGCTACTTGGATGTTGATTCAAGATGCAAATTTTGTTGTTAATCAAATTAACTTTGCAGTTTGATTCTAAGGTTGATGATAAGCAAAAGCCCTCTATCAATTTTGGCCTAGGATGTCCAAAAGGTGTAGTTCGACTAGGTTGTAGGTTCACGATGAAGGTGGTGTTCGATGGTGATGTGATTTTGTGTTGAAAATGTAATTGAGAGTTCTATTAGTTTAGGATCATTGAGCTGATGATTTCCACTCGACTGCTGAGGCATTATTCGATCGGTTTCAAGTTTTTTGAGTTCGAGATTTGAATGCGAACTTTGGTTTCAAGTTAGTGTTGTTTAACAGGAGTTAATCCCAAATTAAATTGGGTGTTTGATTCGAAACCGATGCGCAAACGTTTCAGATCGGTTCGATTCATTTTAGTTGAGCCTTTTAAGATGGAGGAGTCGCCGGAGTGCGCCGGACCCCTTTGGCCGGCGGTCGACGGGGAGAAGGTGGGGGTGGTTTGGCGTTTTAAAACCAAGTTACACATTTGGCCCCATTGGTTTTTGAAAGTTGTTATTTTATGTAAAAGCTTTTAAATTTAGTTTTAAAAATTACACATTCAACCTAGACTTTATAACACTCATTTGATTAATAAACCAAATTAATTATTTGTTAAGTTTTATAACATTTATAAAACATGTAAGCTTTATAATTTGATTATTTATTGTCAATAATTAAAATTTATATTTACTCATAAATCTTTATTCATTTTATAACTTTATGAGAAAGAATTACTTAAAAACCATAAATTATTACAAGTTATTTAGATATTTAACAAATGAATAATTCATAATATAAAATTGCAAATTCAATGCATTTGACTCATTACAATTATAATAATAATTTTATAATAGAACTTAAAAATTGGGTTTTAACTTGGAAAAATAGCGGATGTTACAGTTAAAGAAGTTGGTGATTGAGGAGTTCTCTCCTTATAGGGAGATGGATAAGGTAAAGAGGGAGTTCCTACAGCTGGAGGCAGGGACTATGACCCATCAGCAGTACACCACCAAGTTCAACGAAATGGCACGGCTGGTGCCTGATCAGGTGACACCTCTGTCATGAAAGATCAAGAGATATATAAAGGGCTTGCCGACGGATGTTCGCAGGCATATGATCGCTGCCGATCGAGCACGTTTAGGTTGGCAGTTGACTTGGCAGGGAGGTTGTATGATGAAAGGACTGTGGTGGCTGAGGGGAGCAAGAAGGGTGGTGGCGACTGGAAGTGGAATGGAAAAAGGTTTGGTCGGGGTGGTGCCCCGATGAGTAACAAGAAGGCACGGGTGGATGACCACCGTGTGGTCACACCTGGTGTGGGGTAGAAGAGATGTGGTAAGTGTGGGAAGAAGCATTCGGAAGAATGCAAGTGGGGATCCAACATCTGCTTTAAGTGTGGGAAGCTTGCCATATGGCGAGGGAGTGTAAGACTGGGAAGTGTTTTAACTGTGGCGTGGAGGACCACATGAGCAGGGACTGCAAGAAGCCGAGGGCGGAAGGATCGGGAGCGAAGAAGGCTGGAGGGGAAGGGCAGAAGGCGAGTTCCAAAGCGTTCACAATGACGCATGAGGAGGCTAGGATGGACCCTGATGTTGTGTCATGTACGTTTCTAGTAAATAAAACTTTAACCTGTGTGTTATCTGATTCTGGTGCTAGTAAAAGTTTTATTTCTGCTGCTTTCTGTGCTAAATTTCCTGTAGTAGTAAGAATATAGATACACCCTTCGATGTAGAAACTGCCATAGGTAAGTCTACCAGGATTTCTAAGATGATAGAAGGATGTGACATTGAACTAGAAGCTCGCAAGTTTCCTGTTAGACCATTTGTGATGACCTTAGGCGGGTTTGGCATAGTCCAAGTAATGGATTTGTTGGCGGACTACGAAGCGAATATTGTGTGTCGAAAGAAGATGATCCAATTGACAGCACCTGACGGGAGTTTGGTGACAGTTATGGTGATCGAGTCACTATGATCCCGAAAGTGATTTCGATGGCGGTGGAGAGAAAGTGCATGAGTCGTGGATGTAGTGCTACTTGGTCTACGTGAAGGATGTGGATACGCTAACACCACAACTGACCGACGTACCATTGGTGTGTGACTTTTCAGATGTGTTTCCTGAAGACTTACCAGGAGTGCCACCTGACCGCGAGTTCTAGATTGACTTGATACCGGGTGCCCAACCTGTAGCTAAGGCACCGTATTGGTTGGCTCCTACTAAGATGAAGGAGTAGATGGAGCATGCAAGAGCTTCTCGATAAGGGGTTTATTAGACTGAGTATCTCTCCTTGGGGTGTTCTGGTCTTATTCGTGAATAAGAAGGACGGTAGTATGAGGATGTGTATAGACTACCGTGAGCTGAACAAGTTGACGGTGAAGAATCGGTACCCGTTACCGAGGATTGACGATTTGTTTGATCAGCTCCAAGGTGCCAGTTGGTTCTCAAGGATAGACCTTCGATCTGGTTACCATCATCTGAAAGTTAAGGAGCAAGACATTCCTAAACAGCTTTTCGCACGCGTTATTGTCACTATGAGTTTCTCGTTATGTCATTTGGCTTGACCAACGCGCCAGCTGCCTTTATGGACTTGATGAATCGAGTGTGTCAGCCGATGTTAGATAAATCAGTGATTGTGATTATTGATGATATCCTGATTTATTCAAAGAGTGAGAATGAACATGCCAGTCACATTCGTGAGGTGTTGGAGACGTTGAGGAGGGAGAAGTTGTATGCTAAATTCTCCAAGTGTGCATTTTGGTTGCGGAAAGTTCAGTTCTTGGGTCAAGTGGTGAATCCCGAGGGGATTATGGTGGACCTGGCAAAGGTTGAGGCAGTGATGCAATGGAAGTCACCAAAGACGCCATCCGAGATTCATAGCTTCTTGGGTTTAGCGGCCTATTACAGAACATTTATTTAATACTTCTCTAAGATCGCTTCTCCACTGGCCAAGTTAACCCGGAAAGATGTAAAGTTTGTATGGGGTCAAGCTCAAGAGAAGGCATTCAAGGAGTTAAAGGCGCGGTTGAATCAAGTTCCTGTTCTGTCATTACCTGATGGAAGTGAAGATCTGGTAGTTTATTCTGATGCTTCCTACTCGGGGTTGGGATGTGCGTTAATGCAGAGGGGAAATGTTATAGCCTATGCATCCCAGCAGTTGAAGGTCCATGAGTTTAATTATCCTACTCATGACTTGGAGCTAGCAGCTGTGGTCTTCGCGTTAAAGATATGGAGGCACTACCTATACGGTATAAAGTGCACCATATTCACCGACCACAAGAGCTGAAGTATTTCTTCGAGCAGAAGGACTTGAACATGAGACAAAGGAGATGGTTAGAGCTCATAAAAGACTATGATTACGAGATCCATTACCATCCGGGCAAAGCGAACGTGGTGGCGGATGCCCTTAGCCGAAAAGAGAGACTCAAGCCGATCTGGGTGAAGGCTTACTAGTTGATCATGACCTATGATGTGATGAAGCAGGGCAAAGGGTTTCAAGATGAAGCACTGAAAGAAGATCATCTTAACTCCAAAAGAATGAGAGGTCTGGTCGTGGAATGGGTGAAAACACACTTGGTGTTAAGACCCGATTCAGGCGGATGTGGATTCCTCGTTATGGGGATCTACATTTGAAGATTATGGATGAAGCTCATAAGACTCAATACTTTATTGATCTTGGTGCTACAAAGATGTACCAAGACATGAAAAAAGATTATTGGTGGCGGGTATGAAGCGCGACGTGGTGGAGTATGTGAGTAAATGCCTTACTTCTTTACAAGTGAAGGCCGAGCACCAAAAGCCATATGGGAAGATCCAACCTTTGGATATACAGGAATGGAAGTGGGAGCACATCACCATGGATTTTATTACGAAGCTACCACATACCCCGAAAGGGTTTCATGCCATATAGGTGATAGTTGATCGTTTAACGAAGAGTGCTCAATTCCTACCGATCCGCGAGACATATTCATCTGAGAGGTTGGCGGATCTTTTCATCGAGGAGATAGTAACTCGTCATGGTGTGCCGGTGTCTATTGTGTCTGATCGTGACACCCGGTTTAACTCTAAATTTTGGAAGAAATCCACGATGCAATGGGGACGAGGTTACATATTAGCACAGCTTATCATCCTCAGACGGATGGTCAATCAGAAAGGACTACTCAGACGCTGGAAGATATGCTTCGGGCATGCGTAATTGATTTTGGAGGAAGTTGGGATGACCACTTAGCGTAAGCTGAGTTCTCATATAATAAAAGTTATCATGCCAGCATTGGTATGCCTCCTTATGAGATGCTATATGGTAGGAGATGCCGAGCACCGTGTGTTGGGATGATATTGGTCTGAAAGAGTTTGCAAAAGTCGTATGCTGATAGACAACGCATACCGATTGAGTTCCAGGTGGGTGATAGAGTTATGTTGAAAGTTTCACCTTGGAAGGTATCATTCGGTTTAGAAAGCGGGGCAAGTTGAGCCCAAGATACATAGGGCCTTTCCGAATCATTGCTCGAGTAGGAGATATGGCCTATAGACTAGAGTTATGAGATAAGTTGAGTGGAATTCAGATGACATTCCATGTATCTCATCTGAGAAAGTGCTTAGCGGACGAGGATATGATCATACCACTGGAGGATATCGAGGTAGATGAACTGCTTAATTATGTGGAGCAACCAGTGGCGATAATTGATCGTAAAGAGAAGAGGCTAAGGAATAAAGTGGTTCCTCTTGTGCGTGTACAGTGGAAGCATAGAAAGGGATCTGAGTCTACGTGGGATACTGAAGAAGAGATGAGATAGCATTACCCACGATTGTATGAGGAATAACAGGTTTTGGGGACAAAACCTATATAAGGGGGTGGACTTATAACACCCTATTATTCTTTTAAAGTTAATAAAGAAAGAATAAAGTGAAGGAAAAGGAAATAAAGGAAATAAAGCTCAAGTGGAGGAACTAAAGGTGTCAAAATGACAAAACTTTGAAAAAATTGGTAAGTAAATGTGATGGCCACCCACTTCTTGCACATCACTTTTCTGCTTACGGATTCTAGAGACAGAGAGTGCAGAACTTTCGGGTTTGAAGAAGAACAGAAAGAAATATGCGAATTCAAGGTAAGAATTCGTGTGTTTATGATGTTCTTAACTGGCTATATCCTTGGGTTTATGCTTATGTGTGTTTGTATGTGTTCGGGTATGTTTTTGGTGGGTTTCTAGGTGGTTGAACTCAACTTGCAAATGGGTTTTGAAGAAGTCATAACCAGAGGCTGCTAAGGTGAGTTTTAGAACCCCCTTTTACATGTTTTTAACTGCTTTGGGGCTAGAAATGTATGTATGAACTTTTTGTTGGACCTCATATGCCCAAGACACATACAAGATTGATGTGGTTAGTATGTTATGATCCAAGTCAGGTCATACCCAATAACAAGCTATACAAACACCAATAAATGTTTGTTTGTTGATGAGATCAAACAAATAAACATTGACACCAATTTAGAAAATGGGTTTTCTATAACATTGCTTTGTGGTAGAACAACATTATATGGATAGTTTGTTCATGATATATTATTTGTTTCATTATTTAAGTTGGTTAAATAATAACAAATAAAAGTGTGTTATGGTTATAAAATTAAAAGGGGTTTTAATTTATAAAAACTTATGGTTGAAAGAGTAATTTGATGAAAGTTTCAAATGGGAGGGAAACCCATTTTGGGTTTCACATTTCGGCCGCCCATAAGGCTGATTGGCAGCCTTGTTTTGTCTTGGCATTTGCAAGACTTAACTCACTCTTTCACTCAACCATCTAACACACTTTTCTCTCACACACACAAATCAAAACCTCTCAAAAGGGAACAATCAATTTCGTTCAAAAGAAAGGAAAGAAAGGGCTGAAAAATCGTTTTTGTTGGCAGCACTTCAAGTTCTTCTTGGCTGATTTGGATTGTTTAAAAGGGAGTACATCTTGGTGTTCTTCTACCTAACAAGATTAGGTGTTTGTTTAGGCTTGTGGGTATACAAGCTTGAGGTTCTTTCTCTTGAGGGCTGGACATTCAACATCTCCACATTCATCTCATACATCTACAACTTTTGTACAAAAGGTTGTATCTTTAAACACCCTATGGTTGTTATGTCTTGTTTGATAGCATACTATCTCATATATATTTCGATCCTCATTCTTGGGTTTTGTTGGTTGTTTAATATGACATAAATTTTCAGATTGTAAACCATATGATAAACCTCTTATTCCGTTGCGTTTTCATAGTTTAAATGGTTAAACTAAGTGTTTTACATGTGACAAAACCCGTCAATTGTTAGGGTTTGTTAGAAGATGAAATCCAAGTTTAACCTATTAAAATTTTTGAAAAACGCAGCGGAAACATGCATAATAACTTAGTTAATAAACTGAAATTTTCAATTTCATCTTGTTTTAACAAAGTTATAATCAAACCCATGAACATAGTATCTTTATATGTGAATAGAAGCTAGCTATGTTAACATAAAGCAAACAATATGGATAGCCATGTTGAGGCTGCCTAAGACTACCTTTCAGGAGTCAAATACGAAAATGGAGGATGATATGGATCAAAATGAATGACCAAGGCACCAAGAGAGGTCCTCTCAAGCTTGTATACCCAAAGCTTGATTGCACAACACTTTCTTGTTAGGAAGAAACACCACCAAAAACCGAAAACCCTTTCTTTTCAGCTGCTTATGCCGAGAGCTATTGAGAGAGAGAGAGAGAAGAGTTATTGTTTTGATTTTTTGCATGTATTGTGTGAGGTGAACCTTGAGTGTAAGACTTTCTTTATTGTGTGTGTTTTCAAGGGAGAAAAGGGCCAATCCCCTTTCTTTGGGGCGGTCGAAAAAGATGTTCAAAAGGGGGTTTCCCTTTTAAACAAACACACACATAATACTAAACAAGTCACTTATAAGTTATACAATTAACCATTTAATTGTATAAGTTATACACCCTTTTTATATTTGATGTTATCTAACCTACTTAAATAACATCACAAATAATATTTTTTGAACAAAATATCCTAATAAGTTGTTCCATCTCATATGCAACTTATTTAGAAAACCCATTTTCTAAATTTGGTGTGATTATTTAATTGCATGATCATATCGTCAATTAAATAATTGTTTGTGTTTGCAAAGCTTGTTATTGGGTATAACCCCACTTGGATCATAACGTACTAACCGCATCAATATTCTACGTGTCTTGGGCATATAGAATCCTGCATCAATGGCATCTAGAGCCAGTGGTTGATTCCGATGAACCAACCACCTATCATGATGCAATGTCCAATTTGGATAGTGACAAATGGCTTAAAGCCATGAATGTTGAGATGCAATCCATGTATGACAACCAAGTGTGGGACTTGGTTGAACCACCTCTTAACTCCAAGATAGTTGGAAGTAAGTGGGTTTTCAAGAAGAAAACCGATATGCATGGAAACTTGGATACTTATAAAGCTAGACTTGTAGCAAAAGGTTTCACTCAAACTCAATGGGTTAATTATGATGAGACCTTCTCACCAGTTGCAATGCTAAAGTCTATTAGGATATTATTTACCATAGCTGCTCATTATGATTATGAGATTTGGCAAATGGATGTCAAAACCGCTTTTCTAAATGGATATCTTGAGGAAGATGTCTATATGGTTCAGCCTGAAGGTTTTGTCAACTCAAAACATCCTAACAAAGTATGCAAGTTAAGGAAATCAATCTATGGATTGAAGCAAGCATCAAGAAGTTGGAATCACCATTTTGATGAAGAGATAACCAAATTTGGGTTCATCAAAAACACTGATGAAGCATGTGTATATAAGAAGGCTAGTGGGAGCATCACCATTTTCTTAGTATTGTATGTCGATGACATCCTACTATTTGGAAATGACATTCCAACCATGGAAGGTGTAAAAGCCTGGTTTGGAAGTTGTTTCTCCATTAAGGATCTTGGTGAAGCCACCTATATTTTAGGAATAAAGATCTATAGGGATAGATGAAGGAGGTTGATAGGTTTGAATCAAAGTGCGTACATTGATAAGATCTTGAAAAGGTACAAGATGGAAAACTCTAAGAAATGTACCGTACCTATTCAAAGAGGAATGATATTGAGTAAGACTCAATGTCCAAGCTCAAAGGATGAGCAAGACAAAATGAAGGGAATCTCGTATGCGTCTGCCATAGGATCCATCATGTATACAATGATATGCACTAGACCGGACGTGTCATGCGCCTTGAGTATGACAAGCCGATACCAACAAAATCCTGGAAGCAGTCATTGGATGGCTGTTAAGAACATACTTAAGTACCTAAGGAGGACTAAAGATATGTTCCTAATCTATGGATCTGGTGAGGAGGAACTCGTAGTAAAGGGTTACACGGATGCGAGTTTCCAAACTGATCGGGATGATTCACGATCATAATCGGGGTACATTTTCATCTTGAATGGAGGAGCTATCTCTTGGAAGAGCTCTAAGCAAGATGCGGTGGCATTATCAACTACAGAGTCAGAATACATTACCGCCTCATTAGCAGCTCAAGAAGCTGCATGGTTAAAGAAGTTCATTGCCGGCCTAGGGGTGGTCCCTTCCATTCAAGACCCCTTAGAAATTCTTTGTGATAACATGGGTGCGCTTGCTCAAATCAAGGAACCCCGTGCACATCAAAAGACTAGGCACATTGAACGAAGATTCAACTACATAAGGGATGAAGTTGAAAAGGGAAAGATATGTATTCGCAAAGTTCACACGGATCAAAACATTGTGGATCCACTCACGAAGCTTCTTCAAAAGGCAAAGCATGAAAGTCATGCTTGTGCCATGGGACTTCAATATTCTAGTGATTGGATTTGATCTTTAATTTTGTATTAAGATATTGTAACCCTTTATTAATTGAATGAATTATTCGGTTATAATAATTCAACTAATATTCCTATTTTGCATGTTTAAGATCCATGAGTAAATTATTTACTCAGAATGTCCATAGCTGTTCATGCTTGTGGGAACGAGCATGAAGGTAATGCTATTATGAACTTGGATTGGTAGATATTCATATGGATGAATATAGAGCAAAAGATTGCTGCCAAAAGTTATAGATATTTGTGGGATGCAAATATTGGACTTACCTGCATCTCAAATATTGCTACATGGAATCTTTCTGATTGATCATAAGTAATTTTGAGTAAAGGCGAACATCATTTGGTATCCTCTGACCTGAGACACATATTGGGTCTTGATATTTACCGAACATTATACTTTGACTTAGCTCTTCGCTGTTCCGAAACATGGCAGTACATAAGTCTGAGTTCAGGTATGATATAAGGTAATTGTGAGAGATGTATGTTGTCAAGATGGGATTTGTTCCTTTTATTCGTTGAGAGTAAGATGTCTAAGGCCTGATAAAGTTAAATCAATGGAGAATGATCACTCTGTGTCTCTAGGATTTAACATGACATCTGTGACAAAAGGATAGATGATTGATTCACCTAAAACATTTCAAGTATGGTACTTGAAGGAGATGATGTTATTGAAAGGAACTTATTCATACATATTAAGGTTTGTTAGGCTTGTGGGTATACAAGCTTGAGGTTCACTCTCTTGAGGGCTGGATATTCAACAACATCTCCACATTCATCTCATACATCTACAACTTTCGTACAAAAGGTTGTATCTCTAAACACCTATGGTTGTTATGTCTTGTTTGATAGCATACTATTTCATATATATTTTGATCCTCATTCTTGGGTTTTGTTGGTTGTTTAATATGGCATAAATTTTCAGATTGTAAACCATATGATAAACCTCTTATTCCGTTGCATTTTCGTAGTTTAAATGGTTAAACTAAGTGTTTTACATGTGACAAAACCCATCACTTTTTATAAAAGTTGGGTTTATACCGTATGTATGTATGTTTGTGTGTGATTTTGGGTGGAGTTTGATTTTGGGCTATGTATGTGATTGATGTTATTATGATGATTTTTCTAAGGCTTAGAATGCATGATTTAAGCTTAGAATAAGTTTGAGAATGATTGGGAACTGAATTATGATGTTAAGTGTGAAATAGGCTGCTCATGCGCCCAAATAGGGTTCATGCGCCTAGTATGTAAAACTGCCTAAGTGTTCCCATGCGTCGGAAACCTCATGTGCCCATATAGTGGTCATGTGCCTAGAAATAGGAAAAATTTGACTAAGTGTTCATGCGCCTAGATAGCTCATGCGCCTAGGCACTCATGCGCCTGCATAGTGCTCATGCGCCTAGAATTGCCTAGAATACGACTAAGTGTTGCTCATGCACTCCAATAGTGCTAATGCGCCTGAAATTTTCCCATGCGCCTAAGTGTTCCTCATACGCCGCCTGCATAATGCTCATACGCCTAAGGACTTAGAATATTTTCTGACTTTCAGGGGAAAAAGTGTAAAAGTAGGCTTTGACTTGGGATGTTCCTCAGGGGCATTGTAAGTTGACTTTTTGAAGTCAAATATGTATGATGACGATGTATGATGATGCTATGATGATGTTATGCATGATGGTGTGTGAGATGTATGTTATGTATGTATGCTGTTATGTATGAAGATTTGCATGATCTTGTTAATGTTCCTGTTTATCTACGTTTATTTTCCCGTGGCTTTATGTTGAATGTTAATGAAAGAAATGACTAAGTATTATGTAATGTAAAATGGAAGATAATGAAAAGAGGAACTTAAAGAAAGAATGCATGCATTAATGAATGAATGAAAGTATGAAAGGCTGCAAGCAAATGAAAGGAGGTTCACAACTCATTGAGAGTTGTTAGCTCCACTGTGTGTGTATTTACAGCGTGCGATTTTTGCTAACTCAAAAGGGTCCATACACACAGTGAGAGTTCAGTCTTGGTGACTGCTCCAATACGTGCGATTTCCTAATTACTGTGTGTATATACAACGTGCGATTTTGGCTGACCCATAAGAGTTCACACACAAGGGGAGTCAGTCGTGGTGACTACTCCATACGTGCGATATGGGGTCCTTGTGGCTTAACCCTAGATGATATAGCTTTGTGCTCAAGAGGGGGGGGGGGGGTTAAGTACATGACCTAGATGGAAGTGAAAGATAATAAAGTACGTAAAGTGCGTTAAGTACGAAAAGTGCGATAAGTACAAAAAGTGCGAAACGTGCGATATGTACGAAACGAACGATGATGATGATAATAACTATTATCTATGTGTATGTACGATGTGTGATCACATACAAAAGTAAAGAACAATTTTAAAGGAAATATAAAGTACGTTTTATTTTAAAACTAGAACTCACTCAGCAACACTGATTTTTACGTGTTTCTAGTTGGCAGGTAAGGTTGCTGAGGATGACACGGGGCGGCTACTTGGCTCTTTTTAGATGGCATCCATTTTTATAATGCTTTTGTGATTTAATGCAACAAGTATTTTGTAATGTGTTAACGATGTATTATTTTGCAAAAACTTTTATAATGAAATGAAATGTCGTTTTTAATGTTTCCGCTGCAATGACTATTTAAGTTAATATAAATGTATTTATTTTCTATAATCTTATATTTATTTCAAAATCATAACACCCTTTTAAAAGACTTGTAACTCACCATTAACATTATTCATAACCTCCTCCTAACCTCAACTATAAAAGCAAGGCTAGGCCTCACTTTTAATTTCCTCATTCTCTGAAAATCACACTAACAACTCTTTCTTTCATTCTTTGGTTTTGATCAAATTCAAGAATTTTCTTTTACAAGTAACTTCAAGAAGCTTATAAGACTAAGTTAATCGTATATTGCTTTTATATTATACTTTTCTATATTGTTTCAATCATCCTAACATCCAATTGTTCTCATGACTTTATGTTTTTTACTTTTGTTCTTTATGCTACTAAATATCTTTTAATTTTAATTATTATCATTTGATCATTAACCTTATAACTTTCACTAACCTTATAATAGTCACTAACATTCCTAAATCAAGCTAAGAACACACTAACGTAAACAAAAAATCCCGTTTGCATATGGACGGCTATGTCACCGCATTCGGTTATTCCACAAGATTATATCTCTAAATGATGGCTATGCTAAAGTCTTGGAATATTTTTTTATAACTAAAATGAAGTCTAATACCAATATCACCATAATAAATTTTTCTAACCTGTTTCATGCTTTAACAAATTAAAAGTGCACATAAGTGCCTTAATATAATTTTGGCAGAATATAACCTAACTTCAACTAATCCTAACTTGGTCATAACAAAGTAAATATGAGTAAACTCAGACATAATATCAAGTTTTTTGAATTAAATTTTGAACAATAGTTAATACGTCTTCAAACTCAATCGAACGACTCAACAACAGCCTTCACAAGATAAATGCACATTTCAATACCTTCTGTCTTGTGCAGCTGTTTAGACCTATTTACGAATCTTTTAATAAAAATATTTCTGAATGAAAGTTGTCCGGAAGACTCTGATATAGTCAACTATAATTTTTTATAATTTTATGAAACCGTTTTCTATTTTTAAAACCTATTCAAACACATACCAAACATTCTGTCCAGAAACTAAAATTTGTGCAATAATCCTTTTTCAATCTACCTTTCACTTTTTGGCATTCTCTAATTGGCCTAACTTCTTGTAAGGAATTCTGACCTCAATTATTGTTTCTTTTTATCCTTTAGGATATCACCTTTGACTCTTGAACATCCAAGCTTCCTTATGTACTCTACAACCATCATTATACAATGTGAATTTTCCATGTGAGTTCTCCATGCCCCTTTTTACTTTATTTCACACATTTTAGGGTGAAACATGTTAACTTTATAAATTTACACTTGTAAACATCTTGATACTTGTAAATGCACATGCAATTCATCTTTACATTTTTGTCATGGTTATTGGTATTATTGTCAGTGTTATACGAGATACATTATATGTTGACAATCGTTAAATATTGCTAGCCTGGCGACGTCATAGATCTATGGGTCTGACAAGCCTATTTGGTGCTAAAACCGATATATTGCCGACTCCTGATGACGTATGACTTGTTTATCACGGGAACCAAGTAACCTTAGCTAATCGTTATTAACTTGTAATCTTAATCTTAGACAAGATTTGATTGTAGCTATATGTATTCTATAAACATGCATAATTAATAACTATTGACATGAATTGCTATTTGTAAATCTTTATATATATACACATATATACATACATACATATATATAATATATATAAACATATATATATATATATATACATATATATATATATATATATATTATATATATATATATATATATATAGATATATATGTGTATATATATGTGTATATATATATATATGTGTGTGTGTGTGTATATATATACATATACATATAGTGTGTATATATATTATACCTATATATATATGTATGTATGTTTAACCCATGGAAACTCACCAACTTCCAAATTTGACCCCTTATTTTTAACATGTTCATTATTGCTACTGAGGAATTCTTTTCGCTCACATAGGACTTGGACTTAGTTTAATTTAATATCTTATGTTGTTGTTCAAACCTTTGTTGTATTGTAATGACTTAATTGTCTAGTATTATTCAATGAAAAATGGAATTTAATATTATTTTAACTTATTTAATTCCATGAGCTATGAACAATCGTTTCACATTCGTCCACCTTGATGATTCCGCTGTCGGTCGGGGTGTGACAAGAAGCATGCTACTACATCCACTGTTGAGGAAAACAAGAAGAGTACTCCAGTGTGTCGATGTGAAAAGGCCCTGGCTGCAGAGAAGGTGGTGATGGGTCTCCCTTATGAGGTAATACAAGAAATGTGCTCTTCTACTTGTAAGATAAGGTTATTTTGTGTGTATAAAACAAATCATCTGTTGCTTGACAATGAAAAGGACTTAAAATGAATTAATGGTGAGCTTAAGCTAATGAGTCAAAATATTTGTTAAATTAAACGAAGCTTTAAAAGAAAATGATCATTTAAAAAGAATTGTTTAGAATAAAATTTCGAAATAAATACTTTGACTAAAAGAATCACTCTTGTTGAATTTGAAACAAGTAAACTTCAGTCAAAACTTGATAAATGAATAATTTCAAGAATGAAACATGACGATTTGTGTTAAATCACAAGGGGGGCTAGGATTAAAACAGGTTTCGGGTATGAAAATGCTTTAGTTTATCCTCATCCTAGTACTTACTCTTATTCACCAATGCCAATTCCACACCGTTCAAATGATTTCGTTCAAATAGATACTAATAGTTTGTCTGCAGGTTCAGTAGATGTGAATCCTAAGGACGTGCGTGAGGAGTACGGTTATGGACTAACGAGTGGGCTTGGATGCAAAAGTTTTAGTACACCTAAACCTTAACGTTCAATGCTTTGTTTTAGATCATAGTTCTAGTTTAAGTAATGTTTTTGTTTCCTAAAAGTTTGTCTCAAACATTGATTCAATATATTCTAGTGGTTGTTCCACTTCTTTATTAAATAATTTTAGATGTAATGATGATGCTTCTAATGCTTATGTAAATGAGGTTGTGAATGATTCTATTATCGAGTGTAAAGATAAAACAAAAAATATCTGCTTTGCAAAAGTCTTTTCTCATCCCATTCCATCATTTACCCCAATTAACATTTCAAAATCTAATAAAAAGGTAATATCATCTTCTAGTGCAAGCATAAGGGTAGTACAAGTACCACATGTACTTCAAATGATGATACATCAACATTTGTAAATAATCAATCTTTAAAAGACAAGATTAGAACCAAACAAATGTATGAGACATACAATGATGATGATTCTAGCTTATCTGAGAGTGATAAGGAAATATGCATAGATAGAATTCCTGATTTGTTGCATAATAGACCTTGATTAAAATCCCATTGCTTTAGATGCTGTAAAGATTGTTATGTAGTTAAAAACTATCCTAAGCTTCATCACAACCATGTATATAAGAATTCTTTTGGTAGTAGATTAACTCACATTGTTAATAGTTTCTTTTGTAAAAAATCATATGTCCCTAAACCGAAAGTTGTCCAAACGTGGGTTCCTATTTCAACTGGTTAAATTGATCACTCTATTTTTGCAGGAGTCATCCACTAAGCTGTAAATAGTTTTTGGCATGTTAATAGTGGATGCTCTAGACATACTATAGAGTTGAAGGATTTGTTTGCAAATTATCATATCATAAATAGAGGGTATGTAGCATTTGCTGGTGACAAGAAAGGTGGTAAGATGATTGGTCAAGGTGAGGTATCAAATGGCTCTCTCACTTTGGAGAGAGTCAACTTTGTGCCAGATCTTGCACGTAATCTTTTTAGTGTCTCTCAAATCTATGACAAAGACATTCTAGTTTTTTATTCCTCTCAAATGAATGTTTATTTTTGATATCTGGGTTTTCTATTTCTGACGAGATGATCCTCATGTGACCTCCAAGAAAGAATGATACCTATCTTCTTGATATGGCATCTAAAGAATCAACTTCCACTATCACTTGTCTTCTATCTAAAGCTTCTTCCTTTGAATCATTCTTGTGGCATCAAAGATCATGTTAATTAAAAAATATAAACAAATTGGTTAAAAACAATCTTGTTATGGGATTACCATTAAAACACTTTTAATAGTTGTTGAGAAATGCATGACATGTGCCAAAGGAAAACAACATAAGAAACCTCATAAACCAAAACTTGAAAATAGCATTTTAAATCCACTCGAGTTGTTACATATTGATTTGTTTGGCCCAATCAATTTAAAATCAATTGTTAAGAAATATTTTTGCCTTGTTGTTACAAATGACTTTTCTAGGTATTCATGGGTGAGATTTCTAGCTCATAAAGGAGAAGATGCTGAAGAGTTACAAAGGTTAATTCTTTCAATCGAATGATAAGCAAGAGGAAGGTAACAGCTATTCGAAGTGACAAATTTACCGAGTTCAAAAATCACATCTTTGACTCTTTCTGTGCAAGCAAAGGAACTTTGAGGCAGTTTAGTGCTGCCAAAACACCTCAGCAAAATGATGTTGTTGAAAGAAAGAATTGCACTCTAATAGAAGCAGCTTACACCATGTTGATCAAATTTGCTTTGCCAATTATTTTTTGGGCTAGAGCGGTGAATTGTGCATCCTACGTTCTTAATCAGGTTTTGATTGTGATGGATAAAATGAAGACTCCTTATGAACTGTTTTACAAAAGGAAGCCATTGCTTGATTTCTTGCGTCCATTCGGATGCTCGTGTACCTAGCTGAACACTATGCACAAAAGACGAAATTTGGTGCTCTATCAAGTGAGTGTTACTTCATTGGTTATTCATCCTCTCAGAAAGCTTATCGGTTGTATAACAAGAGAACATGTATTATGCAGGAGTCATTTTATGTTGATTGGCAGGAATCTAATTCTTCTGATTTGAAAACAGAACCTGCATGGTTCTTTGACTCAAATACTGTTTTCAACTCCTTCAATATCCTAGTTTTTTATGATGATGCATCCTTCTCCAATGTTCAAACGAATATTATTCCTCCAGATCCATTACCTCAAGTTCGTCTAGTTCTTTCCCATTTATCATTTGACCACCCAACCATAGTTGACCTTCTATCTTCTTCATCATTTGACATTCCATTCCAACTGCTTCGTCACCAACCTCTACTCCATCTCAAACCATTCCATCATCCCAACCTAATCAACCTATTCCATCCTCTTCTCCATCATCTACACAATCTCAATTTATTAGCCCACCTTAATCTAATCCATTACCTTTAACCACTGATTATCAATCATTAAAGGATCATCCTTATGATAACATAATCAAATCAATTACTGATGGTGTTAGGATGCGGAGTCAATCTAGTTTGCTAAACGTGTGCTTATTCTTTTATTTCATATGGAAAATTGTTCCAGAGAATGTTCATGCAGCTCTTCAGGATCCATGCTGGGTTGAGTCCATGCAATTAGAGCTTCACAATTTAGGAAACTGAAAGTGTGGACGCTTGTTGATCTTCCCCCAAAAAATGCCCAACATGCATGAAATGGGTGTTTAAGAGCAAACCTGATGATCATGGCATTGTGATAAGGAATAAGTCCAGGTTGGTGGTTCAAGGCTTTTCTTAAGAAGAAGGGATTGACTACATAGAAGTCTTTGCTCCCGTAGCCCGTCTAATTAGGATTTTTCTAGCTCATGCTGCACATAAGCAATTCAAAGTCTATCAAATGGATGTTAAATATTCATTTCTTTACGGAGAGATTGATGAAGAGATCTATGTGTGTAACCTTTCGTGTTTTTGTTAATTAATAGTTAACTCCGTTATGTTCTTGTAAGGACCATATATGTCATTTATGAAACTATGTGGGTTACTTATGATTGTTTCTTTTATGTTGCATTAGTTTGTTAGTTTAAGAGATAATAATTGATTTACTAAAATAAATATAATAATAATAATAATAATAATATAATAATAATAATAATAATAATAATAATAATAATAATAATCATCGTCATCGTCGTCGTCGTCGTCGTCATCATCATCATCATCATATAATATAATAATAATAATAATATAATAATAATAATACTAGTAATTACAAATTTTGCCTATGGAACTTAACATTTAGTTATAGTAATAAAAATAATATTAATAAATAAAATAACAATAACAATAATAATGAAAATATTAAGTTATAAAAATTAAACAATTAGTAAATTATAAAAGCATTTGAAACTTAAAGCTTATTAAGTTGAGGGAGTATTTATGTCAAATTGGAAACTTTAAATGAAAGTCTTTAAACATAAAATAACAAACTTAAAACTACAGGGACCAAAGTTGTAAAATTGTAAGGCCCTGTTCCTAGGACGCTTACAATTGGTAAATCATTGCACATAAAACATATACTTTATATTTATCATACATAAAACATTGCAGCGGAAACATAAAAATAACTTTTCATATCATTACAAATGCTTTTGCAAGTTAATACAACATTCATTCAAAATATTGTCTTGTTCGCATTAAAATGCAAAAACATTAATCAAAAGAATGCAATCCAAAAAAGCTTAGTAGCCGCCCCGTGCCATCCTCATCAATCATTACCTGCCATCTGGAAACACACAAAAGTCAGTGTTGCTGAGTGAGTTCTAGTTTTATAATAAAACATACTTTTGTTTCATTTAAACCGTTCTTTACTTTCACGCGATCATACATCATACATACACATAGATAATATAATTATTATCTTCATCATTCATTCGTTCATCATTACATCTTTTCTTTCCATCAACCATGAACTTTACCCTTCATTCACCTGGTACTGGGCCGAAGCCTATCATAGGCCTTCCACTACGGTTCACGGCATCTTTTGGCCACAGTACCTAAGATAAAGTTCAGGCATACCATTGTCATGTGCTACGCCCTTTCGTCCGTTGGTACTGGGCCGAAGCCTATCATAGACCTTCCATTACGGTGCACAGCACCTCATAGCCACAGTAGTGAAGGCAAGCAACAATGGTTCCATACAAATGGTCAATCACAAAGAAATACCCCGATGTGCATCCTTCTGGGGTAGCGAACCCGCACACCGATGGGCTAACACCTTACAAAGGGGCGTGTCTCGACATACAAGGCTTGCAAGAATTTCATTACTTTATCATTCATTAATGCATGCATTCATCATGTTCCTCTTTTCATTATCTTTCATTTTACGTTACATAATACTTACTTTTCATTCATTAACATTCAACGTAAAGCCACAAGAACAATAAACATACATAATAAGGAACATCAACATAAACAGTCATCATCATACAGGGCAATATCATACATACATAACATGAATCATGCATAAACATACAACATCATCATCATGCCCAACATAACCTCTATGATCTCAAGAGTCATCTTACATGAAATTACGGGAACCTCCCACGTGAAAACTTACATTTGCACTTTCCCCCGAAAGTCAGTAATTAAACTACACTTTCATCGGGTACACCAGCCCTACTTGGGTGTATAGGCACCCTTCAGTCGCATGGCCTCCAGGCGACTGAACATCATGCGATTGGACCAATGCGGATGAACACCTATGCAAATGAACACCCATGCGAATGGACCTAATGCGGATGGACTCAATGCGGATGAGTCCCATGCGAATGGAACTAATGCGGGTGAGAACTTATCGAATGGACCCTCAGTCGTGCGAATAAACCCTCAATCGTGCGAATGAACCTCAATCACACCCCAATCGGCCGTATGGCCTCCATTCAGTCGTCTAGCCTAGCTGATGCAGAATGCAGTTCATCCTGAACCCAATCTACAATTTTCGACCTCCAAGCTCATCCAAACCCATTCTAAGCCCAAATCAACCATCCTAAACCTTAGGAATGCATACCACAACACCATTCAAGCACACACTAACCCAGAAACAAACTCTAAACACATCACATACAAACACATACAAATGGGTCAAACCCACACACATACAAAACGGGTTTTCAGATGTGTTCCAGCCCTAAAATCAACCAAAAACGTTTAGAAGAGGGGTCCTAGAACTCACACCATTAACACCGAGAAGTAAAGCTTCGTTTGGACCCACTACACAATGATTTTGCACCCTTGAATCTACTCGAACCAACCTTTCTCTTCTTTTTCTATTTTTTCTCTCTTCTTTCTCTCTATGTTGCAGAATTTTGGAGATGTGGGGAGGGTGTGGGCTGCCCTCCCCTTACATAGGGTTCGTCCCCGAAACCTGCTATTCCTCGAACAAACATGGGTAATGCTGCTTCATTTCTTCTTGAGTTTCCCATGTTGACTTAGATCCCTTCCTGTGCTTCCACTATACACGCACAAGAGGAACCACTTTATTTCTCAACCTCTTCTCTTTTCGATCGATGATTGCCACTGGTTGCTCCACATAATTGAGTCGTTCGTCTACTTCGATATCTTCTAGTGGAACAATCATACCTTCATCTGCCAAGCACTTTCTCAGATGAGATACATGGAATGTCAGGTGAATTCCACCTAACTCATCTGGTAACTCTAGTCTATAGGCCACCTCTCCTACTCTAGCAATGATTCAGAAAGGCCCTATATACCTTGGGCTCAACTTGTCCTGCTTCCTGAATCAGATAATGCCCTTCCAAGGTGAGAGCTTCAACATAACTTGGTCACCCACCTGGAACTCAATTGGTCTACGTCTTTATCAGCATACGACTTCTGTCTATCTTTGGCTGCCTTCATGAAGGCCTTGATCTTTTCAAGCTTCTCAGTCATAGCCTTGATTACCTTAATGCTCCATAGTTCTTTTTGACCAATATACCCCAACAGACGGGTGTTCTGCATCTCCTACCGTGTAGCATCTCATAAGGTGGCATACCAATGCTAGCAATATAACTGTTGTTGTGGAGAATTCAACTAACGGTAAGTTGTCATCCCAACTCCCCCCAAAATCAATAACACATGCCCAAAGCATGTCTTCCAATGTCTGAATGGTCCTCTCTGACTGACCATCAGTCAGGGGATGGTAAGCCGTGCTAATATGTAACCTCGTCCCCATCGCGTCGTGGAATTTCGTCCAGAATTTAGATGTAAATCGGGTGTCACAATTAGACACAATAGACACCAGCACACCATGACGAGTTACAATTTCCTTGATAAATAGATCAGCCAATCTCTCAGGTGAATATGTCTCGCGGATCGGTAGGAAGTGAGCACTCTTCGTCAAGCGTCAACAATCACCCATATAGCATCATACCCTTTCGGAGTACGCGACAACTTTATAAAAAATCCATGGTGATGTGCTCCCACTTCCATTCCGGTATATCTAAAGGCTGAATCTTCCCATACAGCTTATGGTGCTCGGCCTACACCTGTAGACAAGTAAGACATTTACTAACATACTCCACCACGTCACGTTTCATACCCGGCCACCAATAATCCTTCTTCATGTCTTGATATATGTTGGTGGAACCGGGATGAATGGAGTATCAAGTCTTGTGAGCTTCATCCAAAATCTTCACCCATAGATCCCCAAACAAAGAATCCACACTCATCCAAATCGGTTTTAACACCAAGTATGTTTTCACCCAACTCCACAACCAGACTTCTCATTCTTTTAGAGTTAAGATGATCTTCTTTCAATGCCTCATCTGAAACTCTTTGACTTGCTTCATCACATCTGAGGTCATGATCAACTGATAGGCTTTCACCCGAATCAGCTCAGGCCTCTCTTTTTGACTAAGGGCATCCGCCTCCACATTGGCTTTGCCCAGATGGTAATGGATCTCGCCATCGTAGTCCTTTATAAGCTCCAACCATCTTCTCTGCCTCATGTCTATATCTTTCTGCTCAAAGAAGTACTTCAAGCTCTTATGGTCAGTGAAAATGGTGCACTTCATCTCGTAAAGATAATGCCTCCAAATCTTTAGCTCAAAGACCACGACTGCTAGCTCCAAGTCGTGTGCAAGGTAGTTGACCTCATGAACTTTCAACTATCGGGATGCATAGGCTATAACTTTTCCTTTCTGCATTAACACACACCCTAACCCCGAGTAGGAAGCATCAGAATAAACCACTAGATCTTCACTTCCATCGGGTAATGAAAAAACAGGAGCTTGAGACAACCTCACCTTTAATTCTTCGAACGCCTTCTCTTGAGCTTGACCCCATACAAACTTCACATTGTTTCGGGTCAACTTAGTTAGTGGAGAAGCGATCTTGGAGAAGTCTTGAATGAATCTTCTGTAGTAGCCCGCCAAACCCAAGAAACTACGAATCTTGAATGGCGTCTTTGGAGACTTCCATTGCATCACCGCCTCCACCTTTGCTGGGACCACCATAATCCCATTAGATTCACCACATGCCCCAAAAATTAAACCTCGCACAACCAAATGCACACTTGGAGAACTTAGCGTACAACTTCTCTTTTCTCAATGTTTCAAAGACCTCCCGAATGTGGCCGGCATGCTCAATCTCACTCTTCAAATAAATCAAGATATCATCAATAAACACAATCACTAATTTATCCAACATCGGCCGACGCACTCGATTCATCAGATCCATAACGCAGTTGGCGCATTGGCCAATCCAAAAGACATGATAAGAAACTCGTAGTTACTGTAACGGGTGCGGAAAGCTGTTTTAGGGATTTTCTGTTCCTTCACCTTCAACTGATGGTAGCCCGATCGAAGGTCTATCCTTGAAAATCAACTAGCACCTTGAAGCTAATCGAACAAATCTTTAATTCTTGGTAAGGGGTATCGGTTCTTCACCGTCAACTTGTTCAGCTCACGGTAGTCAATACACATCCTCATACTACTGTCTTTCTTCTTCACAAACAGGACCGGAGCACCCCAAGGAGAGTGCTCGGTCTAATAAACCCCTTATCAAATAGCTCTTGCAACTGCTCCATCAATTCTTTCAACTCCGTTAGAGCCAACCGATACGGTGCCTTGGCAACAGGTTGGGCACCAGGTATTAGATCAATCTGGAACTTGATCTCTCTGTCAGTGGCACTACTGGTAAATCTTCTAGGAACACGTCTGGAAAGTCACACACAACCGGCACATCAGATAGTTATGGTGTTGGCATATCCACATCCTTTACATAAGCCAAGTAGGCGCTACATCCACGCCTTATACTCTTTCCCGCCATGGCCATTGAGATTACTTTTGGGATCGTCGAGACTCGATCCCCATAAACAGTTATTGACCTCCCATCAGGCGCTGTCAAACGAATCATCTTCTTGCGACACATAATGTTCGCCTCGAAGTCCTCTAACCAATCCATCCCAATAACCAAATCGAAAACCACCTATGGTCGTCACGAACGGTCTAACAGGAAACTTATGACCTTCTAGTTCCACATCACCATTCTCTTTCATCTCAGAAATCCTGGTAGACTTACCTATGGTAGTTTCTACATTAAAGGGCGCATCAAAACGTCTACTACTAACGGAAGCTTAGCATAGAAAGCAGCAGAAATAAAACTTTTACTGGCACCTGAATCAAATAATACAGAAGCTAAAGTTTGGTTCACCAGAAACGTACCGAACATGACATCAGGGTTCGTCCTAGCTTCCTCCTATGTCATAGTGAAGCCCTGGCAATCACCCTTGACCCTTCACTCCCCGTCTTCTTCGCCCCAAAACCCTCAGCCCTCGATGTGACACCCGGTTATTTTTAAACTTAAAGAAAGAAAGAAGAATAAAGTGAAGAAAAAGAAAGAAAATATATTTTACCCAAATTGAGGGGTAAAAAGTGTCAAAAAGGACAAAAGGTTAGAAAAGTGGGTGTAAAGTGGGCATGGCTACCCACTCTCTTCTTACAACCCCAAATCATCAGCTTTTTAGAAAGAGAAAGTGCAGATTCGGATTTTGAAGAACAAGAGTTGAAAAGTCGAATTCAAGGTAAGAAATTCATTGTTTTAAGTGTTCTTAACTGGCATTGCCTCGATTGTATGCTTATGTGTGTTATGTGTGTTTGGGTGTGTGTTTTTAGTGGGTTTCTAGGCGGTTGAACTCAATTGCAAATGAGTTTGGGAGAAGCCATACTCAAGAGCTACAAAGGTGAGTTCTAGAACCCCTCTTTTACATGTTTTTAACTGGTTTTGGGACTGGAGATGCATGATTGAACTCTTTATAAACTTGGGTTTCATACCCGTATGTTGAATATGTGTATGTTGTGGGTATCGTGTGATTTCGATCTATGGTCATGCTTGATGATGTTATGGTTGTGTTTCTAAGGCTTAGAATGTATGATTTAAGCTTAGAGCATGATAGATTGTGTTTGGGGACCGAATTATGATGATAAGTGTGCCCTAGACTGCTCATGCGCCCAAACAGAGTTCATACGCTTGAATTTAGAAAACTGCCTAAGTATAAAAAGAAATGCGGATGAACAAAAAGAAACGCGGATGTATAAAAGGGAAATGCGGATGAACAAAAGGGAAATACAGATGAACAAAAGGGAAATGCGGATGAACAAAAAGAAATGCGGATGAACAAAAAAGAAATGCGGAAGAACAAAAAGAAATGCGGATGAACAAAAAGAAATGTGGAAAAACAAAAAGAAATGCGGATGAACAAAAAAGCAATATGAAAGAACAAAAAGAAATGCGGAAGAACAAAAAGGGAAATGCGGATAATACTTAGAATATTTTCTGACTTTTTGGGGAAAAGTGGAAATGTAGGCTTTGACTTGGAAGGTTCTCAGGGGCTATGTAAGTTCACTTTTTGAGGTCATAGATGGTATGATAGGCATGTTATGATGTATGATTGATGCTTATGTATGATGGTATGTATGATGTATGTTATGTTGTATGATGCCCTGTATGATGATGTTGACTGTGTATGTTATGTTCCTTATTTTGCATGATTATTTTCCTTGGCTTTGCGTTAAATGTTAATGAATGAAATGAAAAGTATTATGTAATGTAAAGTGGAAGATAATGAAAGAGGAACGAAATGAGAATGCATGCATTAATGAATGAACGAACGTAAGAAAGTCTTGCAAGCAAATCTATGGAGGTTCACACCAAATGCAGAGTGTTAGCTCAACCGTGTGCGGGTTAGCTACCCCATGAGGATGCACACTAAGGCTTAATCCATGTGATTAAGCAAATGAATGGAGGTTCACACCCAATGAGGGGTTGTCAGCTCAACTGTGTGCGGGTTATATACCCTATGAGGATGCACACAGGGGTTCATTCTTTGTGATTGACCATATGTATGGGGTCCTTGTCACTTAACCCTAGATGAATTGCTTGGTGCTCTAGAGGGGGGTTAAGCACATGACAGGACCCAGATGAAAACGAAAGATAATAAAAGTACGAAATGAACGAAGATGAAGATAATAACTATTATCTATGTGTACGTATGATGAGTGATCACATTTTAAAGCCTGGTATGATTTGAAAGAAGGTGAAGCATGGTTTTAAATGAAAGATAAAGTATGTTTATTATAAAACTATACTTGACATAAACTGAGCTATTTCCTTAAATGAACATGTTGGTGTTTGAATCTTTTAGTGTGTGTGTGAGGATGGCCGGTGGTAGATTTTCAAAAGCTTCACGTGGTGGAGGTCATAGTGCTGAACCACGACCAAAAGAGGAAGAGCCAGAGTGGAAAAGGTGGTTCATGAAGAACCCAAGGCTCCTCATCCAGAGGGTGGCGATGAGAGCGCCAATCTAAGAGCCTCAGTAAAGGAGGCTGTTATTGAAGAAGTCCTTCAGGTCATGCAGACGATCTTACCATCTGTAGTGACCGAAGTTATCAAGGCTGTACGAGAAGGGGAAAGAAAGGATAGAAACCGGTCTTCGGGAGGACGGGAGCAACTAGAGCCGAAAACGGTTCTCTCTGATGATGAAGAAGAGGAAGAAGAAGAGCCTGCGCCGGAGGCGGCACGAGGCTGTAACTATGGGGCGTTTCAATGATGCAAGCCCCCTACTTTTAATGGTAACGACACTATTGCTGCTGCTTATCGGTGGGTTAGAGAAATGGAAGTTTTTCTAAATATCTACGAGTGTCGGGAGGACCAGAAAGTGAAGTTTGCCGCCCACTCTTTCGTTGACTCAGCTCTGTGCTGGTGGGACAATATTGTCCAGGATAAGGGTAGCAGGGCTATCGGGAGGATGAGATAGGCAGAGTTAAAGAAGTTGGTGATTGAGGAGTTCTATTCTCACAGGGAAAGGATAAGGTGGAAAGGGAGTTCCTGCAGCTGGAGGCGGAACGATGACACATCAGCAGTACACCACCAAGTTCAACGAGATGGCATGACTGGTGCCAGACCAAGTGACAACCATGTCATGAAAAATCAAGCGGTATGTCAGGGCTTGTCGTTGGATATCCGTAGGCACATGATCGCTACCCGATCGAGCACGTTTAGGTCAACCATTGATTTGGCGGGAAGATTGTATGACGAGCGAGAGATGGTGGTGGTTGAGGTGAACAAGAAGGGTGGTGGCGACCGGAACTTGAAGGGGAAGAGGTTTGGTCGGGGTTATGCCTCGACGGGTAACAAGAAGGCACGGGTGGATGATCGCCATGTGGTCACATCAGGGGCTGGATAAAAAAAGGTGTGGCAAATGTGGGAAAGAGCATTCGGGGAAGTGCGGGAAGCCTGGTCATATGGCAAAGACTGTGGAGGAATGAGGTGTTTCAATTGTGGGGAAAGTGTTCATATGAGTAAAGACTGTAAGAAGCCGAGGGCTGAGGGTTCTTGGGTGAAAAAGACGGGGAGTGAAGGACCAAGGGCAAGTGTCAGGGCATTCATTATGACACAGAAGGAGGCTAGGACGGACCCTGATGTTGTGTCCGGTACATTTCTAGTGAACCAAACTTTAGCTTCTATGTTATTTGATTCTGATGCCAGTAAAAGTTTTATCTTTGCTGCTTTCTATGCTAAGCTGCCTCTTAGTAGTAGATGTGTTGATACGTCATTTGATGTAGAAACTGCCATAGGTAAGTTTACCAGGATTTCTGAGATGATAGAGGATTGTGATATGGAACTAGAAGGTTATAAATTTCCTGTTAGACCGTTCGTGATGACCTTAGGTGGTTTCGACTTGGTTCTTGGGATGGATTGTTTAGCGGACTTCAAGGCGAACATTGTGTGTCGCAAGAAGATGATTTTTTTGATAGTGCCGGACGGGAGTTCGGTAACTATTTATGGGGATCGGGTCATGACGATCCCAAAAGTAATCTCAATGGCGGTGGCAGAAAGTGTATCAGGCGTGGATATAGTGCCTACTTGGCCTATGTAAAGGATGTGGATACGCTAGCACCACAACTGTTTGATGTATCGGTTGTGTGTGACTTCCCAGATGTGTTCCCAGAAGACTTACCAGGATGCCACCTGACAGGGAGATTGAGTTTCAGATTGATCTGATACCGGGTGCCCAACCTGTTGCCAAGGCACCGTATTGGTTGGCTCTGACGGAATGAAAGAATTGATGGAACAGTTGCAAGAGCTACTTGACAAGGGGTTCATTAGACCGAGTATCTCTCCTTGGGGTGCTCCGGTCCTGTTTGTGAAGAAGAAAGAGGGTAGTATGAGGATGTGTATTGACTACCGTGAGCTGAACAAGTTGACGGTCAAGAACCGACACCCCTTACCGAGAATCGATGATTTATTTGATCAGCTGTAAGTTACCAGTTGGTTTTCAAGGATAGACCTTCGATCGGGCTACCATCAGTTAAAGGTGAAAGAGCATGATGTCCCTAAAACAGCTTTTCGCATGTGTTACGGTCACTATGAGTTTCTTGTCATGTCTTTTGGTTTGACCAATGCACGAGCTGCTTTTATGGATCTGATGAATCGAGTGTGTCGGCCGATGTTGGATAAATCAGTGATTGTGTTTATTGATGATATCCTGATTTATTCGAAGAGTGGGATAGAGCATGTCGATCACATTCGGGAGGTTCTGGAGACGTTGAGAAAGGAGAAGCTTTACGCTAAGTTCTTTAAGTGTGCATTCTGGTTGCGCAAGGTTCAGTTCTTGGGTCACGTGGTGAATCCTGACAGGATTATAGTGGACCTGGCGAAAGTGGAGGCAGTTATGCAATGGAAATCTCCAAAGAAGCCATGTGAGATTCATAGCTTCTTAGGTTTGGCAGGCTACTACAAAAGATTCATTCAAGACTTCTCTAAGATCGCTTCTCCACTAACCAAGTTGACCCGAATGATGTGAAATTGTATGGGGTCAAGCTCAAGAGAAGGCGTTTGAAGAATTGAAGGCGAGATTGACTCAAGCTCCAATTCTGTCATTACCCAATGGAAGTGAAGATCTGGTGGTTTATTATGATGCTTCCTACTCGGGGTTGGGGTGTGTGTTAATGTAGAGAAGGAAGGTTGAAGGTTAAAGGTTAAAGGCTATAGCCTATGCATCCTGACAGTTAAATGTTCATGAGGTCAATTACCCTACTCATGAGTTGGAGCTAGCAGCCATGGTCTTTGCGCTAAAGATTTGGAGGCACTACCTATATGGAACGAAATGCACCATATTCACTGACCACAAGAGCTTGAAGTACTTCTTTGAGCAGAAGGACTTGAACATGAGATAGAGACGATGGTTGGAGCTCATAAAAGATTATGACTGGGAGATCCATTACCATCCGGGAAAAGCCAACATGGTGGCGGATGCCCTTAGTTGGAAAGAGAGACCCGAACCGATTCGGGTGAAAGCATATCAGCTAATTATGACCTCTAACTTGAGGAAGCAAGTTAAAGAGTTTTAAGATGAGGCATTGAAGGAAGATCATCTTAACTTGGAAAGAATGAGAGGTCTTGTTGTAGAATTGGGTGAAAACACACTTGGTGTTAAAATCCAATTTAGACGAATGTGGATTCCTCGTTTTGGGGATCTACGAGTGAAGATTATGGATGAAGCTCATAAGACTTGATACTCTATTCATCCTGGTGCCACAAAGATGTATCAAGACATGAAGAAGGATTATTAGTGGCCGGGTATGAAACGTGATGTGGTGGAGTATGTGAGTAAATACCTTACTTGTCTACCGGTGAAGGCCGAGCATCTGAAGCTGTATGGAAAGATTCAACCTTTGGATATACCAGAATGGAAGTGGGAGCACATCACCATGGATTTCATTACGAAGCTGCCACATACCCCGAAAGGGTATCATGCTATATGGTGATTGTTGACCACTTGACGAAGAGTGCTCACTTCCTACCATCCGCGAGACATATTCATCTGAGAGATTAGCGGATCTTTTCATCAAAGAGATTGTAACTCGTCACGGTGTGCCGTAGGTGATGCAGAACACCTGTCTGTTGGGGTGACATTGGTCAGAAGGAATTAGGGAGCGTCGAGGTGATCGAGGCTACGACTAAGAAGCTTGAAAAGATCAAAGCCTTCATGAAGGCAGCCAGGAAAGATAGAGGTCGTATGCTGATAAACGACATAGAACGATTGAGTTCCAAGTGGGCGACAGGGTTATGTTGAAGGTCTCACCTTGGAAGGGTATCATCCAATTCAGGAAGCGGGGCAAGTTGATCCCAAGGTATATAGGGCCTTTCCGAATCGTTTCTCGAGTAGGAGAGGTGGCCTATAGACTGGAACTACCAGATAAGTTAAGTGGAATTCACTCGACATTCCATGTATCTCATCTGAGAAAGTGTTTAGCAGATGAAGATATGATTGTTCCACTGGACGATATCGAAGTACATGAACGTCTCAATTATATGGAGTAACTAGTGGCAATCATTGAACGAAAAGAGAAGAGGTTGAGGAATAAGGTGGTTCCTCTTGTGTGTGCACAGTGGAAGCATAGAAAGGGATTCGAGTCTACATGGGAAACTGAAGAAGATGAGACAGCACTACCCACGTTTGTTCGAGGAGTAACAGGTTTCGGGGACGAAACCTATTTAAGGGGGTTGGACTTGTAACACCCGATTATTTTTAAACTTAAAGAAAGAAAGAAAGAAAGAATAAAGTGAAGAAAAAGAAAGAAAAGATATTTTACCCAAGTTTAGGGGTAAAAAGTGTCAAGAAGGACAAAAGGTTGGAAAAGTGGGTGTAAAGTGAGCATGGCTACCCACTCTCTTCTTACAACCCCAAATCATCAGATTTTTAGAAAGAGAAAGTGCATATTTGGATTTTGAAGAACAAGAGCTGAAAAGTCAAATTCAAGGTAAGAAATTCATGGTTTTAAGTGTTCTAACTGGCCTTGCCTCGGTTGTATGCTTATGTGTGTTATGTGTGTTCGGGTGTGTGTTTTTAGTGGGTTTCTAGGTAGTTGAACTCAATTGCAAACGAGTTTGGGAGAAGCCATACTCAAGAGCTGCAAAGGTGAACCCCTCTTTTACATGTTTTTAACTGGTTTTGGGGCTGGAGATGCATGATTGAACTTTTTATAAAACTTTGGTTTCATACCCGTATGTTGAATGTGTGTATGTTGTGGGTATGGTGTGATTTTGATCTATGTTCATGCTTGATGATGTTATGGTTGTGTTTCTAAGGCTTAGAATGTATGATTTAAGCTTAGAGCATGATAGATGGTGTTTTGGGACCTAATTATGATGATAAGTGTGCCTTAGACCGCTCATGTGCCCAAACAGTAGTTCATACGCCTGAACTTAGAAAACTGCCTAAGTATAAAAAGAAATGCGGATAAACAAAAAGAAATGCGGATGAACAAAAAGAAATGCGGAAGAACAAAAAGAAATGCGGATGAACAAAAAGAAATGCGGAAGAACAAAAAAAATGCAGATAAATAAAAAAGCAATGCGGAAGAACAAAAAAAATGCGGAAGAACAAAAAGGGAAATGCGGATGAACACTCAGCATATTTTTTGACTTTTTGGGGAAAAGTGAAAATGTAGGCTTTGACTTGGGAGGTTCCCGGGGGCTATATATGTTTACTTTTTGAGGTCATAGATGGTATGATGGGCATGTTATGATGTATGATTGATGCTTATGTATGATGGTATGTATGATGTATGTTATGTATGTATGATACCCTGTATGATGATGTTGACTGTGTATGTTATGTTCCTTATTTTGCATGATTATTTTCCTTGGCGTTGCTTTAAATGTTAATGAATGAAATGAAAAGTATTATGTAACGTAAAGTGGAATATAATGAAAAGAGGAACGAAATGAAGAATGCATGCATTAATGAACGAAGAACGTAAGAAAGTCTTGCAAGCACATGTATGGAGCTTCACACTGCTACCCCATGAGGATGAACACTGGGGCTTAATCTGTGTGATTAAGCAAATGAATTGAGGTTCACACCCAATGAGGGGTTGTCAGCTCGACTGTGTGTGGGTTAAATACCCCATGAGGATGCACACAGGGGTTCAATCTTTGTGATTGACCATATGTATGGGGTTCTTGTTGCTTAACCCTAAATGAAGTGCTTGGTGCTCTAGAGGGGGGTTAAGCACATGACAGGACCCAGATGAAAACGAAAGATAATAAAAGTATGAAATGAATGATGATGAAGATAATAACTATTATCTATGTATACGTATGATGTGTGATCACGTTTTAAAGCCTGCTATGATTTGAAAGAAGGTGAAGCACGGTTTTAAACAAAAGATAAAGTATGTTTTATTATAAAACTAGAACTCACTCAGCAATGCTGACTTTTTATGCATTTTCCAATTGACAGGTGAGCATTGCTAAGGATGACATGGGGCAGCTACTTGGCATTTTGGATGGCATCCATTTGACAGAAATATGACGTTTTTGTGATGTAATGCAAACAATGATATTTTGTAACTAGTCAACAATGTATTATTTTGCAAAAGTGATTATAATGAAATGGGTGTGTTAGTGTTCCGCTATGATGTTTTATGAAGTATAAATGTAAATATATGTTTATGTGCGATGATTGACCAGCAATAAGCATCCCGGGAACGGGGCCTTACACTCGGCTTCTTACAGTCCCTACTCATGTGACCCTCTTCACCACACTTAAAGCACCGGACCATACGACAGTCCCTTGCTATATGCCCCATCTTCCCACATTTGAAGCATAAGTTCGACCCCAGCCTGCACTCCTCACTATGCTCTTTTCCACACCTACCACACTTCCTCAAGCCCGCACCCGATGTGACCCGACGGTCATCCACTCGGGCCTTCTTGTTACTCGTCGAGGCATCACCCCGACCAATCCTCTTTCGATTCCAGTTCCGATCACCACCACCGTTCTTGCTACTTTCAATCACCACCACCGTTCTCTCATCATACAGTCTCCCCGCCAAATCCACCGCCGACCTAAACATGCTCGGTCGGGCAGCGATCATGTGGCTGCGAATATCTGCTGGCAAAACCTGGATGTACCTCTTAATCTTCCGTGACAGAGGCGTCACCTGATCTGGCACCAGACATGACATCTCATTGAAATTCATGGTGTACTACTGATGTGTCATGGTTCCCGCCTCCAGCTGCAGGAACTCTCTCTCAACTTTATCCATTTCTCTATAAGGACAGAACTCCTCAATCACCAAAATTTTAAACTCCGACCAACTCATTCTCCCAATAGCCCTGCTACCCTCGGCTTGGACTATATTGTCCTAATAGCATAGAGCCAAGTCCACAAAAGAATGGGCAACAAACTTTACTTTCTGATCCTCTCAGCACTCGCTGATATTTAGAACAACTTCCATTTCTCTCACCCACCGGTGAGCAGCAGCAGCATGTCGTTTCCATCAAAAGTAGGGGGCTTGCACCGTTGAATCGCCCCATAATTACAGCCTCGTACCACCTCCTGCACAAGCACTTCTTCTTCATCTTCATTATTAGATAGAACTGTTTCAGATTCCGGTTGCTCTCGTCCTCCCGAGGACCTGTTCCTCACTTGTCTTTCCCCTTCCCATACAGCCTTGATGACTTCGGTCACCACAGACGGTAAGATTGTCTACATGACTTGATGCACCTCTTCAACCACCGCCTCTTTCACCAAGGCCCTTAAGTTTGCACTCTCATCACCACCCTCTGGATGAGGGGTCTTTGGTTCTTCCTGAACCACCTTTTCAACTCTGGGTTTTCCTCTCTTGGTCGCGGCTCAGCACCAAGCCCATCACGACCACCACCACGAGAGATTTCGAAGATCTACCACCGGCCATTCACACGCACATTGAAAGATTCAAACACCAACACGGTCATTCAAGGGAACAGCTCAGTTTATGTCAAGTATAGTAAGTCCCTAATTATAGTGGCCAGTGTGATTAGCCACTTACTTTACTCTTCATACCCCAAGCATTAGCTGTCCTGACTACATTAGTATCTAAATCTACCAACAACACATAAACCACATAACATGCACACATAATACCGGTTAACATTACAAAGTTACCTGATGGCACACAACTACTCAGATTGGCATCCCTTCCCTTTCCGTCCGATTCTCAGTTTAAGTTAAGGTTTATTTTGAAAATTTACCCATTTCACTTAACTTTGGCTCTGATACCAACTTGTAAGGCCCCATTCCCGGGACGCTTACAGCTGGTAAATCATTGCGCATAAAACATATACTTTACATTTAATCATACGTAAAACATTGCAGCGGAAACATAAAAATAACTTTTCATATCATTACAAATGCTTTTGCAATTTAATACAACATTCATTCAAAATATTGTCTTGTTCGCATTACAATGCAAAAACATTAATCAAAAAACGCCATCCAAAAGAGCTGAGTAGCCGCCCCGTGCCATCCTCAGCAATCATTACCTGCCATCTGGAAACACATAAAAATCAGCGTTGTTGAGTGAGTTCTAGTTTTATAATAAGACATACTTTCTTTCATTTAAACCGTTCTTTACTTTCACACGATCATACATCATACGTACACATAGATAATATCATTATTATCTTCATCATTCATTCGTTCATCATTTTTCTTTCTATCAACCATGAACTTTACCCTTCACTCACCTGGTACTGGGCCGAAGCCAATCATAGGCCTTCCATTACGATGCACTGCACCTCCTGGCCATAGTACCTAAGATAAAGTTCAGGCGTACCATTGTCATGTGCTATGCCCTTCCGTTCGTTGGTATTGGGCCGAAGCCTATCATAGACCTTCCATTACGGTGCATAGCACCTCATGGCCACAGTACCGAAGGCAAGTAACAATGGTTCCATACAAATGGTCAATCACAAAGAAAGACTCTGATGTGCATCCTTCTGGGGTGCGAACCCGCACACCGTTAGGCTAACACCTTACAAAGGGGCATGTCCCAACATACAAGGCTTGCAGGACTTTCATTACTTTCATCATTTGTTAATGCATGTATTCATCATGTTCCTCTTTTCATTATCTTTCACTTACATTACATAAGACTTTCATTTCATTCATTAACATTCAATGTAAAGCCACAAGAAATATACACATACATAATAAGGAACATCAACATACACAGTTATAATCATACGGGGCAACATCATTCATACATAACATACATCATGCATAAATATGCAAAATCATCATCATGCCCAACATAACCTCTATGATCTCAAGAGTCATCTTACATGAACTTACGGGAACCTCCCACGTCAAAACTTACATCTACACTTTCCCTCGAAAGTCAGTAATTAAACTACGCTTTCCTTGGGTACACCAGACCTACTTGGGCGTATGGGCACCCTTCAATCGCATGGCCTCCAGGTGACTGAACATCATGTGATTGGACGAATGCGGATGAACACCTATGCGAATGGACTCAATGTGGATGAGTCCCATGCGAATGGGCCCTCGGTCGTGCGAATAAACCCTCAATCGTGCGAATGAACCTCAATCGCACCCTAATCGGCCGTATGGCCTCCATTCGGTCACCTAGCCCTAGCTGATGCAGAATGCAGTTCATTCCGAACCCAATCTGCCATTTTCGACCTCCAAGCTCATCCAAACCCATTCTAAGCATAAATCAACCATCCTAAACCTTAGGAGTGCATACCACAACACCACTCAAGAACACACCAGCCCGGAAACAAACTCCAAACACATCAGACGCAAACACATACAAATGGTCAAACCCACACACATACAAAACGGGTTTTTAGATGTGTTCCAGCCCCAAAATTGACCAAAAACATTTAAAAGAGGGGTCCTAGAACTCACACAATCAACACCGAGAAGTAGAGCTTCGTTTGGACCCGCTACATGATGATTTTGCACCCTTGAATCTACTCAAACCAACCTTTTTCTTCTTTTTCTCCCCTTTCTCTCTTATTTCTCTCTATGTTGCAGAATTTTGGAGATGTGGGGAGGGTGTGGCTGCCCTCCCCTCTTATTCTCCTTCTCTTCTGACTTTCTCCTCGCGTTGGCGAGTTTGGTCCCTCGACTTTGGACTATTTCTTTTTCTTCCTTCGTCGGCTTCAAAATAAGTAACCAGGTGTTACAAAAATCCCAAAACATCACCTCACCCTTCCCTCTCTCTCCCCGACCTTCCGGCAGCCAACCGACAAACACCAGCGCGGCGCGCCGGCAGGGCCGAAAACACCCAAATAAACTGGTAGTTTGGAACTTATCGTTTGATAAGCGCATCTTGAAACCGTTGAACTCGTAGATGTGTTTCAAATTGATTGAAATAGCGGTTACAAGGGACACTCGGGGGTAAAACCCGATTACCATCAACACGAGAATCGTTCAACAATTAAAACTTATTAATAACCCAATTAAATGAGTTCAAACGTTGTCTCAACATTTCTAATTCACCAATGATTCCAATTCTAAATGAAATGATGAATTAAACCCCGAATTGAACCCATTTACATTCGTATTCAAATCACAACCATTTAGGTTTAGCCACATCAAATCGAGGCAATATAACAAAGTGGAATCATCTCATTTGATTCCTTTAACCTCTCTGTACACCCAATTGCTTGAAAGATCCATCGCAAATTTGAAATCGAACCCTCTGTTCATCACGAAAGAACCAAAGATAAACCAAAGTTAATCATATCAATTCGTTCATAATTAGGTAAGTTAAGCACACCTACACACTCGTCCTTAAATGGGAAACAAAAGCCCCATGATTATCAATGTTATCAGAATTGATTTGATGTTAAATTTGATCAAAGTTGATTCTAGAGTTTATGCAATTTGGGGGTTTCCATTTAATTTGTGTTTATAAAGTATGGGAATCGGATTCTAACATGCTTAGGCGCTCTCGCCTACTAGTTAAGATCATGCTCCTATCCTTGATGTCCCGGGTTCGAACCCAGGCACCCTCACTTTTTTTAAAATCGTTTTCTTTAACTAATTTAAATCCAGAAAATTCATATAAATTATAAAAATCATTTTTTAATGACAAAAATTATTTTTAATTACCAATTTTTTTTTGTAATTTTAATATTAAATACTTATATATATCTCTTAATAAAACAATATAACAAAAATCATTTCTAGTTGTTTACTTATATAATAGAGTTTAAGTGATAGCTTAAATCAATAAATTATTATGGGCCCAAACGTTATCTTTAAATTATTAATGTTTAAATCATGATTATTTCAAATAATTATAAAATTTTATTCAAATTTTATATTTAAACTTATTAATTATTATAAATGATCTAATTTCATTTCTCTAAATTAAAATACTTAAATGGTATATTTCTTTTTCATTGAATCAATATATAACTGATTTAATTAATTACCAAAATTGACAAATTTCACTTGAAACCCTAGTTCATGTTTAATCGTTAATATTACCTCTAAGCTTAACCTTGAAATATATACGTTAGGTAACTTGTAAAACGAATAGTTTGAGCATCGTTTAATTTCTTGTTATCTCTTATTTATCTATCAAGTGAGTTTTCATGCCACTCTTTTACTTTATTTCACACTTTTTTGGGGTGAAACATGTTAACGTATAAACTTACACTTGTAAAGATCTTGATACTTGTAAATGCACATGCAATTCATCTTTACTTTTTGTCATGGTGAAACATGTTAACGTATAAACTTACACTTTTTGTAATATCGTGAGCCTTATATGATGGACATTATATGTTAACAATCATTAACTATTGCTAGCCTGGCGACGTCATAGATCTATGGGCCTGACAAGCCTATTTGGTGCTAAAGCCGAGTTTATTGCCCGCTCCTAATGATGTATGCTTGTTCATCATGGGAACCAAGTGCACTTAGCTAATCGTTATAACTTGTAAATGATATTCTTGGTCAAGGTTGATTGTAGCTATAGGTTATTTATAAACTTGCTTTATTTGTAACCATTGACATGATTGCTACTTGTAAACTTATATATATAATATATATATATATATATATATATATGTATGCTTAACCCATGGAAACTCACCAACTTTCAAAGTTGACCCTTTACTTTTAACATGCTAGATCTAGGAACAATAGATCTAGATCATTTTATATGGGCTTAGAACTTTAATCAATACTTGTAATGAATGATTATAACTTATCATTTTGATGTATGCATTATGTATATAGGTTAACCCATATGTGTGTTGATTGGTTTATAAGGGCAGGTACAACTATTATAATTGGAGAATTACTGAAATTGATCAAGTGTAAGAAACATCTACGGATGACCATTTTGTTCTTCCGTAGATATTTTCTTACAAGTAAAATACATCCGAAGATCATTTGCGGATGAACAACTAGCTCTGAAGTTGGAAGTGAAGATCCCTTCGTAAGAGAAAGATAGATTCGGAATAACAAAGTAACTTCAGAAGAACAAGATAGCTTTGGAAGAACAAAGCACCTTCGGAAGAACAAGACTCTTGCGGATTAACAATCACCTATGGAAGACTATGCAGCTGCGGAGTCCAAACACTTGTATTTAAAATAATACAAGTGTTACAAGTCAACAAGACAGTTGTGCAAATCATGTTTGCTTATTAATTGTGTTCATATCATTGTGTTTGTCATAATCATCATTCATTATATCTGGTATCATTCATCAAACAATTAAACAAGGTTAATGTTGATTCCGTAATTATTAACTTGATTTCCTTTAACACTAATAATTATTGATTGTGATCCTTGGATTCATAGGTGGTATCAAAGCCAAGTGCTCATTGATTTAGATCGATTGATCTATAAATGTTAAAAGTGTTAAATTGTTTGCTTATTTTTAATTAGATTTGTCAGTTTTGCATTTGCTGATTAGATCGACTGTTTGTTTTAAAAAACAACTTGTTTTTGTGTGAACACAAAAAACGTTAATGAATTGTCTTTCAGCAAATACTATTCCATTACTTGATTAACTTAGATCAATATTCAAATAAACTAAATAAGAGATCTGGGTTATTGATTGACATCATCAACTGTTCAAAACTTTTTGAACTAGTTCATTAACAAAATCCTTGATTTGATAATTAATTATCTTTAAAAGGATTGAGTGATTCGTGACCTCAATTGCTTAGTTTCTGTTAAGTTTTGTCACTAATAATTCATCACTCAAAAGATACTCTGTAATAGTTAAAATTTTAGACTTTGACTGAACATAAGTAACTTTGGTGGATCATCCTACCAACCTCCAAAGTTGGAAACTAAAGCAGATTTTAAGTCCTGGAAAATCAAGTTCAGGATTCATGTGAATTATATAGACTCTGACTTATGGTTTCAATAACTAAAGGTCCTTATATTCCACCCACTCTTAGGCTGGATTACAATAACAATAATTAACCCATAAGTACAAAGGATCTGTCACGTGATGATATTAAGAAGGTGAAAGTTGATATTAAAGCATACAACTGGCTTAGTATGGATTTACCTAAAGAAATATTAATCATATGTGAAAATTATAAAACAAAAAATTCTTCATACACTTTGTGAAAGGAGTGATGAAATCAGAAGCATTAGGAGAGATACTCTTCGTTCACAATATGAAACATTTCATCATATTGAGGGTGAATTGATTCCTTAACAACTTCATAGATTTATGCAACTTGTAACATAGATGAATATCTTGGAGTTGAAATATACAAATGAGGAGTTAAAAAGAGACGCTCCATACTTTTGCCTTAAGTTGGAAGCAAACAGTGTCCATGTTCAAGAACACCATTGACCTCAAAGCAACTGTTTAGATACATTGGTAGCTAAAGTTGAGGCTCTTGAAATGGATGAAAAATCAAGAAACAAGAGTGTGAAAATATATGTCCTCGCCCTATCATTTTAAAGAAACAAAAAGTGCTGGAAGTGCCTTTATTTCCAACAATGATAGTGACAACTCTTGTATTTTGAGCGAAGGTGAAGTGGAAGTAAGTTTCTATCCTTCAAAACCTTCAAAGAAATATTCTCAAAGTAAGTCAGAGAAAGAAAAAAGAAGATCTGATGACAGAAGAGAAACATCTACAACAAAGTTTTCATCAAATTTCAACCAAACTGAGCCCATCACTGTTGTTCTAGATCAGAAGAACAAAAAACAGCCTTTGCAGCTTTTAGTTCAAGTTTTCAAGCTTACCTGGGAAGCTCCTTAACGTCTGCCAACATTTTGCCAGCAAGACTTGGAAGAACTACACTGTAGGATCGATTATGTCACTTAACACTTGGTTTTTCTCTCAAACTCCCTTAAACTACACATAGATGAAGTAGAGTCTCTCTAAGAGTTGATAATAATATAATAAGTAACAATGAACATAGAAAGATAATTTTCAAGGTATTTGCATATTGCTTCTCAACTCAAAGTATTACAAGACTCTTACAAGCATATTACATGAGTTACAACAGAAACTATATATAATACTACCTAGAGCCAGATATACTTTGATACCAGCTGGAATCCTCTAGGTAAAGCAAATACTACAAGTTATAGTTTAAGGTATCTTAGATAATGCCTTATCTAAGATATGGTAGTCATGACATGTCCATGACTTATCTTTTGTCACAAACTAAGTTGGCAACTGTACAAACTAATAAAGGTGAACAGTGGAATAAAGTATGGTCAACTACATGGCTTTTGAGAAAACGCCATGCAGTATCTCAAAGGTCTGCAGCGGAGTGTCAGGGACACCATACTTATGTCCACTAGTTCATAGTAGTGTCTTCTGGAGGGTAGTTGGCTTCAGAAGACAGGTTCTTCCAAAGCCACTTATATTTTGGAAGTGGCTACTTCTTCCGAGGCTTGAGGACTTCTTCTTTTCATACTTCAGAAGTTGTCATCTGATCTTTTCTTCTCAGACTTGTTCTTCGGAAGTGAACACTTTGACTTCGGAAGTAGAGTTTGTCTTCGAAAGTTATCTTGCACTTTTGTCTTTGAAAGAACTCTATTCCTTCAAAAGTTCCACACTTAGCTTTAGAAGTCTTTTATTAGATAACCAAATAGTCTAAGTGATTTGGTTTTGGTTTCACCAGCCTTCTTCTTGATCCAACAAACTCCCCCTAGGCTGATGCTACAAAAACCTCACTTGTTTCTGCTTTTCCAAACTTTTTGTACCAGGGAAGCAGATATTTATCTATTTCTTTGTTCTTCCCGAAGTTGTGCTAAGAAGTTTGTACAAATCATTAGTTGACAGGACATCCAGTCTATCACTCTGAATGATGTGCACCCTCTGCTTTGTCCCTTTAAAAAGAGTTAGTTGATAGGAGCTGTAATCATACTCCCATCTAACTATGAGTTCCAATTCAAGACCTTCCACCATTTGTAGAAAGGTTGTGCCTTGAGTGGTTGACCTTTCCTTGTCTTCCTTCTCTCTCAGTTTCAACTCCTCTTCAGTATTTGCTCTTGCGGTTAACTCAGCAAGATGAAGGATGCTAAGGTGACTTCTAATATGAGCAGCAGTTTTGGAGTTGGAGGGATTGGAGAATGGTTTCTCTGCTAACTCAGCAATGTCAAATCTGCTAGAGTGTAGCAGAGAGGAGGCATTCAGCCTGTTGCTTTCACCATTCTCTCTTTCCATAACAAAGTTGTGATAGGCTTCATCAAACCTCCACTGGATGATCTTTTTTCTAGGCCTAAGAGGTTGACTAGGAATCTTGTCCCCTTTCTTTGTATCCAGTAGAGTCACCAGCTTTCTTCTCTTCATCATTTAAGGAGTCAGAGTTTATACGAAGAAGTCTAGCAGCATGGTCCAGTGTTCCTCTGGGCAGATCAAGAAATTGATCTCTTGTGAGAGAACATGAAGATCCATCAACATAAGTCAGTTTGACAAAATCTTCCTCACAAGAGATGTCACTCAAGGTTGTGCAATTTGTGAGCTTTGTCTTGATTGCCTTGAACTCTTCTAAGGAGAGATTTTTGGAAGGCTGAGGGGATGGTTTGGAAGGTTGTGGTGTAGTCGTTTTGGAGAGTGTTTTGGGTTGGAGGATGGGTAGTTTAGGTGGTTGAGGTGAGGAAGTAGGTAAGGATAGTGGTGTAGGTTCAGGTGTGTTGGGTTCAGTTTTGATGGGGAATGGAGAGGGAGTTGGTTCAGGTTGGGTTGAGTGGTTGGCTTGAAGATCATCCCCTGTACCCTTCTATACATCCTCTTTCCTTTTACCCATACGAATGTTAGCCTTGATTTCACTAACAATTTGTTGAATTGTCTTTTCAGACATGGGTGCCACCTGCCTACTAGAGAAGCCGTGAGCCTGGAGATAGTCTTTCATCCAGGCTTTCTCACCTATCTTCTTGGTCGTAGTGACCCTAGCTTCTTCTTCTTTCTTTTTCTTCTCCTTCAACATCTCTCTCGTAGCTTTCTTTCTCTCTTTCTCCATTTGATCTTTCTCTTTGTTGAAGAGCCATAGGATCGTATCATCATTACATGGAGATAGTTCTTGAAGAGACAAATCTCTGGAGGTTAGGAAAGACATCCTTTCCCTCCGAAGCTGCAGATCAGCTTCCCTCTTTTTCTTTCTTCCTCTAAGGACAACCATGTTGCTTCCTTTTATTGTTCACTCTACAGCTTGGTTGGTTTTTCCAGCTCTACTAACTCCTCTAATGGTAGTAGGAGTATGTCTTCATTGGCAGCTCCAAGCTTGATGAGCTTGTCAATGATCTCTACCTTCTTCATGTTGTTGACTGCCTCCTGGTTGGCTGTAGCTGCTTTGGAACTGGCAGCTAACAAATTCCCAGTTGAAAGTCTACCTTTTCTTTTAAGCTTTTCAATCCATTCCTCCTCCTAAAGCTCTTCTGCAGTCATTTTCTTCTTTCCTTTATTATCCTTTAGGTGCTTGACTTGGTGGGTCTTTGAAGGAGGGTTCAGATTGTAAGAGAGATAATGAAGATGTCTTAGCTAGAGGTTGATTGAGAAAGTCCTCACCATTCACCTCAGGTGCCAGCTCTAGAATTGTATATGTGATGATTAGATCCTCGGACAAGGAGAATAGTCCTTCCGCAGCTTTAATCCCAGCTTCGAAAGATTCATTTTGTTCTTTCGAGGCTTCGACTTCAGCTTTGTAAGTTTGAGGGAGTGTAGTATCTGTCCCAACTGTTTTGGTTTCTGGGTCATTAGTCCTCATTTCCCCTTTGAATTTAATCTCAGGTTCCATTTGGACCTTAGGTTGACAAACTTCTTCCATAGTAGTAGAAGGTGCACTTATCCTCTGAAGCTCTTCAGCTTCAAAGTACATCATAGCCGCATCAGGGCTAGGCTGATCTAGAGAGGATCTCAATAGAAACTTGGGGAAGAGCCTATAGAGATCTTTGAGCATCCTTGGGTCTATCTGCAGTACAACTTAGGATGGCTTAGGAAAGGTAGTTGCAGTGGGAGCCGAATATCTTGAAGTTGAAGTTTGGCTCAGTGGTTCCTTAGATGTTGTCTTTGAACACTCTCCCCCTTTTTGGTAGCATCATCTTGAGATTTAGATGAGCTGGAGGAAGAAGTCAAGGAGACCTGAATGGGTACATGCCTAACAGATCTTTCAATCTGTTTCTCAGCTAGTTGAGCCTTGAGACTGTCAATCTCAAGTTGCTGAGTGGTGGATCTATCCTCTAAAGTCCTAACCTGGATTCAAGATTTGAGACTTTAGAAAACCGGTCTTTAATGGTGAATTGCATTTTTCCCTCATCTTCTTTTGAAGAATCATAGGGAGATGAGGTAACATACTTGGTATGTTCATCCTCACCACCAGATATGGTTTCTTGGCACCCTGGTTTCCCTTGCTTAATGATTTATCTTTCAGAGTTATCAAAAGGCATGGTTGCCATAGATTCAGTCTCAGAAATGTTATCACTGTCCAGAAGGTCCATTGAGGCACCTTCTATAGTGTGCAGCTGAATCTGCATGATCACCTCCACATCAGTGGGACTCAACTCAGTAAATGTTTGCTGATGGGGGCTAGAGATAAGGGGTCTCTCTAGGCTCTATTGATCTTTAAGAGAGTGTTGTAGATCACTTCATTGCCATGGAGAGATGTAATCCTTCTCAGTTTTGAGGAGATGGTCAGTAAAGGATAGAGAGGTTAAACCTATGACCCGGGACCTTAATCAATGTCTACAGGCATTGAACCTATGTGGGGTTGTCCCTTTTTGGCTGCTCAGAGGAGAATAGATACTCACCCTGAGGGCTTTCAGTTTGGGTTTCGGGCTCATGGGTTTGAGACTAAAGAGAATGAATACCCATATTGAGGTCAAATGTGAAGGATGGTAAGACCTCACACTGAGTGGGAGCCCATTGTTCCACTCTAGTCCTTTTGGATTGAACAGGAGGAGCTAGTTCAATCAGAGAAGACTGAACAAGGGTTCGTTGGGGTTTCTTTGATATGTGATGGTGATAGGATGAGAAGGTAGGTTTGGCAATATGATGGTAGTTGCTTGTGCAGGTTCATCACCTGTGGGTTAATAGGGATGTCACCAGGAGCTATTTGCTCAGCCATACCTAGAAGCAGGGTAGTGTATCTTCTAGTGAAATTGGTGGACACTTTCTTTAAAGTCTTGAAGATGGTTGGCCTCATGTGATGGACAGTCAGAGTAGCTGCATAGACAAGCTGACTCTGGTCCAGTTCACAGTTGATTATCTGCTGGAGAAATCTGGACACATAAAGAATGTTTCCCGCTAGAGATTTCCTATGAGATTGGTCAGCACAAATCTTAAATAGTTGAATCTAAGGCTTCTCATAGTTTGTATGGAATTTGATCCCATCCTGTAGAGAATATGTATAGAGGCTGAAGCAACCAAAGTCTTTCTACATTCATGCTGCACAAGTACTGAAGAAGAATGCTTTAGAAGTTTGACACATGCAACAGAAATATTCTAAGTGTGAAATCTTCCGAAGCAAAGACCAATATCTTCCGAAGCCAAAGATGACGTCTTTCGAAGCTTTAAAGACAAAGTCTTCCGAAGCTCCACACTTGAAGACAAATGTCTTCCAAACCTTTAGTAACATGCTTTATCTGATGTACTTTTCCATAAAGTTGGACCCCTTTCCACTGCAACTCTGTAAAGTCACCAACTTACATGAGTTGGTGAAAAGATCCATGCTTTGGGTAACTGTATATTAAGATCTTGAGTCTGTAAACTTTCTACTTCATGTACTCTATCCATTTTGTAATAGATAAGGATGTGAGCTATGGCATGTCATAATCACAAAGTCAAAAGGGCAATCTGCCTTTTTGGCTCTACAATTGATTTTGTTTTGTGTCAGTTTCTATTCAACCCTTTAAGACCTGGACTGTATCCATCCAGATGATCTAGAGTACATGGAGATAGTCCAACAGATGGCTCTTCTCACTCATAGAGCCAAGAAGTTCTACAAGCAGACTGGAAGGAAGTTTCCAAGCAATGCAACCAGTGGAAAGTTTGGCCTGGACAAAGGCAAAGTCAAGTGTTAAACTGTAACTTGATGGGCCACTTTGCTAGGGAGTGTAAGTGTTAGGATCTGGTGTTTGAACGAAACACCAACTAATTAACGTGTTAAACCAAACCAAATAGTGCAGAATCCTATTTGATTGGCGATCCAATCAATGAGAATGCAGGTAGACACAATAATGTAGTATCTAACGTCAAGAATTGATTAGGAATCGATCTACAGTGTTCTATGAACTTGGAGTACGAACTTAGAGGCTTCTGGACGGTTAGGGTACGTCTAGAGTCAAGTGGATTGAATGCTTATGTTTTTCAACGAATTAGGTGGTATTTATAGGTTAGGGTTGCTCATTCGGGCGACTGAACCATTAGCATCGTTCAGTCGTGCGATTGAGTTATACGGTTGGTCCATTCGCCCTACTGAGTGTTCAGTCGTGCGAATGAACCAATCTTATGTGACAATCATACGACTGATCCAGTCTCCTGGTTCAGTCGTGTGACTAAGTCATTCACATGAAGTTGTTCATGCGTATGGTCCATTAGCATGGGCCATTCGCATGATGACTTCATGTTGTTAAGTTTGAATGTATTAAACATAATAAAGTTATTTATATTAAAACAATCAACTACAAACCTACATAATAAAGTCAATATGTGTTAATCAACTCATTAATGAAATATTAAACAAGACAAATCACAAACAAATATTCTCATTTCATTAAGTAACCAATATTAAGGTATTCAAGACATATTACATTAAGATCAGAATCTAGGTACATATATGTATCAACAAACTCCCCCTTGGACATAGATCTATCTATTGTCTAATATCTTTCATAATTTCCTCAAACTTCTTGTACTTAGCTTCTTTGGTGACTCCTGTATTTATCTCGAAGGCAAAACAGAGTCGTATCACTTTCTGGAACTACAAAGCTTGTACAATATCTTGTGAGTCATAGAACAGTGGCCACTTGTATAATGTATAAACATCTTTTGCTGACAAGTTGGTGAGCCACATCGGGTCAAACACCCTAATGGTTTCCATTGTACCATTCCTGTTCAAGATTATCACGGCCTCTCCCATTCTCCAATCGTAGTACCACCATTTGAAGTGTGGAGTGAAGTCCTGTGGCATCTCACATAGTGGGATCTTTGACATTGTACGTGGTGGACTCCACTTCAACACTACTCTTGGTTTGCCAGTTATGGCGTCAACCTCAGATCTTCTAATGTACCTCGTTGGTTGTTGAGGTTTGAAGTTGACCCATCTAGTGTGGTACTCCCTCTTTAGGGCTGCTTCAAACCATCCTGACATCTTACGAGGGTCAGCGTATAACAATTTTAACTTTGCTAACTGGTTAAGCTCAAAACCTGGAAGAGTCTTCAGGTCGTGTGGGAACCTGAAGTACTCAATTCCCTTCTCAAGTTTAACCGCATAAATGTTGAGGTCCTCAAAATGTGCCCACGCAATGATTCTGCCTGCCACCTTTTGATGTTTCTTGACCTTATACAATTTGGTGTAGGCAGTTGACGTTGAAGCGCTGCATTGGGCTCTTATCTCCTTAAAAACATGCTGCCCATTCTGCCTTTTTGATGTTCACTTCAGCATCTTTGGCTTGGGCCTTATCTTTATCTTTTCCGAACTCTTGCTCCATCCTATCCAGAGTCTCAAAAGTGTCACTGATAAGAGTGTCTCCCAGATTAGGAATGACAGTTCCCTCATTGTCAGTGTACTCTGGATAGTGTTGTGTAGTGACATCTTCTGTCTCAATCTCATCGACATCCTGAAGCTCATCGTCACTCTCTACATGCACAGTCGGAGCATCTTTCACAATCTCTTCAGCATTCAACTTGAACATTTCGGCTATTTGCTCGTTAGTGAGATTGTGAATGATTTCTCCTTCTTCAGGAGTATACATTACCGATCTCCTGACAATACCCTGCAGATCAAGAATCAATATGAGTTGAGTCTTCACCTGTTGGAGGGGAGCAATATCATAGTCATCCCGTTGAAAGTTTGGATCTGCTTGATTTAGACATTCAACACAACAGTCATTAGTTAATAATCAAGACAGAAACGTTGACATTAATCATAAACATTCATTACATTAATTTGATACATGATCCAAATACATATGATTTTAAATAGCTAGAAAAAACATCTAAGCATTACTCTTGTCCTGGATCATCGACTCTTCTTCTGACGGGGCGGATGTGGAGGCACCTTGATGAGTCGTCCTTTCTTGTGCTCTTTTAGTCCTCCTTTCTTGTGCTCTTTTAGTCCTCCTTTCTTGTGCTCTTTTAGTCATCCTTTCACTAGCAGATATGGCACCCGCAGCAGATGAGTCGTCATAATCATCATCATCACCAACATTATCGCCAGCATCACCAGTAGCATCAGTATCATCATCACCATCATCATCCTCATCATCACTCTCATCATCATCATCATCACTTCATCATCACTATCATCCCCATCCCCTTCCTTGATCTTAAGGGATCGAACTTATTTGACAAAAGAACCTCAGGGTGAATATGCTTTGCTCATCCTCAAATCTATGCAAGAAGAAGTTCCAGACTCTTTTTTTGGTCTGGAACAAATGCGGATGAGTCAATGCGGATGGCTCATTCGTGCGATTGAACATACGACTGGTCCAGTTGCATGATTGAACATACGACTGGTCCAGTCACACGAATGGTCCATTTGCATGGCCCAGTCGCAAGAACGGGTCTGCATGCAGATTTTCAGATCTGCAGCCGCCAGGGCTGCCCAAAACCCTAATCTGATGAATTTTACATGAACCGAAACAAAGTAGGCATCATCAGATTTGTAGGGGAGATCAGAATGTGGTTTCAAGTTCAATTTTAACATAGAAACACCAAACGTACCAAGATCTGAGCAAAGCACGAAGAACACGAAGTGGGTTTAATGTCAAGATGTGAAATTTGATCCAGAAATCAAGAGCTCGGGTTGCTAGAATGATTGTTAGATCATTCCAGCAGTAACCGGCTCTAATACCAATTGTGAAGTCGGCTGGATCGGTAAACGTCCGAGCATGTTCTGACGGAGGGATAAACAACAGCACAAACCAAAAGTCAAACAATAATATGAACTATAATGAATGGTTTCATTGATAAAACCTAATGATTACAAGCTCGTTACAACATAAGAATCAAGACTCTTGGCAAGGGGAGATCGAGCATGATCTCCCCTCTCATCCGGCAACCCTAGGCTCCGGGCAGACTTCCTCTAAAAAACCCTTAATCTCTCTACACATTGAAACTAGTATATATAGGCCTCGGCCCATATTAGATGCGACTGGGCCCATTCGTGCGACTGGACCATGCGTATGGTTCAATCGTACGATTGGACCATGCGTATGGTTCAATCGTACGATTGGACCATGCGTATGGTTCAATCGTACGACTGGACCATACTTATGGTTCAGTCTTACGAATGTCCTAATCGCATTTCTCAGTCCCATGACTGGTCCATTAGCATGGCTCAGTCGTACGACTGAGTCTCATTCGCATATGCTCCTGCGAATGACCCAATTTCATGTGTTTACAACATATCAGGTGTATTACATTAAGCCTAGACTGTTCGACAAGCGATGGACACACTATATATGACTATATATGCTCCAACAGTAAGGCACCTAGAACAAATGGTAGCCAAACACAGTCCAGACCCAACTATAGTGACAAAGCTTCCCAGAATGAGAAGCCAAAGTAGCAGGCTGTTGTTGCTGTTGAAGATGGAAGCTTTAACTAGAGCATTCAGGTGGAAGATGCTTCTCCAAACAAAGCACTGATGGTAGATCATGATGAAGCCAAGGTATTGGAACATGTCTGTACTCTTGAATGCATTGCTAAAGTAAATAGATACATGTCCTATAACTTGGAGATGAGATTTGATCTTGAGTCCTTAAACATTTTAAAAGCTGATTTTAGAAAGCTTGAAAATGATTATAAACTGAAGATAGAGGACTTAGAGAAAACTATTTCAGTTCTAAAACATGAGCATACAAATTTTAGGACTCAAATCAAGGATCTCATAACCAAGCTGACTGAGTGCTAGGCTGAGCTTGTGATCAGCAAAGCCAGGACAGACAAGTGTGTTCTTGAAGAAGAGACCTTCAAGAACATGATATCCTCATCCCTGCATAACAAAGTGTGCTATCAAAACAAGCAAGGACTAAGATCAAATGAGATAGCTCCTCCAAACACAATCTTGTCTGAAAGATCACCTAGGTGTCGAACTTTTGAAGATGAGCTTCCTTTTATAGATCCTTTGAGTGAAGAGGATGAAGAAGTGATAGTGAAGAATTCCTCTGAGAAGAGTGAAGAGGAGGATTCTAAGAAGGGACACTATCCTTCTGAGGAGAAAAAGAAGACTGTGATGACCAAGTCAATGAGGAAGAACTTGATCAGAATAAGCAAAAGGAAAGTTTTTATTTCTGTCAGTTTTGAAGTAGTAAAGACTGAACACATCAACCTAAACTCTTCTGCTAAGAGTTTTGCTTCTTGTTCAAATCATCTCTATACCAAAAGAAGACTGATCTACTGTGTACCACTGCTACATAGCCTGGACCATCAAACTCCATGAATAGTCCATAGCCCAAAAGGATTATCTCAGCATATGTGACCAAAGTCAGTCTTGTTTCAAGAAGGCTCTTGGGAAGAAGAAAATGGAGTGTGTTATGTGTGAGGGTACTACTCATCTTGCTAAGGATTGTCCATACAATCCTAAGGGTACTCTTTACATGATCAAACCAAGGACTTCCAAGAGTTCTAAGAAGATTCAAGCTTCGGAAGGAAAATCTGTTTTTTTCGGAAGCTCCAAATCTAAGAAGAAGGCAAGTGGAAAATTGCCTTCGGAAGAAAAGTTGGTGTCGGAAGAAAGGAATACTTCTGAAGCACTAAAGTCTGCTGCAGTGTCTGCAAAATCTTCTGAAGGCTCAGTCATCAAAACTTTCAAAGTATCAAAAACTTCTAAAGTGTTGAAGGTCAAGTCCAAGACTCCAAAGGTGGTGTGGAAGTCTAAGAAAGACCAAGTGACTAAGAATTCTCCATCAACAATAGCTCAAGATCCTCCTAGCACAACAATAGGATCTATTACTATTGCATTACCTTCTATTTCTCTTAATAAGCCCAATACAAGTAAGGCTTGGGTTTCCAAATGTAACTAATCATTTTCTTTGTGTAGGGACAGCTGAAGACAAACAAAAATATCTGGATCATTGACAGTGGCTGTTCCAGGCACATGACAGGCAATAGGTCACTACTCCAGAACTTTGACAGGATTGATGGAGGGCTAGTTGCCTTTGGAGGAGATGAAGGTGGTTACATTTCAGGAAGGGTCATGGTCACAAATGGTAAGCTCAGCATTGAAAAGGTAAACTTTGTCAACATGCTCTTTACTAAGCATGAGTGCATTGTTCTCAAGCCTGGGGTGGTCATTCCTCATGAGCATATTTTTCTTAGAGCCCCCAGGAAATGGAACATGTACAAGATGAATCTGCAAGAAACATCTCCCTCTAGAGAAGTTTCATGCTTTCTATCTAATGCAAATATTGATGAGTCTTTCCTATCGCATAAAAGAATATGCCATGTAAACTTCAAAAACATGAATAAACTTATTAAGAATGATTTGGTAACTAGAATGCCAAAGAAAGAGTTACAAGTGATGACCATTGTGTTGCATGCCTGAAAGGGAAGCAACATAAGGTATCTCACAAGCCTAAGGAAAGGAACTCCATCACTACACCTACACTTGTTACATATGGATCTCTTTGGCCCCACCAGTGTAATGAGTCTAGAAAGGACCTTTTACTCCTTAGTGATCACAGATGACTTTACAAGATTCATTTGGGTCTTTTTTCTTAGAACTAAGAATGAGACTCTTGAGATTCTAAAGAATTTCATCTTGAAGATTAAGAATCATCTGATCACAAGGTCCAAATCATAAGATGTGATCAGGGAGCTGAATTGAAGAACAAAATCCTTGATGCATTTTGTGATGAAAAGGGTATTACAAGACAATACAGTGCTCCCAGGACTCCTCAGCAGAATGGTGTTACTGAGAGGAGAAACAAGACACTGATTGAAGCTGCAAGAACCATGCTGTCTGACTCTAAGATGCCCATCACCTTCTAGACAGAGGCAATCAACACTTCCTGCTATGTGTAGAATAGTGTTTTAGTAGTTAAGACTCATGGCAAGACTCCTTATGAACTTTGGCACAAGAGGAAACCTTTCATTGGTTTTCTCAGGTCATTTGGTTGTCCTTGCACCATCTTGAATACCAAGGATCCAATTGCCAAATTTGCTGAGAAATCAGATGATAGACACTTCATTGGATACTCTTCCCATGCTAAGGCTTACAAAGTATACTGTTAGGATCAGTGCACTATGTTTGATTGATTAGAGAGTATAGCAGCGGAATTCTAATAATGAATTAGCCAATTCACAAGAACGAAACGATATTCAATGAAGAACGAAGACGGTTATAGAAAGAGAAAATTCTGCAAATATATTTCATTCAATATTTGCTTTCGTGGTAACGGAATGTCACAATTACAATTAGGTCGACACCTCTTATATAAGATATGTGACGTCTGCTGATGTCACTTGATAGTGACATCTAACAGAATTATTTCAACTAAAACACAACTACTGAAGATGTCAAAACAGCTGACATCTCCATACAAAAATACCAAGTGTTATCAGTTTCTATAACTACTAAAAAACATAGAACTACTGAAACTACAACGACTGAAGAACAAGCTCTTCATTCGTTTTACAAAACTACTGAAAGTAAAAACATAAAACTACTGATATCACAACTACTGAAGAAGTACTCTTCAGCCGTTGTGACAAACTACTGAAACTTCAGTACTTGATCTTCAGACTTGAACTTCAGACGTTTCATTAGCTGATGACTTCAGTAGATATCATCAGCTGATGTCTTCAGTCTTTGTCTTCAGACTTTGTACACCAGTTGTTGATCTTCAGCACTTGTAAACTCTTCAGCTGTTGTACTTCAGTACTTTGGTCTTCAGCTTCAGCACTTGTGTTCTTCAGCTGTTCAGCTTCAGCATTTGTGTTCTTCAGCTGCTCAGCTTCAGCACTTGTGTTCTTCAGCTGTTGAACTTCAGCACTTTAGTCTTCAGCTGTTGAAGTTTTCAGCACTTGTCGAACTGCTGATGAAGCTTTCAGCAGTTTTTGTGATATCATGTGGGACTTAGAGGTTTTCTGATCTTGGCTCATTGGTTCTTTTGGTCCAACAAACTCCCCCTGAACCAATGCAGCCAAAACCTCTAATTTATTTATTTTCTCACTTATTGTTGGCAAAAAGGTGGTCCTTTTCCTTCTTGATCAGTAGAGAAGATGACCCATATAAGCTCCGGCCTGGGAAGAAATCTCAGATATTTGTTTGGCAAGATATGAATGGGAACTCTGTTTTGGGGAACTGGACACAGAGTTGTTATCCATTCTTGAGATCTACTTCCCGTGTATAAGCCTGTAGGATTCTCTGGTGTATGCCCTGAGAAACCTGATTTGTTCTTCTATGGTCAGGTTCTCGGCTTCACCATCAAACAATCCTTCTCGCCCATACAGCTCTGAGATGTACTTGGCCTGTTTACCATTTTTGAGCTCAACTGTTGTAATCTGTCTGTATGCAAACTCATCAGGATGAGTCCCTTCAAGTAACATACTGAGCTCATTTTGTTTGAAGTTCTCAAGCCTCTTGTAGACTAACCCCTTTTTAATAATTCTGTTCTCTAACATCTTTTGGGGTGGTTGTTTAGTCTCATAGGCCTTCTTGAAGTCTTCGACAATCTCCCAGGGTGATACTACAAGGGCCACTGTGATCTCTTCATCTACGATCCTTTTGACTTGGCCCTTGTATCTCGAAGGAATTTCTTTCTTTATAATCCTGTGAGCCACCCTAGGATCAGGCCATACTCTCACCTTTTCCTTCTGATATTGAAATGTGTTGGCAAGAGTGTACAACCTCAGAGCTTCTTTCTTCATACTAATAATTGATGACGAAGCAGCATAAGTTTTGTCAATGCTTTTCAGCATTTCATCATCATGAAGCTTTTGCTGCTGTTCTTCTTCAATCTTTACTTTCACAGCATCCATCTGTGAGGTGGGAGTGATGGGCATGGGTTTGGCTTTCGCCAATGTTAGAACTGCAGACAGAGGCAGCCTATCTTCTTCCACATCATCCTCTTCTTCTTCTTCTAGCCTCAACACCCTTCTCTTCTTCTTCTTAGGTGCATCATCGGCTGTTGGTTTAGATGGTAAGGGAGTTGGTTTTGAAGGTTGAGGAAGTTTGGATTTGGGCTTTGAGATTGGTTTGGAGATTTGAGGGGTAGGTTGTTTTTGAGTGGGTGAAAGGGAAGGTTGTTCTAGCATTTTAGTTGTGAGTTTAGCTTTTGTAAGTCTTGTCATTTCAAACCTTTTTCTAGCCCCAACCTCATCAAGGGCTTCAATGATAATCCCCTTATGGAATTGCTCAGACAGACAGATTCTGGTGGCTATAGCCAGAATACTGTCTCTGGTCCATGCACGAATCTCCATCAAAGATCTTCCTAAGTATTTGGCAATGAAACGAATCATGATCTCCAATCTCTCCTTTTCCGTACATCATACCCAGCCCATCTGGTTTGAATCTCCTCCACTTCCAACTTCCCGATCTCACTATCTAATGTGGCTGTATCAAAACCTTCCTTGAAGAGTTGCTCAATGATTTTGTCTATGGATCGGCTGTGTGTGTCATCTGCATCTTTTACCAGCTCTTCCAAGGATTTTTCTTCAGCAGTAGGTTGATCATCAACACTTTTCTTTCTTTTGTAGGTGATCAGTTGTTGTTGCTTTTCTTTTTTCAACTCCTGGATTTGCTCTTGTGCCTTCTCATCCTCAGTTCTTTTCCTCTTCTTTTCTTTCACTGCAGTACTCTCCCCCTTTTTGGATGCATTGGTGGTAGGGGTTTGTACCGCAGAAAGTGTCTTTTGCACAGCATTATCAATGAGTGGTTGTAGAGTTGAGGAAATCCTCTCATCAATGGATTTATAAACAATGTCATTGATAATGGGAGTGATGAGAGGTATGGATTGTTGGAATACAACAACCATCTGCTCTGGGGGGTTCTGTCCCGGAGAGATAGTGCCAAAAGCAGAAGCTGGAGGCTCAGTGGAGTGAGAGGGTGAAGTGTTTGGGGAACCTTCAACTGAAGGTGCCATCTGTGGGTTGGTGGAGGCAGATGGTCTTTGTTACTTAGAAGTTTTGGCAAGTAGCTCTTTGAGTCTGCTCACCTCCTCCTCCAGGATGGTGTTTTGGGCGATTACATCGTAAAAGAAGCCCAGGTCATCATCAGTAGATATTGAATCACCTGACCTCCTGATAGGATCAGGATGAACATGCACTGAGTGTAGCTCAGTTGTAGCATGTGCCCCTTTGTCTCGGAACTGGGGACTTCTTGCCTCAGGACTGTGTCCGTCATCAGCAGTTGCCTCTGGTAAGGTCTTAGTAATGGTACCAACTACAACCTGATCATATGCTGACACAGGAGAAGTGGCAGCCTCACCAGAAGTTCCAATCTCCATTGCTACACCAGGAGAAGGAACATTGTAACCCCTATGCTGTGGGTTCTCAGCTGCACTTTGGTCCTCCCCCTCAATGGTAGAGGTGTTCCCAGTAGTAATTGGTATCTGGGGAGGGGGTGAGGAGTGCAACTGAGTCAGCACTTGTGCAACAAGCAATGTAGGACTTTGGGGGGCGGTTGCATGGGGAGAAGGGGTAAAAGCAGTCTGCACCTGGGGAGGATGGTGCTCTTCAATGGCAATCTCCTCAAGTGAGGAAGATAGCAGATGTGTGGGTACCCCTTGTGTGGTTGCTGCAGGCTCCTTTTGAGAGGAATCCTGAGCGGCTATGGCTGGAAGAGTCCTTATATCCACTAGGGGGTTATAACCAGTGGATATAGCCTGCGTTTGTGTTGCAGGGGCATCCTCAGGGGACTCATTTCCCTGAGTAGCCTTTTTGGTTTTCTTTTTGAGTGGGTTTGGTGGGGACTTTTGATTTGGAGGTGGTGGCTGGGGGTTCTAGCTGCGTGGGTTTGCGCAGCTTGGCAGCCAGTTTGAGTGATGGTCAGAGTTGTGCCAGGAGTATACTTCAGGCAAAACAGCCATAGCAGGGACTCCCAGGCCAACAAGTCCCTTAGCTTGAAGCTGGTTTGTTATTATGGCCATTATGAACCGCGGATATAATATCCAACGGTTAGCAGTTTGTTTTTGTGCCATATCCTTGAGCTCTGAAAATATTATTTCTGAAAAATTTAAAGGCTGTTTCTCAAGAATGGAGTACATTACCTGCTGCCACTTTGTAGAGATTTGATCCCAAGACGAAGTCTTAGGAGCCAAACAGACATTTACCATGTGAAAGATTAGACGTTCAGCATCATGGAAATGCTTCTTCAGTATGGTGGAGGCACTAAGGTTTCCCTGATATCCATGGTGGGCAAAGGATAAATCAGTTGTGCCCTTTGGATATCCAACAGAGAAGTGGCATCATCCAGGTGTAGAGTTTGACGAAGTATATCGGGAGTGATGACCACTTCGTGGTTGTTGACGACCGATCGGAGAGACGGTGTGTTGTTCTCCCCAGTGGTGAGGGTGACGTTCATCCAAAACTAGTTAAGGGATTCGGCATGAAGGATTGGATTGAGAAGAAAGGCCGTTTATAGGGTGACTGGACCATAAGATCAATAGCATTATCGAACTTAGCCCAGAATGGCGATTTGGTGAGGTAAGCTACACAGTTGTGTCGCGGTTTGAGTTGCATGGACGCCATTTAGGAGAGAGAAGTTTTGGAGAGATGAACGTTAGGTTTGAAGAAGATGAAGCTCTGAAGGATTAGGTTAGGGATATTTATAGGGTACGGGTTAGAAAACGACTGAAGGATTTGGTGTTAGTCATCAGTAGTTTTAAACGACTGTTGACATGGTATTACCCTTTCAGACGTTGAAACAGCTGAAGTCGTGGTTTTAGGCATCAGTAGTTAGAAAACTACTGAAGCCATGGTTTTGACTTCAGATGATGAAACAACTGAGGACTTGGTGTTTGTCATCAGTAGTTGTGAAAACTACTGAAGACAGTGGTTTTGTCATCAGTTGTTGTAAACAGCTGAAGACTTGGTGTTAGTCATCAGTAGTTATAAAACTGCTGAAGACATGGTTTTGCTTCAGTTGTTTAGAATGAAACAGCAGTTGTAGAAACAACTGAAGAGAAAGTTCTCTTCAGTAGTTTGCGTCAATTCATAGCCTTTCAGCTGTTTCATACTGTCCTCAACACTTACTGATCAGACTTTGCATCTGCGTTTCAGGTGTTTCATAGGACGTCAGTACTTATCTGTTTGTACTGATTTCAGTAGTTGTAACTACATCAGTAGTTTGGAACAGATAAAGTACTTCAGTACTTGTGAGGCATTTAGCCGTCAGTAGTTATAAAGACTACTGAAGGTGAAAGGACTCATCAGTACTTATATGTGACATGGTTACCAATGATCACCAGTAATTATTACTGAAATCATCAGCAGTTGTCACTTATTCTAGCTGCAGCATACCAAGCCTTAACAAAGGTTTGGAAAGTAGAACTATCCAAAGTCTTAGTAAAAATATCTGCAAGCTCATCAGCACTAGGCACAAACTTAGGATCAATCAGACCTTTTTCAAAGCAATCCCAAATAAAATGATGTCTGATCTCTATATGTTTGGTCCTAGAGTGCTGGACTGGATTTTTGACAATACACAGAGCTGAAGCACTATCCATTAATAATGGAGTCTTAGTCTCTGTAATGCCATAATCCAGAAGTTGGTTCTGAAGCCAGAGTACCTGAGAAGTACAACTTGTAGCAGCAATGTACTCGGCCTCAGCAGTTGATGTAGCAACAGATGTTTGTTTCTTACTCTGCCAAGAATCAAACAGTTGCCTAGGAATTGACAACCACCAGAAGTTGACTTTCTAGTTAACTTGCACCCTGTATAGTCACTATCTGAAAAAGCAACTAACTTGCAAGAGTGTCCAGTGGAATACCATAAACCCAGAGATTGTGTACCTTGTAAATATCTAAAGATTCTCTTGACTGCAATCAAATGAGACTCTTTAGGAGCAGCCTGAAATCTAGCACAAACACATGTAGCAAACATAATATCTGGTCTAGAAGCTGTTAAATACATCAAGGACCCAATCATACATCTGTAAAGTGTTTCATCAACAGCTTTACCTTTCTGATCAACATCCAGTTATGTGGTGTTGCACATGGGAGTAGAACAGGGCTTACAGTTTTGTAAATCAAACTTATTCAAAAGATCTTTTGTATATTTTGACTAATGAATAAAGGTTCCATCAGCCTTTTGTTTAATTTGCAAGCCTAAAAGAACTGTAATTCTCCCATTGCACTCATTTCAAACCTCTTTTTCATTATGTTGTAAAATCATCACACAACTGGGGATCAGAGGATGCAAAAATGATATCATCAACATAAATCTGAACAAGTAGCTTATGCTGATCCACTTCTTAATAAACAAAGTTTTATCAATGGAGCCTCTGGTGAAATTATCTTAAGAAGAAAAGTAGAAAGTGTCTCATACCAGGCTCTAGGAGCTTGTTTCAACCCATAAAGAGCCTTATCAAGTTTATACACCCATTCAGGATGTTTATTATCCTCAAAACCTGGTGGTTGACACACATAAACTTCTTCCTTTATTTTACCATATAAAAATGCACTTTTGACATCCATTTGAAAAATTTAAGATTGTGGAATGCAGCATAGGCTAAAAACAATCTGATTGCCTCTAGTCTGGCTACAGGGGCAAAGGTTTCATCATAGTCAATACCTTCTTCTTGTGAAAACCCCTGTACAACCAGTCTAGCCTTGTTCTTAACAATAAGCCTATTTTCATCAGTTTTATTCCTAAACACCCATTTAGTGCCTATTGCATACTTACCTGGGGGAAGAGGAACCAGTTCCCACATTTGCTGTTTCTTGAACTGAAGTAGCTCAAGCTGCATAGCTTCAACCCATCCATTGTCTCTCAAAGCAACATGGTAGTTCTTTGGCTCTAGCTGACTGATGAAGAGAGCATAGAAGCAGAAGTTAGACAATTGACTTCTTGTTGAAACACCATATTGATATCATCAATAATCTGAGACATGGGGTGATTTTTCAGTTCTTGATAAACAATGAGATCTGTGCAAGTGTTTGTAGAACCTTCAACAGCAGCAGATGTTGATGCAGACTCTTGAAACCAAGAATTAGATGGTAACTCAAAAGATGTAGAGGAAACATAGATCTCATCAGCATTTGTTGTGGATGGAACTGCTGAAGCTACAGAAACATCAATTTAGCAACACAGGCAGTTGGTCGCTAAACTTGAATAGGTGAGTATTGATATTATCATCATCATCATCAATACCACCAGGTGGAAGACATGCTGCAGAAGATGATTTATCCACAGGATCTGCAACAGCTGGAGGTTGATAAGGAACATATTGCAGTATGTCCAAATCAAACAACTCCACAGGGTTTTGTGGAATCTTGTCCAAAGGAGATTCATTAAACTTCACATGCAAAGTCTCTTCAACTATCTTCGTTCTGCAGTTGAAGACTCTGTATGCTTTGCAAGTAGATGAATAACCAACAAAATACCCTGCATCCACCTTAGGATCAAATTTATGGAGTTGATCCTTTGTGTTGAGAATAAAACAGGGACACCCAAATGCTTTGAAAACTGAAATTAGACGAGCCAAGTGATGGAGAACTTCATATGGAGTCTTCATCAACCTCTGATTTACTAAGACTCTATTCTGCACATAGCAAGTTGTGTTAACAGCTTCAGCCAAAAGGTCAGTGGCAAACCAGAGTCAGCTAGCATGGACCTTGCAGCTTCAATTAGGGTCCTGTTCTTTCTCTCCACTACTCCATTTTGTTCTAGAGTCCTTGGTATGCTAAACTGCCTTTTGATTCCCTTTGAAAGATAGAAGTCATCAAGTGTATGGTTTCTGAATTCAGTTCCATTGTCACTCCTAATACACTTGACTAGAAGGGAATATTGCTTCTCAATATACAACACAAAGTGAATAATCTTCTGAGCAACCTCAACCTTTGAATGTAGAAAGAAAGTCCATACAAATCTGGAGTAATCATCCATAATTACCAGACAATATTTCTTCTTTGCCATGCTCATTACTCTCACAGGACCAAATAGATCCATATGCAGTAATTGCAAGCAGGCAGTGGACTTAGGCTCTTCAATAGGAGGGAATGAGAGTTGTGCTGTTTTCCTTTTAAACAAGCAGTGCAGGTTTCATCACAGTGGAACTCCTTTATTGGTAAGCCTCTAACTAAACTATTGTGGATAAGCTGATTCATGTTTTTGAAATTAACATGACCCAGCCTTCTGTGCCACAGTTTAGATTCTTGAGAAAAGGCTTTGGAAAATAGGCAAGGATTGCCTCTGAGATCTATTTTCTTGGAATGATCTAAGGCATACACTCTTCCTGTCCTGTTGGCTCTCAGGAGAGTGTGATCATCCAACACCTTATCAATCAAATGTAGAACTTTGGATGATAGAATCCTACAGTTTTGACTGGTGAAAAGAGCATTATGGCCTTTATCACACATTTGACTGACACTCAAGAGATTATACTTGATATTTTCCACATGATTAACATCATCAAACTTTATTTCTCCATTGGAGACAAAGCCATTTCCAATGATGTAACCCCTAGCATCATTGCCAAAAGAAACAAATCCCTTCTTTCCTTGAGAGTAGTCATGAAGAAGAGAGCTGTTCCCAGTCATGTGCATAGATCCCCCACTGTCTACATACCAGATGCTACTTTGGCATGTTGGAGAACCCTGCAATAATAAACAATCAGTTAGTTTTGGAGACCCAAACCTTTTTGGTTTTGGGCCTGGTCTCATCAACAGATGGTAAACTAACAGGTTTATTGGAAACAACAGCCTGAGAGGAAGAAGATGGTGAAGAAGAGGAATCATTTGGCTTGGATCTCCTTTTCTGTGATTTCAACATAGGAGCATCTAATTGGTTAACTCTTCCCAATAGATGTTGAACCATCATAACCAGCTGTGTCTGATTTTGTGATAAAGCTTTCAGCTCATCAGACACATTGCCAGTGGAGTTTGATAAGTTCCTATGTTGCACCTTCTTTTTCTGAGCACTCTCAGCTGTCACCTGTTTAACCCTTTCCTTTTTGGATTTCTTAGAGGACTTAAGGGTTACAGGATTTGATGTTGCTGATACAAATGTGGTCTCAAACTCAGTTTTCATTTTTACCATTTTCTCTTTAATTTCTTCTCTATGTTTGAGTTTGGAACCTCTTTTGTACCAGCAATCATCTGTAAGATGATTGAACAAACCACATACTTCACATGGTTTCTTCTTCATCTTAGGTTGATCATCAACTAAAGAGGGTGAAGCAACTGAAGACTTGCTCTTCAGTACTTTGGAAGCATTGTTTGCTTTCTTGACTACCTCTTTAGTAGTCTTCAAACTCTTTCTACTGACAGTTTTCTTCTTTTCAGTACTGGCAGTAGTTGGAGTTTGAACTTCAGGTGTTAAATCTTGCTCTCTAGTCGTTTCAGGGCTTTCAGAATGAACTCCTGAGTTGATCAACTCATGGATCATGTGAGTGTGAGCAGTGGAACCATCAACATCAGCTGATAGGTTCCGAGAGGGCTTGGTGCTGACTTCTACTTCTGATTGTGCTGTATCAGAAAGTAGATCACATGATGAGATGGATTGGTTATTACTCTCACCATCAGATTCTACCTCTGCTCTGGGAGTAAAATCTGTAGGTGGAGCAGTGTGATTGTAACCAATGCCAAACTTCACATTGGAAGCAGATTGCTTACTAAGAAGCATTTCAAAACCTTTGCATGATTGTACCCATCTATCACACTCTACCTGGATAACTGCAAGGGTTTCTTTGAGATCTTTATACTTATCATCAGTTATTTGGCATTTAAGTTTGTAAATCTCATCATTCTTATCATTAAGCACAGACTCAAATTCAGCTTTGCTTTTGGAAATTATTTGTTCTAGCTCAATGTTCTTGTTGATTAAAGCTACATTTGCTTCTCTAATAGATGCAAATGCTGCTATGCATGTTTCAGAACATAATTTGGCTTTTGCCTCAGAGGATACATGTGATACCTTTGGTGTAGAGGCATTAGTGGATGAAGTATCAACAAACTCCAAAGCCATAAGAGCTAGATTTCCAAAGGGACTTTCACCACCATGTTGACCAGCACCTGAGAACAGTTGTTCATGACCAGACAAGTCATCTGGTAAACTGCTCCAGTCAACAACTCCTAGGGTGAAGAAGCTGTGTTGTTGAGGTTGAGTTTGTTGATGAGATTGGGAATGTTGTGGTTCAGGCAATGCTTGTGGTTGTTGTGCAATTGGAGCTTGAATAGGATTTGGTTGAGGCATATAATAGCAGGGATAAGGATATGACATTTGACCCTGGGGAACAAAGTATGCAGGAGATCTAGGATGTGAATGATGACCAGAACCAGCAGGATGTTGCCCTCTGTTTTGTGGACTAGTACTAGGAAAAGTCACAAAGGATGCAGAAGAGTTAGATCCAGTTGATCTACACTCTCTTGCAAAGTGTCCCAGCCTTTGGCATTTGTGACACCTCAACTTACTTTTGTCAAAACCAACTTTGGTTTTGCCAGAGAGTCCAAGAAATTTCCTGCCAGTTCTCTTATAGAACTTCTGAGATCTGATATTAATCAATGCCATTTGGCTCAGAATATCCATCTCTTCTAGATCATCATCAGCTATACCTTTCAGATCATCCATAATGAAGCATAGATTGTCACTATTACTGCCAGAATGACTCTCAATACCAACAAATGCATGATCAGAACTATTTGTAGAGAAATCAATATGCTCATCATAATTGCTTTCAGATGCAGCATATTCTGACTCATGACCAACCAAGGCAGTATTCCCTGGTACAAAGTCATCAGTGAGCTTTCCTGATGAGGACAGTTTCCTCTTTGCTCTATCTCTCTTTCGAATGTAAGCAGTTTCCCATGAAGTTGGGTGAGAGATAGGCTATCCAGATTTGCACTGGAGCGTAGGACAATAGTGTATGTGTCCCATCTCTCAAGCAGTGATCTGAGGAACCTGTTGTTTATCTGGCTATTGGTGTATTCCTGTTTCACCATTTTCAGCTCAGATATCAAGCAGGAAAAACGCTCAAACTGTTGAGTCAGTGTCTCACCCTTTCTATGAGAGAATGTCTCATATTGTTGGGCAAGGATTTCTCTATTGTTTGCTAAGACCTCATCTGTGCCACCGAATTGTTCTTTCAGGGCATTCCAGAGATCATGAGCAGTTTCATGATGCATAAGCCCTGAAAAGATTTCATTAGGCAGTGCCATGGCCAGAATTCCATGGGCTTTAGCATCAATCTCAAACAGTTTCCGATCTTCATCAGAGTATTGTTCCTTCTTCTTCGGAACCATTTGATTGGTTTCCGGATTGTTCACCATAGGCTTATGTGGTCCATGTACCACAGATGTCCAACAACCTGAACTGTTAACAGACAGGGGATGAAGCATTCTTCGTTGCCATATGTTATACTCGGTCCTAACCAGCATCGGAGGCTTGGTTGAGGAACCGGTATTGTGAGGATCATTAGAAGGAGTAGTCATCTCAGATTCAATCAAATTGATTAAGCTAAAACAGATTTAGAACAAAATGCAACAACCAATTGAACCAAAAGAGATCTCAAAATAAATGAACGAAAGTGACAGAAATTCAATAATCTATAACCAGTTCTTGCAAATATGCTAATTCAATCAAACACAGATATCAATTAGCAGTTTCAATGATCAATTGTTAGATCGATCAATGATTAACCTGCTCTGATACCACTTCTTAGGATCAGTGAACTATGTTTGATTGATTAGAGAGTATAGCAACGGAATTCTAACAATGAATTAGCCAATTCACAAGAACGAAACGATATTCAATGAAGAACGAAGACGGTTATAGAAAGAGAAAATTCTGCAAATATATTTCATTCAATATTCGCTTTCGTGGTAACAGAATGTCACAATTACAATTAGGTCGACACCTCTTATATAAGAGATGTGACGTCTGCTGATGTCACTTGATAGTGACATCTAACAGAATTATTTCAACTGAAACACAACTACTGAAGATGTCAAAACAGCTGACATCTCCTTACAAAAATACCAAGTGTTATCAGTTTCTATAACTACTGAAAAACATGGAACTACTGAAATTACAACGACTGAAGAACAAGCTCTTCAGTCATTTTACAAAACTACTGAAAGTAAAAACATAAAACTACTGATATCACAACTACTGAAGAAGTACTCTTCAGCCGTTGTGACAAACTACTGAAACTTCAGTACTTGATCTTCAGACTTGAACTTCAGACGTTTCATCAGCTGATGACTAAAGTGCTGAAGTTCAACAGCTGAAGAACACAAGTGCTAAAGCTGAACAGCTGAAGAACACAAATGCTGAAGCTGAATAGCTAAAGAACACAAGTGCTGAAGCTGAAGACCAAAGTACTGAAGTACAACAGCTGAAGAGTTTACAAGTGCTGAAGATCAACAACTGGCGTACAAAGTGTGAAGACAAAGACTGAAGACATCAGCTGATGATATCTACTGAAGTCATCAGCTGATGAAACGTCTGAAGTTCAAGTCTGAAGATCAAGTACTGAAGTTTCGGTAGTTTGTCACAACGACTGAAGAGTACTTCTTTAGTAGTTGTGATATCAGTAGTTTTATGTTTTTACTTTCAGTAGTTTTGTAAAACGACTGAAGAGCTTGTTCGTCAGTCGTTGTAGTTTCAGTAGTTCTATGTTTTTCAGTAGTTATAGAAACTAATAACACTTGGTATTTTTGTAAGGAGATGTCAGCTGTTTTGACATCTTCAGTAGTTGTGTTTCAGTTGAAATAATTTTGTTAGATGTCACTATCAAGTGACATCAGCAGACGTCACAAATCTTATGTAAGAGGTGTCGACCTAATTGTAATTGTGACATTCCGTTACCACGAAAGCGAATATTGAATGAAATATATTTGCAGAATTTTCTCTTTCTATAACCGTCTCCGTTCTTCATTGAATATCGTTTCGTTCTTGTGAATTGGCTAATTCATTGTTAGAATTCCGCTGCTATACTCTCTAATCAATCAAACATAGTTCACTGATCCTAACATATACAATCTCAGAACTAGAATTGTTGAGGAGTCAACCAATGTGACTTTCAATGAACACACACCCTGTGTGGCTGGTTCTGATCCTGATTGGCTCTTTGATCTTGAGTTAGTTACCAACTGTTTTAACAAATCTTGTGAGACTGTTTCAGGATCTACTTAAAATTTAAATACGGGTGATCCTGATCCAAGATTTGAGGTGACAAGACCTTCAAGTAACACATCTTTAGCTCCAGTTGGGACTACTTCTGCAAATGAGGTTTCTATCAACTCTACAATGACAAATTCAGCTGATACATCTGGAATGCCTTCAAATTCCAGCTCAGAGGCTCCCCAACCAGATAAAGATGCTTCAATTGCAGAAGACAGTGATGGTAGTGGTGACAGTGATCAAGCTTTCATGCTGATAATCACTCCATAGATGACAACATCAATGATGTCACACACTCCTTGGATCAAGTCTCTGTTGATAAGTGTGGTGATGTGGTGGGTGAAACATCTATGCCAGATCTAAAATTCTCTAATTTAGATCTTTCCCAGTAACTTGCTGTGATCCCTCAGCTAAGGATCCATAAGTCCCACCCTACCACAAACATCATTAGAGATGTTGTCATAGGGGTAAGAACAAGAAGACAAACCCATGAAGCAAATATTTGTCTTCACTCTTGTTTCCTATCCTAGATAGAGCCAAAGAAAGTTGATGAGGCTCTGAAGGATAGAAGTTGGGTTGAAGCTATGCAAGAGGAGCTACTTCAATTCAAAAGACAGAAAGTTTGGAACCTTTGTCTTCTTCCACATGGGAAGACTACCATTGGAACCAAATGGGTGTTTAGGAACAAGAAGGATGATAGAGGCATTATCATCAAGAACAAGCTAGACTAGTTGTTCAAAGGTACACACAAGAAGAAGGGATTGACTACACTGATGTCTTTGCTCCTATGGCAAGACTGGAAGCTGTTAAGATATTCCTGACATTTGCTGCATCCAAGAACTTCAAGGTCTTCCAACTTGATGTGAAGTGTGCTTTTCTTTATGGAGTGATTGATGAAGAGGTGTATGTCAAACAGCCACCAGGTTTTGTAGATCCTGATCATCCTGATTATGTCTGCAAGCTTGACAAAGCTCTTTATGGGCTGCATCAGGCACCCAAGAAGTGGTATGAGACATTATCTGAGTATCTTTGCAAACATGGATATAGGAGAGGTACTATAGATGGAACTCTCTTCATCAAAGGACAAGGAAATGACATATTGCTAGTTCAAGTATATGTGGATGACATCATCTTTGGTTCAACTAATCCAAAGCTCTGCAAAGACTTTGAGAAGCTGATAAAGGACATATTTGAAATGAGTGCCATGGGGGAACTCAATTTCTTTCTGGAATTCAAGTGAAGCAAGTTGAAGATGGCATCTTCATTAGTCAGTCAAAGTATGTCCAGGACATACTCAAGAGGTTCAACATGACTGATTGTAAGATTGCTAAGACACTCATAGCTAGAAACCACTCCCTTGGACCTGATCTTGAGGGGGAGTGTCTAGATGAACACTTATACAGGGCTATGATTGGGTCTCTTACGTATCTTACTGCTAGTAGGCCTAATATTATGTTTGCCATTTGCATCTGTGCAAGATATAAAGCCAACCCTAAGATGTCTCATCTTATCACTGTCAAAAGGATTCTAGGATACCTTAAGGGTGCTTCAACACTTTGTTTATGGTATCCTAAGAATCCTGACTTCAATCTGTATGCTTACACAGATAGTGATTATGGTGGGTGCAACATGACTGCAAAGTCTACATTGGGGATGTCAGTTTCTTAGTGGAAGGGTTGTCTCATGGCAATGCAAGAAACAATCATGTGTCTCTACATCAACTACTGAAGCTGAATACATTGCTGCTGCAAGCTGTTGTGCTCAAGTGCTTTGGATTCAGAATCAGATGCTGGACTATGGGTTCAACTTCAAGGAGACTCCCATTCACATAGACAACAATATTGCTATCTCAATCACAGAGAATCCTGTGCAACACTCAAGGACCAAACATATCAACATCCGGTATCATTTAACAAGTGATAATTATGAAAAGGGATTAATTAAACTAGTCAAACTTCACACATATGAACAATATGCTGATCTGTTTACAAAGGCTTTTGATGAACAAAGATTTAAATATCTTGTATCAGCTATTGGGATGATCAACTTTGAGTAGGTTTTTCTTAAAACTAATTCTTATTATTTCTTAAAACATGTGTGTCCTAAGTTGTCTAGTTCATCACTTTCATAAGCTCTTGTTTTCTTTGGATGAAAATCTTTTTGAAGACTTTCCTTAGATTTATGAAAATTTTGATCCTTTGGAAATTTATGCTTTTAAAACAAATAACTGCCCAAGTATTTTACCTTCAGAAGAAATTTGTAAAATATCTTCCGAAGCTTAAAATTTTCTTTGGCACTTATATGTTTTCAAGGACCTTTTTCTTCCGAAGCAAATTAAGTCTCGGAAGCTTTGTTCTTAAACAAATCTTTCAAGTCTTGATTTTCTTCCAAGTCAAAATCTTCACAACTCTTAAGAAAATCTTTCGAAGTCATTTTAGCTTCGAAAGCTTTTTCATTTAAAACTTTCGAAGATAATTTACCTTCCGAAGCATTTTGACTCCCATGAAAACTAATTTTTGAGCAAAAGTAAACTACTTTTTTAGAGGTGGGACCGACATCCGGATTTCAAAGTTTATCCTCTTTCATTAAACTTTATCCGAAATCCTTTTCACATATAAACCCAATGGGTTCCCCCTCTTTCTATCATCTGCTTCTTCCTCCAAACCTAAAACCCTAAATTTCTCTCTGAAATTTCTTTCTTCTTTCTTTCTTCATCCTTAAGCTACCTTACATTGGCCAACCCCATTCACAGAAATGACCCGAACTTTACCATGCAGCTCCACAGGCAACACAACCAGGTTGCTCTGTTAAGCTCTGAGAAAGATCCTCATTTCTCAGAGGTTTGTTGCTTCTTAGCTTTGTCCAACTACTTCACCTCCCTAACCATTGATCCTCCACTCTATGAGGATCATTTGCTTGAATTCTGGAAGACCTGCCAAGAGGTCGTAATGGATGAGAGAAGGCACTGTCTGCCATAGTGCAGGGGAGAATAGTCTTCATCACTCCGGCCATCATCAACATGCACCTTCAGCTGGATGATGAAGAAGGTGAGGTGTTCTTCCCAAAAGAAGCTGTCAATCATTCTTTTGCGCAGATGGGGTATGAGGGAGATTACTTTGTCAAGACCTTCAGGAAAGGGAAGGCCCATCCTAGTGGAGATTCCTGCTCCATGTGTTATCTACAGCTTATCAATCAAGCATGGTGGATGGGACCAGATTTCTGAGGATCTCTCCTTCATTATCCATGGAATGATTCAAGGGGTGAAGTTCAGGTATTCACAATTTGTTTATACTAATTGACTTGCAAACTTGGACTCCTTAGAATATTACATGTTCCCTAGATATGTACAGTACATTCTTAACTGTGAACTGGGCTCACAGTTAAGGGAAACAGGTAACATTCTTAAACTGGGATAGATGAAGCCCGACATCATTAAAATACTGAGAAAGCCCACTGTTGGGTCTCTAGGGTAGAATAGCCCTGGTCCCAAAAATGTTGCTCATTGCTCAAGGTGACACCTAGCAGCACCAGCTAGTGTTGAGCCCACACCTGCTATATCCCAACCACCTACACAGCCACAAATCACCCTCACCTACCAAAGAAAATCCAAACAACCCCTACTCAGGCTATTCAGTCTGTGCAGCTCCTTATACACTCATCCATACAAGAGGAAGTGGACACTAGAGCTCCCACTTCTCCTGAGGAGCGAACCACTCCCATCTCTTCAAGGATCAGTGCTGAGGTTCCTCATGTTCAGTCTGATGAGCTCATAAGCCAAATTGCCTTAAGCCATCACTCTGAGTCTCAACACTCAATTGATCAACATTCAAGGGACAATTACCATACCCAGCCTTTAGATCTCAACCAATCAATCCCCAACCTTGATTTCTACACTAATGAAGATCTAGGTTTCAATGAGTACCATAATTCTCTCTTCGTTTCCCCTACTCAAAGGGAGTGAGTGCTTCTAAGGCTCTTATTTTTAGCCCCCATCAGTCGCCTACTACTGAGGTGGACACTTTTAAACCTATTCAGGATGTCCATATGGAAGAGGCTCTCACTTTTGAAAATGATTACATCATTAAGACATCAACTATGGCAACTCAGCCCACTGATATCTCAACTGAGACTGCTAGTGGGCAGAGGAAATCCAGCAGCCAAGAACCTGAAGCTGGTGGTGAGAGTGAGGACTTTAGTACAATCATCTCATCCCCCAATGATTCTTTCTCATGAAGATGAGGGGAATTTAAGACTAAAGGTGCAAAAGCTGTCTAAAACACGCACCTATTTAGTCTCCAAGGTTAGTCACCTTGAATCTCAAATGACTACCTTGCAGAACAAGGTCAATGATTAGCAACTTCAGATTTCATATCTTAAGGAAAAACTAGCTGGGAGACCTTTAAGAAGAGCTCAACCAGGAGCACAAGAACCTATGGATGTGATTGACCTAACTCTTCGCTCACCTATGCAAGTGGGTGATGCTACCAAAAAGGGGGAGAAAGTCATTACAACTACAAAACCTAGGAGTTCTTCAGAGAGAATGGACACTGAGGACTCACCATCCTCACTTGCAATTGTGCATTCTCAGCAACCTCCTCAAATTCACATTGATGCAGCCTACATAGACTCCTTCATACAGAGTCTGTTTGAGGATGGGATACAAGGGCTATGTCATCTCCACCATCTTCCAATCACATCATTGGGTGGAGGTATGACAGCAACATGAAAGCCCTAATCATTATAAGAGTTCAAGGGAAGCAGGAGATTATCAACTTTTAGACCTTGAACTTCTATGAAGGTCTAGATTTAGTCAACATACCACTTGTCAATCCAAGCCAATCAAGACAAGCTCACAAGTTGGCCCAAAGAGTCCAAGACAGGATCACTGCAGAGTTCAGCCTTAGAAGATGACTATTGCAATCATGCAATGTCATCGATCAACTAGATGTTGAGGCAGACCCTAAGATTAGCTTCATAGGGGAAACCTTGACTGAAGGCCTAGTGACAGAACCTAAGAGCCCTGTCTTATCACTAACATCTACTGCAGAGATCAATGCCCTTTTTGAGACACTTACTGGTGAAGGTGATTCTCAACCTCTCTCTGGCCAGAGCTTAGAAGCTGCATCAAGCAATGAAGGCCAAAACTCTCTCCACCCTGAGTCATAAAGGTCTGTGAGTGACAAAGGGAAAAGAAAAATGACTTTTGATAACATTGAGGAGGAGAAGAGAGAGAGGAAAAGGAAGTTGAGGGGAGAAAGTTCCTCTTCTGGGTCTACAAGACTCATGGAGACTGTAATCAGGGCTGCCCCCAGACTAGATACTCAGAATGATGAGTTAAGGGCAGTCAGGATAAACTATCTGCAGACAAGGAACTATAACATGGACAATGTCATCTCTCTCTCATTGGAGGAGTTAAATGAACTGGTTGACCTGGAAAGGTCAAGGGAGAAGAAGGAGGTAGAAAATGCAAAGCTTCTAGTAGAAATCAAAGAAGATAGAAGAAAGAAAAGATTATACAAGCATGTGCCTACCCTCTCCCTAGTTCAAGAAAGTCCAGCAAAAGAGGATGTGGTTCAACAAGAACCTCAGGTAGATAAAGAAGAAGAAAGGATCAAGATGATCAACTACCTGAGTGCCACATGCCTCTATCAGGCAGAAGCACTTCTTCCCTTATCCTTTGACTATATTGAGTTTGAGTATCTTAAACAACTTGAACTTGAGATAGTCAAGGAGAGAAAGACAACCAAAAGAAAGCTAAGGGAAGAAGCTGCTAAGTCAAGAGCCATCATCCACAAAAGCATGAAGAAATCTACTGACATGCAGAAGATGATGAGCTTCTTGAAGCTGTATGGATTCTTCAGAAGGAGACTTGGCCCCATGTCTCTATCCACTATAGATGAGCATATTAGGTGATCAAGCAGAAGATCAAGAATAGAGAGCTAGTTGACTTACATTCCCCTCCAAGTCAAGCCCCACCTGAAGTGGAGGTTAAGGTTGAATAACTAGAGATATCACAACCTGGACCTCTTGCTGAATCTCAGCAAGCTTCATCTTCTAATCCATAGTAGGGCCAGACTCACTCTCAATCAGAACCTGTGAGAGTAGAAGACCCAACTGAGAAATACAATGAAGATCAATCTGGCACTGCAGGCCAGTCTTCCTAGTTAAAAGTTGTAAAGAGAAAGAAAAAGATGGCTTCTAAACCAAAGCCAAAGAAGAAGAAGAAGACTGCATCCTTTTCTAAACCTCCGGATGAGTCAGAACATCCTGAGGAAGTGTAGCCAGAGGATGCTCCATCATCTCCTATTCCAATAGCTCTTCTTGCATCAGAAAGACCCATCTCGTCCTGGACATACACTACAAATCCAAAAAGGTGGCATGTCATAAGAGATCATGGTTTTGAGAATGTCTACACTTGGCAAGACATGTTTCAGTTGCCTCTGCATGATCTCTATGACATGAGAAGATACTTTGGTAGTCTGAAGGATCCTGATCATCTTATGAAAAAAGGGCTGGTTATCATCCTGATGAGGACTGTTGATATCTGAAGTCTTCAAGAGTTTTGGTAGCATTAGGCTAGGGGGAGTTTGTAGAGAATATGTATAGAGGCTGAAGCAATCAAAGTCTTTCTGCATGCATGCTGCACAAGTACTGAAGAAGAATGCTTTGGAAGTTTCACACATGCAACAGAAATATTCAAAGTGTGAAATCTTCCGAAGCCAAGACCAATATCTTTTGGAGCCAAAGATGAAGTCTTCTGAAGCTTCAAAGACAAAGTCTTCCGAAACTCCACACTTGAGGACAGATTTCTTCTGAAGACTTTTAGTAACATGCTTTATCTGATGTACTTTTCCATAAAGCTGGACCCCCTTTCCGCTGCAACTCTGTAACGTCACCAACTTACATGAGTTGGTGAAAAGGTCCATGCTTTTGGTAACTGTACATTGAGGTCTTGTGTCTAACTTTCTACTTCATGTACTTTATCCTTCTTGTAATAGATAAGGATGTGAGCTATGGCATGTCATAGTCATAAAGTCAAAAAGGCAATCTGCCTTTTTGACTCTACAATGTTAGAACTCCCCCTAAGATTTACATGGTCTTCGGTCTTCAAAATCTTCAATCTTGTCTTCTTTTTATCTTTCCTTCAGCTTTATCTTTCATCTTCAGCTTTCATCTTCAGCTTTTATCTTCTATCTTCTATCTTTAGCACTCAAAGAAATCTTCAGGTTCTTCCTTGATCTTGAACATTGGCTTCTTTTTATACATCTCCTATTCTTTCAAAGCATTAGCAATTGCAGACTTAAATTTGCTAGAAAGAATGCCTTGTTCTGGTTTTGCTTCATTCGTCTTTATCTCCATTTTACTCATTCTTTCCAATGTATCTTTTGATAGACATGTGATATCAATATTAGCATATAACTCAATAGGATTTCGACTTTCCTTTGAGTATATTTCTAATACTCCTTTTCTTGAAATTCTCATGAACTCAATGTCTTTGATACCCTTCTTAACAATGTTTGCATATGCAAGAGCTTTCCTTAATGATATTCTTTCCATTGCAGCATTCATCACATTTATGATGGAGAGAAAATACTTCTTATCTTGCTTTGCAATCTCTGGAGATATCTTTTCAAACTTTTGCATAGATAAAAATGATATATAACTTCGATGCAATAGTTTCAGTTCAAAAGCACCAAATAATGTAATCATATCCCCATCCCCGAGATTTCGGACCGGTTTAAGCTCAAAAGTCTCAGAGTTATAGAACCATCTGAGAATTGGCTTTGACTTCTGATTACCATAAATCACCTTTAGACCATGAGTTGTGACTTTTTCAAAATACCTATCATAAAATTCTATCATGAAATGTTCTTCTTCACTTGTTGTTCAACTTTTTAAAATTTATCTTTCCCTTCATTTTAGTCTTAAAACATAATCAAATATCTATTTTAGACTTTTGAAAGAAGCATTTCCGCTTGCAAATTTATATAGGTTCATATTATCATTTTCAAAAGTTACATTATCAAACTCACATACACTTTGAACATATAGCATCATCCTTTCAATTCAACATTTTAACTTTGATTTTGATTTTCTGAGAAAAATTCTTCCATTTATTACTCCCCCTAAACTTTTAAGTTTGAACAACTTATAAGTTTCCTAAGGTAACATAATAAGATCACACATCTCGTTGTTACATTGCCTTCACACACAGAAAACATGCATAAAATCAAAATGAAAGCAACATCAAAATCTAGTATAAACAAAAGAATTAATGTCTGCAGTGAGATCATATCAATGAAGATCAGCACATTAAAATAAAAAAATATGAATAGTCATAGACAATGAATAAATCATAATCAAGTGTGTTCCAGGTCAGTGATATCACAGCAAAGGAGACACAAGATCTAAGGACATAAAATGAGTGTTTTTGACAAAATATCATCTCACTTACTTTTTCAATTCTTGGATTGATTAGGGTATATTTAGATATGAAAAGATATAATTCATACAAAGACTTAGAGATCTCAACTATCATCAAGACATGCAAGAAAGAACACATACTCAACTTATTACCTGAAACATATGTATAACCAGAGCTCATGTTACTTAAATGAATAGAGAATGATCATGGATAACCATTTGATCAGCTCTAACTATCCATTTGAATAGATTGTGCACATTGGCATCTTTTGCATCAAAGAGAATATCCAGGTCTGTAATGACTTACAACAAAGGATATCTCAGCACTTCACGTCTATGATGACTCATAACAAAGAAGTGATATGATGCTTGTAACAAATCTCATGATTAATCATATCACCATCAGGTGTGAGTGGTGCAACTTAACAAGCAATCAATCTGATAAGCCAATATATCTCAAAAGTACTCAGATGAATACACACAAGCATAAAGATTTAGTGTAATCACAAGAATTTACCTTTTCAGTATAGTAGCATGATATTGTCTACACATCATATCTGATCATGTTAGACTTTATTAATGAGTGAAATATGCAACTGATCTCACTAATGTACTATCATTTCTCATATATTGCATAAACAGATTCTTTTCTAAAAATAAACTGACAATTAGAAAAAGACTCTATTTTTGGAGTTTTGATTTATACTTTTGTATTTGGTTTTTCTAAGAAAAAACACACACACACAAAATACAAACAGGCAATTAACATTGAGAGGGTCACTTATGATTAATAAGACCAACTGACTCCGCTAAATACTCAAACCATCCTGGTAGGAAGGCTTTAGGATTCGCCAACTGTTTTTTCATTGCAATTTGAATCAATATGATTAACCCTTTTTCAGAGTTATCTCTGAGAAAATGATATCAAATTTTAATATGTTTTGTTTTTGAATGTTGAATAGGATTAGCTGTAATGAACATAGCACCAGTGTTATCAATGTAAATAGGTGTTTTAAGAAAATTGAACCCATAATCTAGTAGTTGATTTTGCAACAAGAGGTTTTGAGAACATCCTGCTGATGCAGTAATGTACTCAGCTTCTGCAGTTTAAACAGAGACATTTGTTTGTTTCTTACATTGCCACGAGACTAATCGGGAACCAAGAAATTGACAACCACCCGAAGTAGATTTTCTATCTTGACAACATCCACCATAATCACTATCTGTATATCCATGTAGTTCAAAGTTACCCTCGTAAGGATACCAAAGCCCTAAAGCTGGTTTACCTTTAAGATACCTGAATATCCTTTTGACAGCAATTAAGTGTGATTCTTTTGGGTCTGATTGATACCTGGCACAAACACAAACACATACATAATGTCTGGTCTTGATGCAGTAAGATACATCAAAGAACCAATCATTGATCTATATAGCGTTTGGTCAATAGATTTTCCTTTTGGATCAGGTTCAATCTTGGTGTTAACATCTGCTAGAGTTCGTATGGACTGACAGTCTTACAACTTAAATTTTTTCAAGAGCTTGTCAACAAACTTCTCTTGATTGATAAAAATTCCATCGTCAGTTTGCTTGACTTGAAGTCCAAGAAAAAAGTTAATCTCTCCCATAGAACTCATTTGGAACCGAGATTTCATGATTTCTTCAAATTCATTGCACAATTTTGGATTGGTAGAACCAAATATGATATCATCAACGTACACTTGTACACATAAGAGATCATCATTATCCTTCTTTATGAATAAAGTTGGTTCAATTTTCCCTCTTATGTATCCATATTGGATTAAGTGTTGTGATAATGTCTCATACCAAATTCTAGGGGCTTGATGAAGTCCATATAAAGCTTTACTCAGCTTATATACTCGATGTGGAAATTCTGCATCCTCAAAGCCCGGAGGTTGCTTCACAAACACATCATCAGTGATAGGACCATATATAAATGCACCATTTACATCCATTTAATACACCTTAAATTTCATGAATGAAGCATAGGCCAGGAAAACTCGAATGGATTCAAGTCTTGCAACTGGTGCAAACACTTCATCATAATCTATCCCTTCTTCCTGTGTGTATCCTTGTGCAACAAGTCTCGCTTTGTTCCTTATTACTACACCACAATCATTAGTCTTATTTCTAAACAACCATTTCATGCCTATCGCATTTTCTACTTTAGGTAAATCCACTAAATTCCACACTTCTTGTTTGTGAAATTGAAGTAATTCTTCTTGCATGGCTTCTATCCGACCATTGTCCTTTAATGTTTCGGTAACATTTTTAGGAACAATTTGAGAAAGAAAATAAGAGTATAAGCACAAGTTTGCTTGTTCTGATTTACTCCTTGTTGTTCTCTCATTCAATGGACCAATGATCTAAGAAATTGGATGATTCTTATGAATACAAGATGTTGGAATCTCATCACATTGAACATTAACATCCAGATTTGTTTGGTTTAAGTTGGAAAGCTGATGTAACAAATTAGAAGAATATGGATTGAAGTTTGGAACTTGAGTCGGTGAGTTAATAAAGTAATCAAAGTTACCAGTATCAACTGCATCACCAGAGACGAATGATGTTCCAGACTCAGGTTGCACAAACTCATTACCATCATTAGGAATTGGTTGTGATCCTTCCTTATCAAATGAGATTGAATGTCTAAAGCTGTATTAGCATGATTATTGTCATTGAATCGTATTGTTGAGTCCTTGACAAATGATAAAAATGGGTACTCTGAGCTAGAATCATCTGGGTCGTCAGAATCTGAATCCTCACTGAAAGATCCAAGATCTCCTCTAGAGTTCTTCTTACTTGTAGAATCAAGACAATTTGATTGATTATACAAGTTAGATTGAAGAGAGTTTGATAATGAATCTAAATCAAATAACCAGGCAGGACCATATGAAACTAGTGGAAAAAAATTTCTAGAAATTTAACGTTGAATGTTTCAAGAATTATATTCGTCCTAGAGTTGTACACTCGATAGGCTTTTGAAACAGATGAGTATCCAACGAAAAATCCGTTATTAGATTTTGCTTCAAATTTTCCTAACTGATCATTTGAATTAAGAATCATAACAGGACAACCAAATGATTTTAGAAAGTTTATGTTCGGTTTCCTGCCAAACATTAACTCATAAGGAGTTTTCATTTTATCTTTCACAATTAAAGATTTTGTTCTGAACAAACCATACAGTTGATATAGCTTCATCCCAAAAAGTGATAGGAATTTTTGCATCAGCTAACATAGAACGAGTAGCTTCAATCAGTGTTCTATTCATCCTTTCAGCAACTCCATTTTGTTGAGGAGTTCTGGGAGCACTAAACTGATAAGCTATCCCTTTTTGTGCACAAAACATTTTAATGTTAGCATTTTTGAATTCCGTTCCATTATCACTTCTTATTATTTTCACTTTATTTTCTAATTGATTTTAAACTTTAATGATAAATACTTTAAGAAAATCAACCGTTTCAGATTTAGCATACAAAAAGAAAACCCATGAAAATCTTGTATAGTCATCAATGATAACTAAACAATATGATTTTCGTCCAATACTTTTGACATTTGTTGGTACAAAAAGGTACATATGTAACATTTGAAGAGGTTTGGAAGTTGAGTTTATGAGCTTGGTTGTATAAGACGTTCTATGTTGCTTTCCTTTCAAACATGTTAAGTAGTGATCAGTCGTTGCAAACTTCTTAGATGGAGGTCCAATGACATGATGGAGGTCTATGCCAAAGCTGGCTTTCATCATTTGATGTTTTAGCAATTAGGCATGTTGTTTCAATTGAAGGATCAACTTGAGACATATCCAGCTTGTATACATCTCTATCCATTTCAGCTGTAACAATTACCCAATCTTTGCTTATTTGAAAACCTAGCTTCAAAACATAATAGAATGAATCATCAAATAGAACAGAGTATGATTTATCACATATTTGGGATACACTTAAAAGATTAAGGTTCAACTGTAAACAAAAGTTGACTTTGTCAAAGCTTATTATCCCATTTGATATTGTTCCTTCTCCTGTTATTTTTCCTCCTGCATCACCACCAAGGCGATGTGTGTTCCATCCTTTAACTTAAAATCTTGTAACAACGCAGGATTGCCTGTCATATGCCGGCTACACCCACTATCCACACATCATGTATTAAGTGGTCTTCTTGGGCGTACCTGCACAACAAGAAAATTAAGTTAGATATCCACCCAAGCCGAGATGGTCTTGGGTTTTCCAAATTTATCAACAATGGTAAATTGTTTGTAATGAAGATTATTCAAATCAGGTTTATTCTTGATGAATTTACCAATCTTGTTTTGAAAATTGTTTGAGTTATTTTTGAGAACATTCATACCATTTGATTGATCAATTATTGACACGTATTGATGACTAACCTTTTTATTAGTCATTCTTATAGATCTTGCACATTTTGTTTAGATCTCACATAATTGTTCTTTTGAAAAGATCTCAAACCTAAAGAAGGTTGATTAGTTAAATTTTGAAATCCATCAGTTTGATTTCTCATATATTAAGGATTAACATAACCTTTGCTCATGTTTGAATTTGCAAATCCTCTAGTATGTGATCTCTTTCTAAAATAACAATTTGCAGTATTGTGAGTCTTCTCATCACAATAAGTCTAGTATTTGTTAAAATAACAATCTGCTATGAAATGATTTCTCATGTCACATATGTGACAGTACTATATTGTGATTTTTCATATCACATATTTCACAGTACTTTTGTGGAGTTATAAATAACTGTTTGTTAACTTTTGACATTGACACTATATTTGATTCATTTTTATATTTTGGTGTCAAATAGTTAAACTGTTGTTTTTCATTTTACACATTTTGATTTTGTGCCAAACTATTTTGCGTTGTTTAACATGAACTTCCTTCTTGAATTCCTTAGGAACAAATCTTTTTGCTACAACGGAAGTCTTAGAATCTGAACTTGATTTCAGATCAGAGTGAGATTTGTTCATAGTATTTACCTTGTTGTTTTGAAGAGAATTCATATTTAACAAACCAGCTGACACAAATTTTATCGGTTTAAGTTTTGTTGCCTGATTTGTTGCTTTGATCAACTTTTTTGAACTTTTGTTTGGTTCAGATTTTGTTTTTTGATTTCTTTCTTCTTCTTTGGTTCTTTGACTTAGAAGAACTTGGTTTACTTCCAGATTGAACATCGTCAGAAGAAGATTCTTTTTCAGATGGAACTTGTTTTAGATTAATAGTGTTTGAATCTTCTGATGTTCCTACCTGTCGTTTATCTTTATCTTTGCTTTGAACTTTCACTTCTTCTAATACAGAATGAATTTGATTAGAAGTGTTTTGTTTTGTTTGTTTAGGTTCATAAGATTTTATCTTGATTGGATGACCATTTTTAATCTTTTCTTGATCATTTTCAACAAAAACTTTTACATTTTCCTTTTCTTCTTCTGAATTCTTGTTTTTGACCTGAAAAGCTTTAAGTTTAGCTTTATTCTCGGGAGAATAATCATGTGTATTAAAGTTATCAGGTAAAGTGTTTGTAATAGATTCAGGCATAGGTTCAGGAGTGAAACCTAACCCTGCTTTCTGTTATCTTTTCTCTCACTTACCAGTTTTCTACAATCATTTTTGAACTTTTTACTTTAGCAAGATCCATTTGAGTAGCAGCATGTGCTATCTTCTCATGTTCAATATTTTTGATAATCTCTTCCAATTGTTTAGAAACAATTTCTAATTCTTTTAGTGTTTTGTTCCATGAAGTTTGAAGAGAAATAATCTTTTGATTTTCTGTTTTATGATCAGAATTTAGTTTGTTATGCATTGACTCTTATTGTTTTAGTTTCCGCAGATTTTATATGAGTAGTTTCTATAGTATTCAACATGTTCATAGCATGATTTTGTGCAGAGTTTTTCTCTCACTTTTGATGGGATTTCAGGGAATTTTGGAGATAAGGTTTCAGATTTTGAAGATGAAGTGTCAACCTTAGGTTGATCAGACTGTGCCATTAGAGCTACTTCATCTGTAGCCTCCTTAGGATCCGATTTGTCACTCCCTGGATTTTTGCAACAAGAGATAAACTTGATGTTAAATCATTAGTAAACTGTTCAGCGTATGCACTCTAATCATAACCATCTTTAATGCTGACTACTAAAGCTTTCTTGGTTTCATAAGATGATTTTGTTTCATCTTTAAGCTCAGGCATAGGAAGACTTTGATATGGCTTTTGAAAAGTCTTATGAGCTGGTTGAAACCTTTGAATGCTAGAACTTGATTGAGCATTTCCTCAATTATTCCTTGGAGCTTTGCATTCTCCGGAGAAATGTCCATAACTGTTACAGTTAAAACACATTGATGTTGACTTATCAAACCCAACAATCTTGTTAGCACTTGGCTTGTACTTCCTATTGACATATGAGTGTTTTTGTGTCCTGTAAGCAATTATCACCATTTGCCAGTTTAAGTCCATCTCTTCAACATCTTCAGGATCCATTTCAAACAAATCCTACAAAACAAGGTCTAATTGAGTTAAATGGCTACCTTGATATGCTTGAAAACTAGCCATAAATGTAGTGAATGCGGTTTTAGACTCTTCATCCTCTAGTAGGATGTTTATCACATATTTAACTTTGCTAGATTTAGCAGAGTTAGATGAAGAAGTCTCTATTTGAACATTAGATGTTTGAGATCGAGATTTAGGAGGAGATTGAGAATGAGACTGTGTTGTATAAGTAGGAGCACTAGTAAATGATGAATTAGTGAAAAATCCTGCTCCAACAAATAAATCTCCATCTTCTTCTGTAATTTTCTCACTTTTTTTCATGAATGCATTTTCAATAGTGTTTGCAGGAGAAGCAACAAACTGATACTGAGACATGGATGCTGCTCTATCATTATTCCTTGAGCTTTCATTAATCTCTACCGACTCTATCTTGGCAACGAGTAGATCTAGATCCATAGGGAACTTCTTAGTATGTTTTAGTAAGGTTACTGTTTGTTTCCATGATGAGGGTAAAACATTGAGTAGTCTAAGATTTAGATCTTCAAGATCAGGCTTAATACCAGCTGTTGACATCTCAGTTGTAAGTTGAACAAATCTGTTCATCATCTGATTTATGGTTTCTCCAGACAAATGTTGAAACAATTCTAATTGCCTTTTCAACTTTTGTTTCTTGAGTTTTTGAATCTCCTTGCCTCCTTCACAAATGGTCTTTAAGGCTTTATACATGGTGTATCCAGTTTGATATCCATCAAGCCTTACAAGAACTTCCAGAGGTAGTCCTTTACACATCAAGGAATATGCTTTGATATTATTCTTTACTCTTCTAAATCATCTCCTTGAAGACCATCTTAGGATAGGGGTTCTTGAGAATCTTTAGTATAAACAAACCCTCTGTCAGACCCATCAGTGATTATAGGAATGTATGGTCCTTTCTCTATAGATTTCCAAAGATCAGTGTCAATGGAATTTAAATGATGTTTTAACCTAAGAGACCAATTTTTTAAATCAGCTCCATTTTTAAGTTTTGGAACTATATTTTTAGAATCTTCTGATTTCACCATTCTTATATTTTGTTTTTTTCTTAGATTTTGAATTAAGAAAAGAAATGAAAATGTTTTTGAAAAATTTTCTTAAAAAAATATTCTAAGTATCAAGGGTGATGCGCCTGAACAGTAATCAAACTCCCAAACAGTTAATGCGCCTAAGTTGAGAGACGTCTAAGGGAATGCCTTAGAAAAAAATTTCCAAAACGCCTAACTTGATGCGTTTGAACAGTAGTAAAACGCCTGAACAGTTATAATGCGCCTACATAGTTGTAATGCGTCTCAACAGTTGTCAACCGTCTAAACAGTTCTAATACACCTCACAGTGATGATACGTCTGGACTTTTACTCTTTAACATTAGTCAAACGTCTGAACTAAAAACGCCTAAACAGTGTTAATGCAACTAAACAGTAGTCAAACGCCTAACACTTAGACAACTTTTCAGCAAACCTCAACTCTAATGCATCACATTCATCATGTTCATATGAATGTAACTAACTCAAGTCTTATGAAATTCTTCAAAAGTTGATGAATTGGATTGAAACTTTCCAATTAGACATGGTTTATACCGATAATCATTCTTCTAACATTAATTTCTTTCAATATCAACAACAAATCAATCAATTTTGTAATTTTCAGTTCGAAAAATGGTGAACTTTTCGAACACAAATTCAACAAATTATCTTGAATTTGATGAATTTAACTGCTGATTATGGTTTAAAACATGTTTCTGATGATGAAACACATCTGCAATCCACAAATTTTCAATTGAATTGTCTATCAATCATATATTCAGTGAACTTTTTGAGTTTGAAAGTTCGACAAACGTCAAAAATCACTCAACCAACAGCTCTGATACCATTTGATTGGATCAAATGTACCAATTCGTGATGATGTATGAACACAATTCAATGAAATACAAACAAAGTAATTAAATCAAGCAAGATATCAACAAAATTCATAGTTTCATTAATATCAAGCAAAGAAAATTACAAAGTAAGTAAGTAGTTCTGAATCTGTTCTAAAACTATTGTTCTTCTCTTTTTTTTAACTGCTACAAGTCTAAGCTATTTATAATGAAACACAATGAACTAACAAATTACAAAACTAGTCCCTATACTATTACAAATAGTAAAAAGACACATAAAGACAACATGTTAATCTTTCTAGAGTTTTAACAACAATTGATTTTGTTTTGTGTCTAGTCAATTGTATCCAGCTGGCTTTCATAGTATGGCTGGATGTAGGATGTAGTATAAGTATCTCATGTTCTTGTATCTTTCCTTTATGCTTTGTAACACTTGTAATAGAACATTGAGAAAGTAATATACTGCAATCTTGAAAACCATCTCACTGTGTATCTTGCTCTTGTGTTTTGTTACTTGTGTTCTTAGTGTCTTCATTTGTGGTTAATCCAGTTCACAGTTTGTTTAAGTTTAGTTACTCTCCTCTTTATGTTTTTGTGTTGTATTTGACCACCCTTCACCGGTCCTGCACATCCCCCAAATTTGTTGGACAGACAATGAAGAACGACATGCAGCAAGAACTTCCAGCTGTATGAGAAGTTGAACTTGTAGACTGTGAACCTGTTGACGTCTCCACCGTATCCCTTTTGGATGTAGGTGTTGTTCAAATCTGCTTTGGCAAACTCTGTGGGGGCACCCTCATCATGAAGCTCGAGATGTTCCCTGATGAGTTGTTCGGTAATGACCAACTCCATGTCACAAATGCTCGATTGTATTACACAAATCCCATTTAGGGTTTCAATTTGACCATTTTCCCAAATTTCAGCCATATGATTGGAGTACATGGTGGGATTAACAATCAGGGCAGTGTAATAAGATGTTTGGGCAAGAAACAAGATGATCTTAGAGAAGTCAGCATCTCTTGAGGAATCAAGAAGTGCGACTTGATTGTGCTGAGGGTTATGTCCTATAGATACATGTGTACCTAGTTTAGGAGCTCAAATGTAAAATGTCTTTCATGTCTTACATATATGTAATAGAATGGGTATGAATGAAATGTAATGTGTTTGTGATGCTTATAATGTTTAATCTTTCATTGATTATTGTTAAAGCATATTGAACTAACTATATAGGTTTGTGGTTGTTTACATAGTTCTTAATCAATAATGGTTGAGAAACATGATTAAGCTTAATCGTGTGAAGTTCTCATGCGAATGGACCATGCTAATGGACCATACGCATGAATACTTCATGCTAATGAACCAGTCGCACGACTGAACCATGAGACTGGATTAGTCGCACGATTGTAACGTGAGATTAACTCAGTCGCACGACTGAATCTTCAGTCGTGCGGATGGATCAATCGCATGATTCAATCACACGACTAAACCATGCAAATGGTTCAGTCATACGAATGGAAAACCCTAACCTATAAATACTACTTAATTTGTGGAAAAATGAAACAATTCGAATCCTTATGCACTAAATCGTACCCGAGCCATCCAGAGACCTAACATAACCTATTCCAAGTTTATAGATCACAGTAAAACATCCTACAATCGTTCTTATCATTTAGTTTCATTCTTGGATTGATTATACTTGCGTGCTCACTGATTGGATCGCCAATCAAATAGAATTCCGCACTATTTGGTTTGGTATACACGTAAATCAGTTAGTACTCTGCACCGTACACGGTCCTAACAAGTGGTATGAGAGCTTTGGCTCTTGATTTGCGTGTGATTCAATCGATTGTGATATAAAAATTGTGTTTTTCACTCAAAAACGAATTTTTTTTGTGTCAAACAATGTTTTCGACGTCTCCAGGTCAAAAAGTTTACGTTTTTCCGGCACACGGCAATTAGGGTTAGTGACAATTTGTGTCTTTGCGTCAAAGTATTCAAAACCTTCCGATTTGCAAAAACAACAGCCTCCAGTCGCACGATTGACTCAATCGCACGACTGAACCCATTCGGCACCACTCATACGCACGATTGGCTCAGCCGTCCAGCCATTTGTACGACTGAAGATCTTTGTACGCATTGTGTGACATCCGGTAAATTTCCGTTATCAAACTCCGTTAGCTCCGTTAAGTCTTGCATACACGTGTCGTAAACACACACTAGTTGTCGTTTAACGTTGGTGACCTAATAATAATTAATAAGGTTAAATTAATGTTAATCTAATTGATTATGTGATTATTGTGTTATGTTGATGTGTTTGCATGTTTTAAATGTTAATTAGAAAATTAATCGCGTAACGCGGAAACGTGCCTATTTATTTGTATGCGTTGTGTTTTTATAAAGATAAAATATATAATGATTTTCATTAGTTTATATCTTTATATTATTAAGTTAAAAGCACTTTACAAAGAGTTTAAAGCCTAGTTTGTATAAAATAGAAATTACAAGGGCTTAAAGGGTAAATATGGAAATTAAAATTAAACAAAACACAAAAACCCTAGCCCACCCCATTCGGCCACGACTTCACCCTCACACCCCTCTCCCTTGCGATTTCGACCTAGAACAAGCATCAAAGCATCGATTTGGTTCGATTACAAGGCATACAACATGTTGGAATCATCAATTGCAAGTTAACACACGTTTAAAGGTTAGATTTTTCAAGTTTTTGTGAGTTGTTCATGATGGCCGAACCTAAATTCGTGAATGGGTGTTCATGGAGTCGAAATTGATGTTAATTGATGATGTTAGTATGTTAGTTGGATTGAATACATGTGTTTAACGTTGATTATGTATGAATTGTATGTTTCTAGTGGATTGATCATGAACTTTAGTTTTATGCAAACCCTAATTCGAAATTAGCATGATTATGAGAAGTTGATGATTGTTTGATGAATGTATGATGATTTGTAGGTTGTATGAATGTTAGGATACATTGATCTTGCAAGAAATTGATGAATTAAAGTTGGTGTTCATAGCTTACTAATAATAGTAACTTTATTTTGCATGTAATGTTGAATTATTGATGAATTGATGTTATGGATGTGTTCATGGTGATGATTAGATGTTAGATTGTTGTTGTGATCATTGGAATTCAAGAACACATGTTATAGTTCATACATTACTAAAGATAGTAACTTTTTAGGATATGAATTGATGAGTTATGATGTTTGGATGTTGTTGATCATGCTTAGATGTTGATATGAACTTCAATTGGTATATTATTAATGAATTCATGAATGCATTGGATGTGTGATAGATTTTGGGATGTGCTTTCCCAAAAGGGAAACTTTATTTGCACAAAGTTTGATGGATGATAGTTTGAACATGTTTGGGATGTTAGGAGCATGTTAGTAAGTTCATGGATGAATTCTAATGTGATAGAACATGTTAAATTAGTTGTATGGGATGCTTGGATAATCATGGGTGATGTTTGGACTTTGATGGTCATGTATGATGTTGATGTTGGTTAGTAGTTAGGATATCATGTTCGGGACTGGAAATTGATTGTTGTGATGTTGTTGAATGTAATGTACATGGCTAATGAATATGATTATAATCATCATACACGCGTGTGAATCTGAGGCCCCTACTTGGAAGGATTTGCAGGGTTTAGGATGTGAAGTCGTGAGTGGCTTCACATGGCATGTGGTGCGTGATTTGATCTTTGTGTGGTATATTGGTTGTGTTATAACTAGTGGATATGTTAATGTTCTAGATTCGCATGACATGTATGATACTTGGTTGTATGATGATCTAAGTGATATACCTGGTTAATATAGCATACATATGATCTATTTGAATGTTAACCATGTAAGATATATGTGTATGATTGCTTGAATGGTTTACAACACATAAAGTCACCAACGGGTCAAACGGCTCAGCTGGTTCAAACGTGTCTATGCTTTCAAATCTTGAGTCCTTGGTTGTAGTGTACTTAGGGTTTCACATGTTTTTTGTTTACACGTACTCATGTACTTATATGATCTAGGTAACCTCTGAAGGTTGTCTGTCCATTCTGTTTGTCAAGTAAAACTCTAAGTGTCTATCACGCGTATCAGGTGAGTTCATGCCCCACTCTTTATTTAATCTTTTTTGGGGGAGATAACATACTGGTAAATCACAAACGCATTATATATTTTCAAGTTGTGTATAATATTAATATAGTGTTGATAACATGGAAAAGTCCTCACACTTTCGAATTGTTAATATTGGATAGCGGGGAAATTTGGGTAGTACTACTGGGTTTGACGAGCCCCACCTGTGTGACCCGAGGTCAACTCGGTGCAAGTTGTCCTATTGAACATTGTCACGACCTGTTAAGTCGTGACAGGAGGCAACAACGTAACATAATCAGCTTCAATTGCGAAATCACTATGAATTAATATTTATTGTTAATGGACTAGCTATCTGTTACAATGCACTACTTTTATATCTATGTTATTAAACTGTTTATGTTTGATTATCTCTCTTGAACTCACCAACCATTGTGTTGACATTCTAGTATGCTATTCTCAGGTCATTAGCTTGCTTGCCATAGGAGCACTACATGGTTCACTTGCATTCTAAGACTCGGTCTTCAAGACATTTTTAGTATTTTAATGATTAATGTTTACTCTTTTGGGTTGGCACATATTTCTTTCGGTAGTTTTACAAAACGCTTCCGCACTGTTTCAAGTTTATAATTTGGTTGATTTTATTTTTAATAGTGGCATATAGAGTCGTTCTGAGTAACTATAGACTGTGATCCTGGTTTGTTCACACGCCTCGCGGTAAAACTCCGCACGTGGATTTTGAGGGTGTGACACATTGTTCATCCGCACCTGTCCAGTCGCACGATTGAACCATCCGCATTGTTCAATCACACGAATAGCCCAATCGGATTCTTTCATTCGCACAAGTACAATAGTTTGTTCTAAAATCAAAAGTAAATAGCAATGGAAGATCAGTATTCAGCATTCACCACAGGTAGAGATTCCGGATCCGGAATCTATTGCTTCTGGAAAATGAAGTGGGGAATCACAATAAGCCCCCTAAGCTCATAACGTTAGATGATTACCTATAATGGAAGCAAAGGTTCGAGATCTACCTAAATGGTGTAGACCCAAATCTATGGGAATCAATAGAGACAGGGTATAACATGCCGGTCGGTGCATATGGAGTTAAACATACCTTAGGAGGCATGATTGATGGACAAAAGGTAAAGTACAATGCAGAGAAGAAGGTGTACGCTCTGTTAACTCAGTCCTTTCCTAAGAATATATTCCATCAGTTCTCTGAGAACAAGCAAGCAAAGAAGCTATGGGATGCTCTGGAAAAACGGTATGACGGGAATGCATCACTAAAAGCTCTAAAGGCTAAAGCTTTTAAAAAGGAGTTTGATAACTTCTCGTCAATGGGTAAGGAGAGTCTGGATGACGTTATCGACTACTTCTACCATTTAATGAGTGAGCTGCACACTCATGGGGTTCTTACGTCCATGGAGGACAAGGTGTCTACTTTCGCAGATGGATTGCCAGAAAAGTGGGTTTCTTTTATGTCAAACCTCAGACAGAATGATATGCTGGCGAAGTTGGATATCAACGATTTCATTCTGAAGCTGAGAGAGTAAGAGTTGAGGATGAAGTAAAGGTCTCAAAAGGCGTCATATGATTAGAACCCGTCACTTTACAACTCAACTCCTCAAGCAAAAACGTTTGGAGCACCACTCCAAAATGGCATTTGTGTCAAGTTCAGCTGCTTCGTCTCAAGCAACTACTTCAGGATCTGACACGTCAAGGTCATCTTGCACCCAATACATAACACCTAAAGCCAATGCTACAAAATTGAATACCGAGAATCTCTGTAACGTGACTGTAGAGTAGCAAAGGAGCATATGGATCTCTTAGTAGCTGTTGTTCACTCATATGACGAACTAGTTGCAGGGAAGATTGGAAACTGCCATCTGGCATATGAAGACTATGAGCAAGTAGACGAGACTGAGCTGGATAGAATGGATATCATGTGGGCATTGGCGAGTGCTGTCCGGAGGGCAAAGAAGTTTGTTAAGAAGACATGACATAATGTGATTGCTACAAAGGATACAACCTTTGCTTTTGACAAAACCAAAGTTACCTGTTTTAATTGTGGAGAAAAGAGGCACTTCAAATATGAATATGTTAAGCCCAAAAAGACAGGTAATGGAAATCCATTCTCATCCTTCAATCGTCAAGATAAATCCACAAGTAGTTCTACATCCTCAAGCAAGGATCCTAAGGCCTTGAATGCTCAAGCTGACGAAGGCCAAGATTGGACCTTTCGATTTGTATCTCCGGCAGAATCCAACATTGCGTGTGTGGAGGGTTTGGATGACGACTCAGCAAGCGAAGGAGATATAGCAGTTGAACTCGCGATGTCAAATAATGAAGAAACTGCAAATGTGGTTAGTCACCTGAGTGAAGAGGGTTCAAGCAAGAAATGTTTAGAATCACCAGCACAAGAAGAGTTAGACTCTGCAATGATGGCTGATTCAACCGAATCTGCTCAGGTACGTACCAAAGACCAATTGTTTGATAGTCATGCTTGTATTGAATGCAATAAATTTAGAGAAAGCATAGACATAAAATTTTCTAGGTTATTAGATCACAATGATAGCTTAGTAAATGATTTACAACTGTGCACAGAAGCAAATAGGATTTTAAAGCATAATGAGCACAATTATAAAAGGGAAAATAGAACTGTTAAATAAACAATTATGGGAAACCGAAGTTGTGGCCTTTAACCAAGCTAATGACATTAAGTTCTATTTAAACTCACTAAAAGAAACCATGAAACAAAAAGTAGTTTTGGAAGTGGAAGTAACCTCATTAAAACAAAAACTGCACAGTTGGACTAGTTCTTCTCACATAGTCCAGCACCTAGTGAAAGAATGAAACAACGGGGAGGGTTTGGGTTACAAAGTGGTACCACCACCACATGAGACCTTGTTGAATGCTAAATGCAAACCAATTAATAACAATCCAATCAAGGATCATGTGGTGTTCACTCCTCTTGTAAGTGATCTTGATTCCACATGTAAACCCATTGAATCTGTCACTAAACAAAAGGAGACCACTTTAATGTCAAAAGGTAAAATGCCTATTGTTAATTTGGATGAACAAATTGAGAAGGTTAAGGTAAAGTCTGGTTTGAATACGTCTACTTCAGAACCCAAAAAGACTAAACAAGTTAACTAAACTCGTGCATCATGTCTAAGTCCATATAAACAAAAGAGCAAAGATGTTAAGAAGGTTCAAGCAATTAATTTTGTTAACCAATATAAAACATCTAAACAAAAAGTGTCAAAACCCAACCAAGTCAAAGTCACACGAGTGTCACACACTTCTCCATAGAAACAGCCATACCAACTTGTCAAAAGTAGATCTTGCTACAACTATGGAAAGTATGGACACATCGCGTCTAACTGTCCTTACAATCAGACACCTAGGAAGAAAGCTGAACTTCATGATCCCAAACTCAGTTCTTCTAAAAGGAGCTCCTTGACTCCACCAAGAAGATTTGGTGAACATAAAGTTCAAACCATAAGGCAATCGTCTGTTTATCAAAAACATGCCTTACACAAAACTGGCTTATGGAAACAAAAGTCTAGTTCAATGTCTGGTAATGAGAACAAAAAGACGAATGATCTTCCCTCACCCTCAAATGGACAATGGGTGGAATTTATTATGTGAGCTTGGGTCTCTAACCTTAACTAATGATTTCCTTTGAATGTGCAGGGTGTTCGCTACATTGTTGCCACAAATACTTGGATCGTAGATAGCGGAGCATCTAGGCACATGACTGGGAACCTGGCACTCCTTTCAGACGTCAAACAAATAAAAGGAGGTCATGTTTCATTTGCTGGAAACAAAGGAGGTTACATCACAACTCAAGGGGAAGTGGGGAATCAGAAAGTGAAGTTTGACAAGGTAAACTATGTTCAACAACTTCAAAATAATTTGCAGTCTGTCTCCCAAATCTATGACAAAGGATTTAAAGTAGTATTCGACAACAAGAAATGCTATGTTCTGAAAAAGGACTATGTGATCCCGGAGGACCAAGTCTTAATGTCAGCTTCAAGATATAACGGACTTTATGTCTTGGATCTTTTAAAGGCCTCCACAATGGATCATCAAGTTCAGTGCTTCTTGTCCAAGGCTACAAAGAAGGGTTTGATCTCCTGGCATAGGAGAATGGGACACATCAATCCACGGAAGATGAACCACTTGATCCACAATGATCTAGTGCGAGGAATAAACGTCAAAAACTTCCAACTACCGGATTTTTGTGTCGCCTGCAAGAAAGGCAAACCGTATAAGAAGTCTCATAAGGCAAAGAAAGTTCATTCCATAGAACTGCCTCTTGAGCTTCTTCACATGGATCTGTTTGGTCTAGTCAATACAAGGAGCATCACCGGTGACTTGTACTGTTATGTAGTTAAAGATGACTACTCAAGATTCTCTTGGGTAATGTTTCTGAAATCTAAATCTAAGACATTTGACTCATTCAAAGAGTTAGTAACTACTTTAGAGTCTCTCTACAAGCTAAAGGTAAGACAAGTACGCTCAGACAATGGTACCGAGTTCAAGAATTAGTGGATGGAGGTTGTCTGCAAAGAAAAGGGAATTGTGCACCAGTTTACTTCTGCCTACACTCCATAAATGAACGGAGTCACTGAGAGAAAGAATCGCAGCTTGATAGAGACAACAAGGACAATGCTAGCAGACTCGAAACTGCCCATCCAATTTTGGAATGAGGTAGTTGCCAATGCATGTTACACTTTAAATCGAGTCCTGGTGGTAAAACGTCATGGTAAGACATGTTAATTGCTACTTCAACGACGTAACCCAAATCTAGAGTACCTTGAACCATTTGGTGCACCTTGCACCCTTTTGAAGAAAACTCAGGAAGGAAAGTTCAGTGATAAGGCTGACGAAGGAATTTTCTTAGGATACAACATACTGAATAAGTGAGTTTACAATAACTCAACAGGTCAAGTAGAAGTGTGGTGTAACATGGACATTCAGAGATACAACACCCCCCAGCTGGAAAAGGACCCGCATTCTTTTTCGATTATGATGGATTCTTTAAGTCCTTCAACATCCCTCTCTCCACTTCTGAAGACGAGTTAGCAACCAAGATGATGTATGAGGTCTTAAACACACCACCCCTAGACTCAACAACATCCGGCTCTCAAGGCCAGTCTTCTAGTAACTCAGGGGGAGCACTGGAGGTAAGTTATTCCTCTTCTGATGATAAAGAAGTGGAAAATGTTCAAGTGGATAAGGAGGAACAGGTTCCAACTACTACAAGTACACACGTATCAGATGTTGATGCCTCTGAGACTTTGAAACCCCATATTCCCACTGCCTCAGATACTGAACCTGTGGTTCCCAATCTGGATAATGAGGTAGTTATACCCACTACTCCTGGATCTCGTCTAAATGTGCATCATCCTCTAGACAATGTCATAGGGGATGTACAATCAGGAGTACAGACAAGAAATCAGCTATATTCAGCTGATTATGCCACAGTCATGGAAAAAGGCTACCTTCATGATGGTTCTTATCGATGTTTTGTGTCTTAATTTGAGCCAAAATATGTAAGTGATGCCTTAAACGACGAGGCTTGGGTGAGTGCCATGGAAGAAGAACTACTTCAATTCAAGAAGTTAGGTGTATGGACTTTGGTGGACAGACCTAAAGGTGCTAAGGTCATTGGCACTAAATGGGTTTTAAAATGCAAGAAGGATGACCAAAGGGTTATTATCAGAAACAAGACTTGACTTGTAGTTCAAGGATTTCGACAAGTCGAGGGAATCGATTACAACCAAGTGTTTCCACCCGTGGCAAGAATGGAAGCCATCCGTATCTTCGTAGCCTATGCATCGTATATGAAGATTAAAGTCTATCAGCTTGATGTGAAAAGTGCATTCCTTCATGGTGAAATCCGAGAAACTGTGTACGTCAGTCAACCCGAGGGATTCGAGGATCCGTATCATTGAGATAGAGTTTACAAGCTGGACAAGGCTCTATACGGGTTTCATCAAGCCCCAGAGCCTGGTATGAGAAACTCTGGACTCATCTTGTGATACACGGGTTTCGAAGAGGAGTGATTGATTGTACATTTTTTATCAAAGAGAAGGATGGTGACTTAATGCTTGTACATATCTATGTTGATGACATAATCTTTGGTTCCAAGAACGAAGACTTATGTAACGAATTTGAAGCAGTAATGATGGCTGAATTTGAGATGAGTGCCATGGGAGAGATGAAATTCTTTCTTGGGTTACAGGTGGATCAGATACCACAGGGGATATTTCTACAACAAACAAAGTATGTAGGAGATATTCTCAGTCGGTTTAATATGGAGAATGCTTCAGCAGCTGGGACTCCACTTGCTACAAACCATGATATAGCGCCCGACGAGAATGGTGATCTGGTGGATGCTACCATGTACTGAGGCATGATTGGATCTCTCATCTATCTCACTACCTCACGACCTGACATCATGTATGCAACGTGTCTCTGCTCAAGATATCAGGCGAAACCGAAAGTCAACCATCTAATTGGAGTCAAAAGGATATTTCATTATCTAAAGGGCACCCCAACACTCGGGTTGTGGTACCCTCATGATGATGATTTCGAGCTTACAGCGTATAGTGACTCGGATTACGGGGGTTGCAAAATGAACTACAAGTCAACATCAGCTGGATGTCAATACTTTGGGAGAAGATTAGTCACGTGGCAGTGTAAGAAGCAGACATCAGTTGCATTGTCAATTTGTGAAGCTGAATATGTTGTGGCGGCAAGCTACTATCTCAAATCATATGGATTCAACAGCAAATGCGGGACTATGTTTTGAAATTCTTTAATACTCCTATATTTGTTGATAATTCTGCTGCTATAGCCGTAACTAAAAATCCAGTCCAACATCCTAAGACCAAACACATCAGCATTAAATATCACTTTATACGTGATTGCTTTGAAAAGAATTTAATCGATGTTGTTAAAATTAATACAAATTTCCAACGAATTGACCTCTACACAAAGGCTTTTGATAAACCATGTTTTCTATATTTGTTAGAGGTAAACGAAATTAAAAAGAAAAGTGATGTGATTTCCGACGATGACAGTACTTAGTCTGACAAGTAGATTTTGTTTTACTTTTAATTTTTATTTTATTTTGTTTTATTCTATTTTTATATTATTTTGTTTTATTTTATTTTTATTTCTTTGCCATTAAAATTCTAAAACGCAAATCTTTTACGCTTTTAGAATTTTAGGGGGAGAATAGGTTAAGTTAGTATTTAATTTCAGTACATAAAAAACGAGGGAGGAGGACATGCAAGCTAAGAGAAATGAGATCGTATGTGTGATACTGATTCAATAACTATGGAAAATGATAGTACACATGAACAAATAGTTTGGGACTTTAAAAGAAGAAATTTTTTAAATTGCAAAACTCGAAGTACAAGTCTGAGAAGTCTAAGCAACAATAAAAGGAAAACTGATAGTAAAACTAGCTACTACTAAGGTAACACGGAAAAAGTAGATCTAGAGGTTGCTAGATCATTTGATGATGTGTCAGTAGGTTCAACACAATAGATAAGTAGACCTCGTTGGTGATGTCAAGCTCAAACAAAATTGTTCAACAAGCTGTGGGTTATCATCTTATCCATGGTTAACACAATCAACAAAGTTCCAATAAGGGTTGACGAGCAAAATAAACGCCACAAATATGTGCGGATGACCATAAAATGAGCAAAGCACATGATGAAAAATGCAAAAAGCAATCAAACTAGTAACCTATGTGGTTGTTGTGATCTATGCAAAAACAATAAAATTGCTCAAACAAGAAGATAGGTTGTGTGCCTCTCTGCTGTGCGGTGGCACTGACCTGAGGATAAACATAACCTAAATATTCTAGGATTCATTGGTGTTTGCACCTCTCTGCTGTGTGGTGGCACTAACCTGAGGCTTTGCAACTCTTTGAAAGCTCTATAATAGTTTCTTCTTGAATACTACCCGTAGACCGCTCAAAAATCTCCTGAGAATGTTGATTACCATATAAGCGTGGGATCCACAAATGCTTGTTTAAATAATTAAACCTTAAACCATCACCAATCTGTGTCAAAAGTCTGTGTATGGATTTAAGAGGACAAGTATACTGACAATCATCATGGCTGCAACTCTTGAAAGTCAACACCAGTGTGTGCGTCTGTGGTACTTGAAAATTGAGTGTAAACATTTTTTTCCCAGAGTATGATCTCCTTGACTTGCTAATGACTCTCAATGAAAACAAGAATCGAGCATCAAAAGGTTTTGATAAGATGTCCCGAATAATTGACTTACTTGTATGATTCCATAATGAATCGTTCCACTTATGGTCAAAATAACTAGAAGCTGCCTGGTCTAGAAATAAATCTGTTAGATATGTATCTTAGGATTTCCACCTCACAAAAAATTTACAAAAATTTGTTTTACTTCTGTTTTTCTATTATAGTAGTTTCATTTGTTTAATTTTTTCATTTTAGTTGTTAAAAGTCGGACTACGTATTGGAATTCTGTCTGGGATCTAATCACTAAAAAGGGTCACGTCTTAGGTGACCAAACGGGCTTTCTAATGTTAAAAGGATCAAGTCTAAGGTGATCAAAAGTTTTCGAAGTTGAAATGGTGATGTTTGTGACTATAGAATGCTCAAAATATTTTATCTATAGTTAAAAGGGTTAAGTGTCAAATGGTCATTAAGTCAAAATCATAAGTAGAGGCCATTCACACGACTGGACCATGAGTATGGACCAGTCGTACGATTGGACCATAATTATGAACTAGTCAACCGAATGGAGCATGAGTATGAACCATTCACATGACTGGCTTACAAGAATGGGTTGACTGAATGAGTTAGTCACCCGATTGAAACCCAGTCGGCCGACTCAATGTGACCGATTGAACCAATCGCATGACTGAGATCCAATCGCGCGAATGAAAAGAGCGAATGGATTCAGTCGCCCGATTGAAACAAGATTCAGTATAAATAGGGCTAAAGTTAGTCGCATATGTTCATCACTCCTCATTCGCCCTAAAATCGCCCGATAGTGCCGTTACTCTGCCCAAATCAGATTAGATCGATTACTTCTCACCACTTAGCTACTAACGAGTTTGTACTTCATCTGCAGGTAATTTGCAACTCAAATCATAGAAATTGAGTGGTGAAAACAAACCCTAACTGGGCCAAATCGATTAAAATCAAGAAACTAGAGTTAACCTTCATACAGACTAAATAAATGTCAAAATTGGGTAAAATGAAAGGCATACAACAACCATTAACAATCCTGCGAGTCTAAAGAACCTAAACACAACGTTAAATTACAAGTATTGGCTTAGATTAAGGATAAATGTGTCGAATAGAGATGTATGTGACTGGTCACTCTAAATGAACCTTAATCGCACGATTGAACTAGGCGAAGGACTCAGTCGGCCGAATGAACAAGGCGTATGAGCTCAGTCACCCGTCTGAACTCAGTCGCAGGCTTAGTCACCTGACTGAACTCAGTCGCAGGCTCAGTTGCCCGACTGAACTCAGTCACATGTTAAGTCGCCCGTTTGAAGTCACATACCAAATCAACATACTGAACTCAGTCATATGATTCAATCACATGATTGAACCAGACTGATCTCAAACAGTTTAAAGTGAAATGGATTTTTGTTATATGCTGATCTAATATGTGTCTTGTGTTACAGATTCATGGCATGTCGGTGGATCATAAACACCAAGCACAATATTTGTGCTCACTTGGATGCCACCACTTGGAATGCTGCCGAGTTTGCTAGTATTATTGCATTCCTAAGGAGATCAAGGATATATCGAGCAACATCTACACCCTACACACCCTATAGGTCGATACAGCAGGCCTTCTGGGAAGGTGCTTCCATTGACCGATCGACTCAGCCCTACAGTATACGAGCACCATCTTTGGTAAGGGGATTGAGGTCACAACAGCAGATCTGAGACGAGTTCCGGATTTGGGAGATGATGCTGCCTACCCCACCAGACTACATCCTCTTACCATAACGGGATGCTTTCTAAGGATGAGGTACACTGGGGACATCAATGCAGGTGTGCTCAATAAAAGCAACCTTGTCCCAGTTCAAGTATCTAGCTCAGTCATTTTGAAGTGCATTGCTTCACGAAGGGGTGGATTGATGATTTATCGAACCAAATCCAGAATGCCCACGTGGCACTGGTGCTGAATCACCCATTCAACTTCTCCAACATGATTTTTTCCTACTTGATCGAGAATATAGAGGGCAAAGGCAAGGAAGGCTTCTGCATGTACCCGAGATTTCTGTAGATGATCATTGACGAGAAGCTTCCATCGCTGCCTAAGGAGAGCCATGATGCTGAATCTCTCGAGATCATGGATGTCACCACATTTGGCTAGAGAAGACTATGTGGCACCAGCTCGACAAAAGTGGCGTCACGAGGACAGTGACTCAGATGTAGAGCATATTGCTCTACCCTCCGATGACTCCGATGGTGATGATCATGATGCTGACCAGGGAGGGGATGGTCAGGGTGAAACCGAACCAGCTCCTATTCACCCTGACTTCCAGATGGAAGAGGATGAGTCTGAGGAAGAGTCTTTGGTACGAACGGTGGGGTGCCAGGTCACAACCACACAGAGAGGTATAAAGGCAGTTGGTGGACGCCAAGGGGTGTCCGGGGATGTTTTTGCTATAGATACAGATCCATCATATACCCGAACCCGCCCAACAGCCAAGGGGGAGCCACAGTGCCTAAAGGCACAAGGGGGAAGAGAATGGCTCAACCCTATGGCGAGAAGGGGAAGAGGCTATAGTTTACATTGACCTCTGCTACAGCTATAGCCACCACCTCATCCACTACTGCTACCACCACCACTACCACACTCCTATCCACCTCCACCATAACCACCACCACCACTACTACCACTTCACCCACCATCACCACTATAGCCACTCCACCACCCATCTACACTACTTCCACCACCACTACAGCCTATCCATCACACAGACTTACATACCACCACCTATATTCACCACATCAACCAACACACCACCAACCACCACCAACAGGACCGTCATTTCATCCATCACTCCCCTCAAGATCATCTCTACCTCTAAGTGGGGTAGAGGAACAGTTGTAAGCACTGAATCGTATGGTGCTGAAGCTATTGGCAGCCGATGACGAGAAGACTGCTCAGCTATGACAGCTAGTGGAGCTAACTGCTGCCCAATCACAGCATATCTCTCAGCAGGCTCAGGAAATTGCCCAACTCAAGGAGCATAAAGCCCAATCAGCAAAGAAGACTGAGGAGTTGGAGACATCTAACATGTCTATCATGTTCAAGCTTAAAGGATCAAAAGAAGTGTCTCTAAAGATCAGAGAAGATGATGTTGATGATGATAGTGAGGATAGATGAGGAGGATGATGATGAGGATGAGACAGATAAAGGACGTGGTGACGGAAGGGATGAGGATGCTAAGGATGATGATGAGGAAGGAGGCGTTGCGGGTGCTTCACAGGCCACACATGCTAGAGAGAGGCGCACCAAGAAGACTCAGGACCAGGGTGCCTTGACCTCAGCCCAGCCTGAAGCAGAGCACATGATTCAAGATAAAAGTAATATTTAGATGTTTATGTAACTTTAAATCTGGTGTAATTGAATCATGTATTAAACTTATGTACGTAATGTTTATCTATATATTTGCTATTTAACTATCTTGATTATTGACAAATGATTGATGTGTTAAATGTTAAATCAAGCAAATCAACTATCTCAGCAAGACCAGTACGATGTTGCTCCCTTATAGCAAATCAAGTCTCAATTCACTATGATACTTGATTTGCAAGGGATTGTCAAGAGGTCTGTGAGTTACACTCCTGAAGAAGGAGAAATAATTCACGATCTTACTGATGAGCAACTGGCGGAGATGTTCCGGCTAAATCCGAATGAACTAGTCAAAGATGCTCAAATTGTTGAAGTTGCAAGTGACGACGAGCTAAATGACATAGACGACATCGAGATCGAGGACGTCACGGCGGAGCATTATCCTGAGTATACTGATAGAGAGGGAAATGTGGTCCCCAATCTGGGAGATACTCTAGTGACAGGATCAGCGATCACAAGTTTGATGTATTAGAGTTAAAGGCAGCGGAATAAGAATAGGAATTAGACAAATTGTAGCAAGAAGTCGATGCTTGTATGCATTAAGAGCACATACGGTTATAGCGAGAGAATATATTTCTGATTCAAGGAATGTTTATAGATATGGAATGTTTCTAATCAAATCATTCATCATTCACGTCATTCACACTATTACAATAGGTTGTCACTCCTTATATAGAGTGCAACAAACACTGCTGTTATCACGGAAAGTGACAACTGGCAGATCTAATACAAAAATAACTAACTCTTAACAAACCACTGAAATGTTCAACTACTGAGAACATATCAGAGTGTTAAGTACAAAATATAAAACTACTGATTGGAAACTACTGAAACTACAACGACTGAAGAACAAGCTCTTCAGTCGTTTTACAAAACTACTGAAACATAAAACTACTGAAACTAGAAATATAAAACTACTGATGTCACAACTATTGAAGAAGTACTCTTCAGCAGTTGTGACAAACTACTGAGGCTTCAGTACTTGATCTTCAGACTTTGACCTTCAGATGTTTCATCAGCTGATGACTTCAGTAGATATCATCAGCTGATGTCTTCAGTCTTTGTCTTCAGACTTTGTACATCAATTGTTGATCTTCAGCACTTGTAAACTCTTCAGCTGTTGTACTTCAGTACTTTGGTCTTTCAGCTTCAGTACTTGTGTTCTTCAGCTGTTGTACTTCAGCACTTTAGTTCTTCAGCTGTTGAAGTCTTCAGCACTTGATCTTCAACTGTTGAAGTCTTCAGCACTTGTCAAACTGCTGATGAGGCTTTCAGCAGTTGTTGTGATACCATGTGGGACTTAGAGGTTTTCTGATCTTGGCTCATTGGTTCTTTTGGTCCAACAAACTCCCCCTGAACCAATGCAGCCAAAACCTCTAAATTATTTATTATCCCACTTATTGTTGGCAAAATGTTGGTCTTTTTCCTTCTTGATCAGTAGAGAAGATGACCCATGTAAGCTCCGGCCTGGGAAGAAATCTCAGATATTTGTTTGGCAGGGTATGAATGGGAACTCTGTTTTGGGGAACTGGACACAGAGTTGTTATCCCATTCATGAGATTTACTTCCCCATAATGAGTCTGTATGACTCTCGAACATAGGCCTCAAGGAGAACAACTTGTTCCTCCTGAGAGAGTTCTTCTACTCCTCCTTCGAAGAAGAACTCTGGACCATAGTACTCTGATAAGTACTTCATGGTCCTGCCATTTTTCAGCTCCACCGTAGTTACCTCCCTATATACAAATTCATCAGGATGGTTGCCTTCAAGGAGTAACTGGAGCTCATTCTTCTGGATGTCTTCAAGCTTTTTATATAACAACCCTTCTTAATCATCTTGTTTTCTAGTAAAGCTTGAGGGGTCTTCTTTGCTTGGTGAGCTTTCTTGAATTCATCAATGATTTCCCAAGGTGAGACTACAATGGCCAACATGATGGTAGAATCTATTGTTTTTCGTACCTGGCCATTGTATCTGTGTGGAATAGTTCTTTTATGGATTCTAGAACTCACCCTGGGGTCTGGCCATACTCTCACTCTCTCCTTCTGATACTGAAAAGTGTGCCTGAGAGTGTACAGCCTTTGAGCATGCCCTTTCATGGCTTGAATAGATGATGACTGAGGAAATTCCTTGTCAACCATCTTCAACAGTTGCTCATCGTGCTGTTTCTGCTGTTCTTCTTCTTCTATCTTGACTCTGACCATTTCCCTTTGAGAGTCAGGTGTGATCATGAGTTGACTTCAGGGTTTTGGTAGCTTTAGAACAGCAGAGAGTGGCAGACTATCATCTTCATCCTCCTCTTCTTCTTCTTCTTCCATCCTCAGCACCCTTCTCCTCCTTCTGGGTGCATCACTGGATGATGGTTGGGTTGGTGAAGGAATTGGTTTTGAAGAATGAGGATGTTTGGATTTTGGCTTAGAGATTGGTTGGGAGATTTGAGGGATAGGCTCTGTTTGAGTGGGTGGAAGGGAAGGTTGATCCAGCATCTTTGTAGTTAGTTTCGCCTTTGTGAGTTTAGCCATCTCTAACCTTTTACCAGCCCCAGCCTCATCAAGGGCTTCCACAATAATCCCTTTGTTGAATTGCTCAGACAGACAGATTCTGGTGGCTATAGCCAGAATGCTGTCCCTGGTCCACGTGCGAATCTCCATTAACGATCTTCCTAAGTATTTTGCAATAAGCGGATCATTATTTCCAATCTCTCTTTTTCAAGAGCATCATACCCTGCCCATCGGGTTGTATCTCTTGCACTTCCAACCTTCTGATCTCACTATCCAGTGGCTGTGTCAAACCCCTGCCTGAAGAGTTGTTCAATTATTTTATCCATGGATCGGCTTGTGTAGTGTCAGCTTCTTTTACCAGCTCCTCCAAGGATTTGTCTTCAGCAGTATGATCATCAGCACTTTTCTTTCGCTGTAAGTGAGCAGAGGTTGCTTTTCTTTCTCCTCCTCTTGGGCTTGCTTCTCTTCCTTCTTTTCCTCTGTTCTTTTCCTCTTCTTTTCTTTCACTACAGTACTAAACAAAAGCTAATTCAATCAAACTAGATCTTGAATAGCAGTTTCAATGATTAATATTAGATCGATCAATAAAGCGGATCATTATTTCCAATCTCTCTTTTTCAAGAGCATCATACCCTGCCCCTCTATCTCTTGCACTTCCAACCTTCTGATCTCACTATCCAGTGTGGCTGTGTCAAACCTTGCCTGAAGAGTTGTTCATTTTTTATCCATGGATCGGCTGTGTGTAGTGTCAGCTTCTTTTACCAGCTCCTCCAAGGATTTGTCTTCAGCAGTATGATCATCAGCACTTTTCTTTCGCTTGTAAGTGAGCAGAGGTTGCTTTTCTTTCTCCTCCTCTTGGGCTTGCTTCTCTTCCTTCTTTTCCTCTGTTCTTTTCCTCTTCTTTTCTTTCACTGCAGTAGTCTCCCCCTTTTTGGATGCATTGGAGGAAGGGGTTTCTACCGCAGAAAGAGTCTTTTGTATAGCAGCATCAATCAAGGGCTGTAAAGTTGAGGAAAGCCTCTCATCAATGGCTTTAGTCACAATATCAATGAATATGGGTGTGATGAGAGGGAGGGAATTTTGAAGTACAACACCTATTTGCTCAGGAGGGTTTTGTTCCGAGAATAGGGCCTGAAGCAGAGGCAGGTGGTTGAGTTTGGAGTGGCTCAGTGTTTGGGGAACCTTCAAGTGAAGGTGCCATCTGTAGGTGGGTAGAGGCAGATGGTCTTTCTCCTTGGGAGAGTTGATCAAGTAGGTTTTGCAGCCTACTGACTTTCTCTTCAAGGATTGTGTTCTGGGCAAGAACATCGTAGAAAAAGCCCAGGTCATCATCAGCCGAAACTGAATCATCTGACCTCCTGCTTAGAGCAGGATTTACATGCACTGGGTGTAGACCAGTTGGTGCATGTGCCCCTTGTGCTTGGTACTGGGGACTTCCAGCCTCAGGACAGTGTCCATCATCAGCTGTTGCCTCTAGTGAGGTCTTAGCAATGTTACCAGCCTCATTCTGATCATGTACTGAGTCAGAGGAGGTGGCAGCCTCACTAGATATTCTAAGCTGCTTGTCTACACCAGGAGATAGAAGTGGTAAACCCCTGTGCTGTGGGTTCTCAAGTGCACTGTGTTCCTCCCCCTCAATTGTAGAGGTATTCCCAGTAGTAAGTGGTTTCTGGGGGGGGGTGAGGAGTGCAGTTGAGTCAGCACTTGTGCAACTATTAAAGTTGGGCTGTGAGGGGCGGTTGTTTGGGGTGAAGAGATAGAAGCAGTGTGCACCTGGGGAGGTGGGTGCTCTTCAATGGCAATCCCCTCAAGTGAGGAAGATCCCAGATATGTAGGTACCCCTTGTGTGGTTGCTACAGGCTCCTGTTGAGAGGAGGCCTGAGCGGCTATGGCTGGAAGAGTCATTGTATCCACTAGGGGGTTTGGACTAGTGGATATATCCTGCGTTTGTGGTGCAGGGGCATCCTCAGGGGACTCAATTCCCTGAGTAGCCGTTTTGGGTTTCTTTTTGGTGGGTTTGGTGGGGACTTTTGATTTGGAGGTGGTGGCTGTGGGTTCCAGCTGCGTGGGTTTTCGCAGCTTGGCAGCCATTTTTAGTGTCTGGTCAGAGTTGTGCCGGAGTATACTTCCGGCAGAACAGCCGTAGCAGGAACTCCCAAGCCAACAAGTCCCTCAGCATTAAGCTGGTTTGTAATGATGGCCATTATGAACCATGGATATAGTATCCAACGGTTGGCAGTTAGTTTTGAGCCATGTCCTTGAGCTCCGAAAATATTATTTCTGAAAAGTTTAGTGGTTGTTTCTCAAGAATAGAATACATTACCTGCTGCCATTTTGTCGACATTTGATCCCAAGACGACGTCTTAGGGGCCAAACATACATTCACCATGTGAAAAATTAGGCGCTCAGCGTCATTAAAGTGTTCTTCATGATAGTGGAGGCACTGAGATCGCCTTGATATCCATGTTGGGCAAAGGATAGATCTGTGGTGCCCTTCGGATATCCAGCAGGAGAACTAGCATCATTCAGATGAAGAATTTGGCGGATTATTGCAGGAGTGATGACTACTTCTTTGTTGTTGACGACCGACTGGAGAGATGGTGTGTGTGTTTCTCCCCAGTGGTAATAGTAACGTTCATCCAAAATGTTGAAGGGATTCGGCATGTAGTATGGGATTCAGAAGAAATGCCGTATTGTATTGGGACTGAACCTAAGATCGATAGCAGTATCGAACTTAGTCCAGATAGGCGATTTAGTGAGGTAGGCAACACAGTTGTGTCGCGGTTTAATTTGCATGGACGCCATTGAGAGGAGGGAAGTTTTGGAGAGGAACGTTAGGTTTGAAGAAGATGAAGCATTGAAGGATTAGGTCAGGGGTATATATAGGGTGCGGGTAATAAAACGACGAAGGATGTGGTGTTAGTCATCAGTAGTTTAAACGACGTTGACATGGTATATCCTTTCAGACGTTGAAACAGCTGAAGTCGTGGTGTTAGGCATCAGAAGTTAGAAAACTACTGAAGACCGTGGTTTTGACTTCAGATGATTGAAACAACTGAGGACTTGGTGTTTGTCATCAGTAGTTATGAAACTACTGAGGACAGTGGTTTTGTCATCAGCTGTTGTAAACAACTGAAGACTTGGTAGTAGTCATCAGTAGTTATAAAACTACTCAAGACATGGTTTTGCTCAGTTGTTTAGAATGAACAGCAGTTGTAGAAACGACTGAAGAGAAAGTTCTCTTCAGCTGTTTTCGTCAATTCTTAGCTTGTCAGCTGTTTCATACTGTCCTCAACACATTCATCAGCCTTTTTGGCTGATTTCAGTTGTTTCATAGGACATCAGTACTTATCTGTTTTTACTGATTGCAGTAGTTGTAGCTGCATCAGTAGTTGTAACTACATCAGTAGTTTAGAACAGATGAAGTACTTCAGTACTTGTGAGACATTTAGCCTTAGTAGTTATAAAAACTGCTGAGGGTAAAAGAGCTCATCAGTACTTATATGTGACATAGTACTAATGATCATCAGTACTTATTACTAAGTCATCAGTAGTTGTCACTTATTCTAGCTGCAGCATACCAAGCCTTAACACCAGGTTTTGGAAAGTTGAACTATCCAAAGGCTTAGTAAAATGTCTGCAAGCTCATCAGCACTAGGCACAAACTTAGGATCAATCAGACCTTTTTCAAAACAATCCCTTATAAAATGATGTCTGATCTCTATATGTTTGGTCCTAGAGTGCTGGACTGGATTTTTGACAATGCAAAGAGCTGAAGCACTATCCATTAACACTGGAGTCTTAGTCTCTGTAATGCCATAATCCAAAAGTTGGTTTTGAAGCCAGAGTACCTGAGATGTACAACTTGCAACAGCATGTACTCTGCTTCAGCAGTTGATGTAGCAACTGAGGTCTGTTTCTTGCTCTGCCAAGAAATCAAGCAGTTGCCTAGGAATTGACATCCACCAGAAGTTGATTTCCTGGTCAACTTACACCCTGCATAGTCACTGTCAGAAAAAGCAACTAATTTACCAGAATGTCCAGTAGAATACCATAAACCTAGAGATGGAGTGCCTTGCAGATATCTAAAGATCCTCTTGACTGCAATCAGATGAGACTCTTTAGGTGCAGCCTGAAATCTAGCACAAACACATGTAGCAAACATAATATCTGGTCTAGAAGCTGTTAAATACATCAAGGACCCAATCATGCATCTGTAAAGTGTTTCATCAACCACTTTACCTTTCTGATCTGTATCCAGTTGTGTGGTGCTGCACATGGGGGTAGAACAGGGCTTACAGTTTTGTAAATCAAACTTTTGCAAAAGATCTTTTGTGTATTTGGACTGATGAATGAAAATTCCATCAGCCTTTTGTTTGATTTGCAACCCCAGAAAGAACTGTAATTCTCCCATGGCACTCATTTCAAACTTCTGTTGCATCAACTTTGTAAAGGCATCACACAACTTTGGATCAGAGGATGCAAAAATGATATCATCTACATAAATTTGAACAAGTAGATTATGCTGCCCCTTTCTTAATGAATAAAAGTTATCTATGGAGCCTCTAGTGAAATATTTTCCAGTAAGAAAGTTTGATAATGTCTCATACCAGGCTCTAGGAGCTTGTTTTCAACCCATAAAGAGCCTTATCAAGCTTATACACCCAATTAGGATGTTTATTGTCCTCAAGCCTGGAGGTTGACATACATAAACCTCTTCTTTAATTTTTCCATACAAAAATGCACTTTTGACATCCATTTGAAAAACTTTAAGGTTTTGATAAGCAGCATAAGCTAAAAACAATCGAATTGCTTCCAGTCTGGCTACAGGGGCAAAGGTTTCATCATAATCAATACCTTCTTCTTGTGCAAACCCTGAACAACCAGTCTGGCCTTGTTCTCAACAATAAGCCCATTTTCATCAGTTTTGTTCCTAAACCCATTTAGTGCCTATTGCACACTTACCTGGAGGTAGAGGAACCAGTTCCCACACTTGCTGTTTCTTGAACTGAAGAAGCTCAAGCTCATGGCATCAACCATCCATTGTCCTTTAAAGCAATATGATAATTCTTTGGCTTGCTGACTGATGATGAAGAGAGCATAGAAGCAGAAATTTGACAATTGACTTCTTGTTGATACTCAGCAGTGATATCACCAATGATTTGAGACATAGGGTGATTCTTCAGATCTTGATACACAATGAGATCTGTGCAGTGTTTGTAGCAGGCTCAGTAGTAACAGATGGTGATGGTGAATCATTTCCTTGAAACCAATCAGTGGATGGTAGTTCAAAGGAAGTTGAAGTCGAAGAGATCTCATCAGCATTTGTTGTGGATGGTGCTACTGGAGCTACAGGAACATCAGGTCTAGCTGAATCAGGCAGCTGATCACTAAACCTGAAGAGGTGAGTACTGCAATCATCATCATCATCAGCAGTACCACCAGGTGGTGAACTGTTGACAGGAGCAACAGCAGGAGTTTGATAGGGAACATATTGCAGTATGTCCAAATCAAATAACTCCATAGGGCTTTGTGGAATCTTGTCCTTTGGAGATTCATTGAACTTAACATGTAGAGTTTCTTCACCATCTTTGTTCTGCAGTTGAAGACTCTGTATGCCTTGCAAGTAGATGATAACCAACAAAATACCCTGCATCACCTTAGGATCAAACTTATGGAGTTGATCCTTTGTGTTGAGAATAAAACAGGGACACCCAAATGCTTTGAAAAATGAAATCAGAGGAGCCAAATGATGGAGAACTTCATATGGAGTCTTCATCAACCTCTGATTTACTAAAACTCTATTTTGCACATAGCAAGCTGTGTTGACAGCTTCAGCCCAAAAGGTCAGTGGCAAACCTGAGTCAGCCAACATGGACCTTGCAGCTTCAATGAGAGTCCTGTTCTTTCTCTCCACTACTCCATTTTGTTCTGGAGTCCTTGGGATGCTAAACTGCCTTTTGATCCCCTTGGAAAGATAGAAGTCATCAAGTGTATGATTTCTGAACTTGTTCCATTGTCACTCCTAATACACTTGACTGGAAGGGAATACTGCTTCTCAATATACAACACAAAGTGAATAATCTTCTGAGCAGCCTCATCCTTTGAATGTAGAAAGAAAGTCCATACAAATCTGGAGTAATCATCCACAATTACCAGACAGTATTATTTCTTCTTGCCATGCTCATTACTCTCACAGGACCAATAGATCCATATGCAGTAATTGGCAGCAGGCAGTGGACTTAGGCACTTCAATAGGAGGGAATGAGACTTTGTGCTGTTTTCCTTTTAAACAAGCAGTGCAGGTTTCATCACAGTGGAACTCCTTTATTGGTAAGCCTCTAACTAAACTATTGTGGGTAAGCTGATTCATGTTTTGAGATTAACATGACCAAGCCTTTTGTGCCACAGTTTAGATTCTTGAGAAGAGGCTTTGGAAAATAGGCAAGGATTGCCTTTGAGATCTATTTTCTTGGAAAGATCTAAGGCATATACTCTTCCTATCCTGTTGGCTCTCAGGAGAGTGTGATCATCCAACACCTTGTCAATCAAGTGCAAAACATTGGATGACAGAATCCTACAGTTTTGACTGGTGAAAAGAGCAACATGGCCTTTATCACACATTTGACTGACACTCAAGAGATTGTACTTGAGATTTTCCACATGATTAACATCATCAAATTTGATTTCTCCATTGGAGACAAAGCTCTTACCAATGATGTAACCCCTAGCATCATGCCAAAAGAAACAAATCCCTTCTTTCCTTGAGAGTAGTCATGAAGAAGAGAGTTGTTCCCAGTCATGTGCATAGCCCCACTGTCTACATACCAGATGCTACTTTGGCATGTTGAAGAACCCTGCAATAATAAACAATCAGTTAGTTTTAGAGACCCAAACCTTTTTGGTTTTGGGCCTGGTCTCATCAATAGATGGTAAACTAACAGGTTTATCTGAAACAACAGCCTGAGAGGAATAAGATGGTGTAGAAGAGGAGTCCTTTGGCTTGGACCTCCTTTTCTGTGGTTTCAACATAGGAGCATCTAGTTGGTTAACTCTACCCAACAGATGTTGAACCATCATAACCAGCTGTGTCTGATTTTGTGACAAAGCTTTCAGCTCATCAGACACATTGCCAGTGGAGTTTGATAAGTTCCTATGTTGCCCCTTCTTCTTCTGAGCATTCTCAGCTGTCACCTGTTTAACCCCTTCCTTTTGGATTTCTTTGAGGACTTAAGGGTTACAGGATTTGATGTTGCTGATACAAATGTGGTCTCAAACTCAGTTTTCATTTTTACCATTTTCTCATTAATTTTTCTTTTTGTTTGAGTTTGGAACCTCTTTTGTACCAACAATCATCTGTAAGATGATTGAACAAACCACATATCACATGGTTTCTTCTTCATCTTAGGTTGATCATCAACTAAAGAGGGTGAAGCAACTGAAGACTTGTTCTTCAATGCTTGGAAGCATTGTTTGCTTTCTTGACTGCCTCTTTAGTAGACTTCAAACTCTTTCTACTGGCAGTTTTCTTCTCTTCAGTACTGACAGTAGTTGAAGTTTGAACTTCAGGTGTTAAATCCTGCTCTCTAGTCCTTTCAGGACCTTCAGAATTAACTCCTGAGTTGATCAACTCATTGATCATGTGAGTGTCAGCATTTAACCATCAACATCAGCTGATAAGTTCAAAGAGGGCTTGATGCTGACTGCTACTTCTGATTGTGCTGTATCAGAAGTAGATCACATGATGTGATGGATTGGTTATCACTCTCACCATCAGATTCTACCTCTGCTCTTGGGGTAAAATCTGTAGGTGGAGCAGTGTGATTGTAACCAATTCCAAACCTCACATTGGAAGCAGATTGCTTACTAAGAAGCATTTCAAAACTTTGCATGATTGTACCCATCTATCACACTCTACCTGGGTAACTGCAAGGGTTTCTTTGAGATCTTTGTACTTCTCTAGAAGTACCTCTTCTCTAGCCTTATCATCAATTATTTGGCAATTCAGTTTATAAATCTCATCATTTTTATCTTTAAGCACAGACTCAAACTCAGCTTTGTTTTTGGGAAATTTGTTCTAGCTCATGTTCTTATTAATTAGAGCTACATTTGCTTCTCTAATGGAAGCAAATGCTGCTATGCATGGTTCAGAACATAATTTGGCTTTTGTCTCAGAGGATACTGTGATACCTGAGGTGTAGAGGCATTAGAAAATGAAGTATCAGCAGACTCCAAAGCCATAAGAGCTAGATTCCCAAAAGGACTGTCACCACCATGTTGACCAGCACCTGAGAACAGTTGGTCCATGACCAGACATGTCATCTGGTAAACTGCTCCAGTCAACAACTCCTGGGGTGAAAAAGCTGTGTTGTTGAGGTTGAGTTTGTTGATGAGATTGGGATGGCTGAGGTTCTGGTAGTGCATGAGGTTGTGGTGCCATAGGAACTTGAACTTGATTTGACTGTGGCATGTAATAAAAAGGGTACGGATATGGCATTTGACCCTAAGGAACAAAATATGCCGGAGATTGTTGTTGAGGATGATGACTAGAAGTGACAGGATGTTGCCCTCTGTGTTGTTGACTATTGCCAGGAAAAGTCACAAAGGGTGCAGTGGAGTTAGATCCGTTGATCTACACTCTCTTGCAAAGTGTCCAAGTCTTTGGCATTTGTGACACCTCAACTTGCTCTTGTCAAAACCAACTTTGGTTTGCCAGAGAGTCCTGGGAATTTTCTTCCAGTTTCTTTTATAGAACTTCTGAGATCTGATATTTATCAGGGCCATTTGGCTCAAAATATCCATCTCTCTAAGTCATCATCAGCAATCCCCTTGAGATCATCCATAATGAAGCATAGATTGTCATTATTACACCCAGTAAACTGACCATCAACACTCACAAATGCAGAATCAGAAGTGCTTGAAGAGAAATTAATATGCTCATCATACGGCATTCAGATGAAACATATTCTGACTCATGACCCACCAAGGCAGTGTGCCTGGTACAAAGTCTTCAGCGAGCTTTCCAGATGAAGACAGCTTTCTCTTCTGTTCTATCTCTCTCTCAAAGTGAGCAGTTTCCCATGGAGTTGGGTGAGAGATAGTTTGTCCAACTTGCACTAGAGCATAGGACAATAGATATGTGTCCCATCTCTCAGCAGGCAGTGATCTGAGAAATCTGTTATACATCTGGATATTAGTGTACTCAAGTTTGACCATTTTTAATTCAGAGATCAAACAAGAGAACCGCTCATATTGTTGAGTCAGTGTCTCACCCTTTCTATGAGAAAATGTCTCATATTGTTGGGCGGGATTTCTCTATATTTGCCAAGACCTCATCTGTTCCTCCAAATTGTTCTTTCAAGGCATTCCAGAGGTCATGGGCAGTTTCATGATGCATTAGCCCAGAATAGATTTCATTGGCAATGCCATGGCCAGAATCCATGGGCTTTTGCATCAATTTCAAGCAACTTCTTATCCTCATCTGGTATTTTGCTCCTCCTCTTCGGAACCATTTGATGGGTTTCCGGGTTATTCACCATAGGCTTGTGTGGACCATGTACCACTGATGTCCAACAACCTGCGCTGTTAACAGACAGGTGATGGAGCATTCGTCTTTGCCATATGTTATACTCATTCCTAACCAGCATTGGTGGCTTGGTTGAGGAACCAATATTGTGAGGATCATTGGAGGGAGTAGTCATTTTCAGTTCAGAAACAATTTAATTCAAGCTTTTAAAAATTTTACACAGACCACAACAAACTCAATGAAAACCAAGAAAAGATCTCAGGATGAATGACCAGAAATACAGAAAATTCAATCTCTATAACCGTTTCTTGCAAAAACAAAAGCTAATTCAATCAAACTTAGATCTTGAATAGCAGTTTCAATGATCAATTATTAGATCGATCAATGATTAACCTGCTCTGATACCATTTGACAGGATCAGCGATCACAAGTTAGATGTATTAGAGTTAAAGGCAGCGGAATAAGAATAGGAATTAGACAAATTGTAGCAAGAAGTCGATGCTTGTATGCATTAAGAGCACATACGGTTATAGCGAGAGAATATATTTCTGATTCAAGGAATGTTTATAGATATGGAATGTTTCTAATCAAATCATTCATTCATTCATGTCATTCACACTATTACAATAGGTTGTCACTCCTTATATAGAGTGCAACAACACTGCTGTTATCACGGAAAGTGACAACTGGCAGATCTAATACAAAAATACTAACTCTTAACAAACCACTGAAATGTTCACAACTACTGAGAACATATCAGAGTGTTAAGTACAAAATATAAAACTACTGATTGGAAACTACTGAAACTACAACGACTGAAGAACAAGCTCTTCAGTCGTTTTACAAAACTACTGAAACATAAAACTACTGAAACTAGAAATATAAAACTACTGATATCACAACTACTGAAGAAGTACTCTTCAGCAGTTGTGACAAACTACTGAGGCTTCAGTACTTGATCTTCAGACTTTGACATTCAGATGTTTCATCAGCTGATGACTTCAGTAGATATCATCAGCTGATGTCTTCAGTCTTTGTCTTCAGACTTTGTACATCAGTTGTTGATCTTCAGCACTTGTAAACTCTTCAGCTGTTGTACTTCAGTACTTTGGTCTTTCAGCTTTAGTACTTGTGTTCTTCAGCTGTTGTACTTCAGCACTTTAGTTCTTCAGCTGTTGAAGTCTTCAGCACTTGATCTTCAACTGTTGAAGTCTTCAGCACTTGTCAAATTGCTGATGCAGCTTTCAGCATTTGTTGTGATACCATGTGGGACTTAGAGGTTTTCTGATCTTGGCTCATTGGTTCTTTTGGTCCAACATCTAGTCAGTGATACTCTCGATAAACTGGATCAGATGGAAAGTGAATCTGAGAAGAATAAGGATCAAGCCCAAGCCTCAGAAGCTGAAGTTGACATCAAAGAGGCTGAATGGGCGGTATGTTTTGCGGAGAGCCGAGCCCAACGCACTGCTCCAAAGCGAGTGCCTACACCAAGCTCTACAAAATGAAGATTCATCATAAGGTGTCAAGCAAGATTATCGCGTGGGACTATTTGAAGATCTAAATGTATGTGCTATCAAGAGGGAGAAGGGAATCGGGTACTTTGGATTCCCACATGATCTGAAGACTCTTCCTAGTTTTGAGCTCAACCAGCTCGCCAAACTAAAGCTGTTATATGTTGACCCAAGAAAGATGTCAGGCTGGTTTGAAGCTGCATTACAGAAAGAGTACCACACTAGGTGGGTCAACTTCAAACCTCAACAACTGACGAGGTATATCAGATGGTCTGAAGTTGATGCCATTACTAGAAAGCCAAAAATATGCTGAAGTGGAGTCCTCCGCGCACGATGTCAAGAATCCCTCTAAGGGAAATGCCACAGGACTTCACTCCACACTTCAAGTGGTGGTACTATGACTGGAGAATAGGTGAGACGGTCATAGTTCTGAACAGAAATGGAAATATGGAAACTATCAGGGTATTTGACCCAATGTGGCTAACTAACTTGTCTTTTGACGATTTCTACATTTTATATAACCTTCCCTCTCTGCCTTTGGTTGTACAAAAAGAACTCATGTCTTCATTTTTTAATTCAGTTCCATTATCACTTCTGATTTTTTTGACCTTAAGATCAAGTTGATTTTGAATTTGTGTGATAAAGTTTTGAATTATTTGGGATGTCTCATTTTTATGAAGTAAGAAGAACACCCATGTGAATGATGAAAAGTCATCAATGATCACCATACAATACTGTTTCTTTAATGACATGAGTTGGTCCAAACAGATCCATATGAAGCAGCTTCAATGGAGTATTGTTTGCGTTCCCCAGCTTGGATTTATGACAACATTTGTGTTGTTTTCCTTTGAGGCACGCTGAAGAGTGATCAACAAAGTGAAATTCTTTTTGTGAAGATCAATGAAATGGTTCCTTTGACCAATCTGTTCATGTTTTTAAAGTTGGTGTGCCTCAAAGGTCTATGCCAAAGCTGTGACTCATCAAATGATGCTTTTGACAAAAGACATGTCTCTTCTTTAGGTGATGCCGAACACAGGTTTAAAACATAAGTATTATTCTTCCTCAGGGTCTTTAGGACAATCCATTCTTTAGAGATCTGAAATCTAGGTTTTAGAATGTAGCAATGAGTGTCTGTAAAGTGAGTTGAATATTACTTGTCATAGATTTGAGACACGCCTAGCAGATTGAAGTTCAGTTGTTCACAGTAATTCACTCTATCAAAGCTTAGCATCTTATTTGTCACAAATCATTCACCTGTAATTCTACCACCTTGTGAATCTCCACCAAACGCCACCATAGTTCCTTGTATGTGCTTGAAGTCATGAAGGAGGGAATGATCTCCAGTCATGTGTCGGAGCATCCACTTTACACGTACCATAAGCTGTTGGACCTATATGGATGACCCTACAGGCATAAAAGAACTAATTTGAATGTGGAACCCAAGCCATGGTGGTCTTGGGTTTCCCATTCCTATCTATTATGGTGACTTCTTGATACTTTCCTCTAAATTATGATCTATTCAGAGGTGACCTGGGAGATTGCTTATGATATCTTGCTGGAGTCTTCTCATCAACATCAACAGAAGAGTCAAATGAATAGTGAAGCCTTTGATCTCTCTTCTTTTGAAGAAATTTAGACCATTTTTGATTTTCAAAGATCATTTTGGGTTTTGAAAAAATAGAATTTTTATTGATGAAATGGTTGCTTCTTTGACTTTTCCATATTTCTTTTGTTTTACTCATGTCATTGAGTGATCTAGATGTTCTAGATTGATTGTTATGCAAATGACTTCTGACTTGAGTTTTGCCTAATGATGTTGTTGAGATAGGTTTGTTTTGGGGAATTCTCAATCCTTTCTGATTGAAGTAACAATAAGATGTATTATGATGTTCATATCACAGACTGAACAATATTTGTTAAAATAACAGTTTTTGGTTAAGTGGTTGTTTATGTCATAGATAGAGCAATATTATTATAAAAGCACTTTTCTGTCTTGTCATTGAACATATCACAAATGTCACAATACATTTGTTTGTTGCTTGAATCAAATTTTGATTTGTGTGCTTCAGCTGATTTTCTCATTTGCTGCTGAGCCACTTTCTGTTGCTTAGGGGATGAATCAAAATCAGCCCTTTTTGTAGTTTGCTTCACAACACAACATTTGCTACCTCTTTTTGGGCTATTTTTGTTTCTTCAACCCATTTTTTACCTTTTTCTCAATTGGTCAACGTGTTCCTTGTTGCAAATATCAAACATAACTCACTGTCTTAGTTTTGAAGACTGAGGGCCTGATAGAGTTTTATGTGTTGAACCCAGTGATCCTTTTTGTTTCTTTTGCAGTGAAACCTTTTCTGATTTGCCTGAATTGTTTGGAGATATAATGTCATTATCAAAACTACTCTCAACAGTGGGTTTCACTGACTTCACATACTTCTTTTTACCTTTTAAAACAGAAGGCATGAATTTTATAAAAGGCATAATGCTTTTACAGGGCTTGTGGGTTTGATGACACTCACTGCCTTGTCTGAACACTCTTGATTTTGATTGGGTGACCTAACTTGGATCCTCATCTGTTCAAGATAAACATCAGGTTTGTTTTGAGGATTGGTCACTTGTTTTACTATAGATTTTGGTTCCGTAGTTTTAGTTTCAATTTCCTCATTGAGTGAGACAGATTCTGGCATGACAGTGTAGTTGTCATTGTATGGTGGAGGATATGAATTATACCTAATCCCCGACATGTCCTTTCGATCCTTTTGAGAATCAAGCATCTCTTGCAGCTTGACTGTAGACATTTAAAACTTTTCAAGTTTCACTTTAGTAAGTGTATGTTTAGCCTTAGATTGAGCTAACTTTTCAGTAAGTAGCTCATTCTCAGCTACAAGAGTGTACTTTTCACCATGCAGTTTCTCAATGTCAGAGATGAGAGACTTAATTTTGATTTTCAAAGCCTTTTATCTCCCTTTTCATCATCTCTGACTTCACCTTTTCTTCTTTAATTTTATTTACAAGTTTATGGTTCTCTCTATAACCTTGCAATTCAGTAATACATTTTTCACTACAAAGGTTAGATTTTACCTTAGTAGGCATTGGAGACGGACCATCGTTGATGTGAGCCATAAGTGCATGATTTTGGAATTGAGGCTTGACTTCCTCTGCATACATGCTCCAGTCACATACCCGATCTTGCTTTATCACGAGAGCATTGGCAGATGACTGACTGTTTCCATGAGCTTGGTTTATCAGTTGAGGTGGATTTTGATATGATTGGTGTTGTTGTGGACGATGATACAACTGCTGTTGATTGTTTGAGTGAAAGCTTGAGTTGGACTGTGAGGATGAATGGCCTTGAGAATTCCTTTGAAAATTGTTTCTCTTGGGGGCATTGCATTCTCTAGAGAAGTGGCCAGCCATGCCACAGTTGAAGCATTTCACTTTGGATTTATCATATCCAAGTTTTGTATTCTCATTAAGGCTGAGCTTTCTGCCTTTTCTGAAGAATTTCTTTGCTCTCATAGCAATCATGGCTATTAGCCATTGCAAATCCATTTCTTCCACATCATCTGGATCCATTTCCTCCGGATCTTCTTGAATCAATAAGCAGAAGTGAGTCTTCCTCCTATGTATGCTTCAAAGCTTGCAACAAAGGCATTGTAAGTTGCCTTTTGTTCTTCTGATCTTGTGTCTTCAGGAGTGGTTGCATGAGCAGCAATGGGATGATGTTGATGGATGATTGGTTGGTGGAGTCGTAATGAACCCTTTGTTGTTCAATTGATCTCTTGATGAGATGAAATCATCCTCCTTAGTGATGAAAGCATTTTCCACAGAATGAGATTCTGATGGAATTTGTAAGCCTCAATCACTCTTGGTCCACCAAGATTTCTACTTCTTTCATCAAGTTCCATGCTTTTATTTTGGCTATCATGATATCCAAAGTAGTACCCTCGAGATCAAGAGTATTTTTCAACATTGTTACATTCTGTTTCCAGCTTTTAGGGTGGCCGTGCAACATTTTCTCATTTAATTCCTTGATCTTGTAAGTGACTCCCATGATTTCTAAGTCATTTACTAAATGCACAAATCTGTGCAGTTATTTGGATATGGACTCCCCCTTGGTGTGATGAAATGTTTCATACTTATTAACAATCTTATCCTTGTTAATTTCTACTACTTCACTGCTTCCCTCACACATAATTTTCAGTGCATCCCACACAGCTTTTGTAGTACCATACTTCTCCAATCTTTTGAGCACATCCATCTTGAGTGCTTGAGTTAGGATAGAGTAAGCTTTTAGATCAATCTTGATTTTCTTATAATCTTCATCATCAAGAGTTAGATCTTCAATGGGAATCCTTGCAGTTTTATAAATTGCAGCTTGATCTGCAGACAGAGTGACAGGGATATGTGGCACCTTGCATATTGAGATCCAGAAATCAGGATCTACACCTGTAATGTAATTCCTAAACCTGATTTTCTATTGTTTAAACTCAGATTTCTGTTTAAGCATAGGAGGTTTAGGTGTATGCCCAAGTTTTGAGAAACTACTAGAATCCATTTTAACAGGTAGTTTTTGACTTGTTTTAATTTACCGATTAGATGAATTTTAGGTTTAGTTAGTCCAACTTGTCCAAATCGTCCAAACTGATTTCAGAATCAGATTTGTTACTTTTGTGAGTTTCTACTGCTTGGTTCAGCTAAGTTCTTGACAGAATCGCTTGAACAGTAACTGGTTTATGTGAATGTTTTGGTAAGAACGTGTTGACAGGAGTATTTTCTGTTGTTTACTAATTAGAGACGATGGAATACTCTATTAGCAGAGTTCTATTCAAGTCTTGGGTAGATCTAAAAAAGAACCGGGAGCCAAAGCTCTGATACCAATTAACTGGGTTAGTGAGATTGAGATTCTCACTAAGAATCGAATATAATGACTAAGTTAATGATTGAATGGCAGAATCATACAATCAAGAAACATTCAATGCAGAAGAAATACTCATAAATGCTTTTATATATATTATAAAGGTGATTGATTACAAAGACTGCTGGGGTTTAGCAAGAAAATTAATAATGCACTAGAGAATACAAATATTCTGATTCTCTAAATTCTGTCACCTCATGTACGAGGTTATCTATTCTATTTATAGGCAGACAAGATGCCTTTTACAAAATGACTAAACTACCCCTGACCTATTACATCAAAATCTAGTCTAAGTCTTGATCCACATCTTTTCTTGTTCATCCGCATTTGGAAATGCGGATGAGTTGACTTGATTAGCATTTCTTCACTTGATCATCCGCATTAGTATGTTGGTCATCCGCATTGGTTAATGCGGATGAACAAATACTTCTGCGCATTTGTCTGGTCATCCGCATTGGCAAATGCAGATGAGTAAAGCCTTGTCCGCATTACTAATTTGTCTTCCGCCTTTGTTAATGTGGAAGAACAAATACTTGTCTGTATTTGTTTTATGTCTTCCGCATTGACGAAAGCGGAAGACTATACTTGGTTTTTGTTGTGCAGGATCTTCATCCGCATTTCTTCTTGGACTTGTGGAATCCAGCAAAGCAACCATCAACTCACCCATTGAATTGGCATGTATAATCCTTCAGGGTCCAACACAATATATTTGTTCACCATTGTGTTTAGGAAGGTTGAGAGTCAAAAATTTATAGCAATAGAGGTTGTTATGAAAAGCAAAAAACTATCCATGCATGAACTATTACTGTTTGATGTTTTTATATAACTAGTTTCTGTTCCATTTATTTTGTTAATTTTTCATGAATACCGTGATGCATCAATTTGTAGTTACAAGATTTTGCATAAAATACAAGTAAATGTTATTTACTAGGTACGTAACCTCAATTTGACTTCTTTTCTTTGATTAGGCATTGCATTTCTCGTTCGATGACTAATTACCATCATTCCCTAGTGTAATTTGTTTCATGATTCTTTGTTAGTGAATTCAAGTAGTTTCTTTTTCTATAGACCTGGTTTATTTGCCTAGATGGTAATAAAGTATTCTTTGGATACACAGTTCTCATTTTCATTGATTCGTTGGTTATTTAGGGCAAGAGTGTTTGAAGTTTGTTGTGGAATGTTCTCGACAAGTTTTTTGCATGAGTGTATAGATTTAAGGGTTCATTCGGTGGTTTGGTGTTTGCTTTTGGTTTCAATTTTTGCAATAGACACTATGTTCCGTTTATGATTATTTAGTGTGATTTCAATGATGATTACAATCATATATGAATAGATTCTTTCACGAATGTGTTTAGAAGGCTTGAGTGTCAAAACTTCATAGCAATGGAGGTTGTTACAAAAAGCAAAAAAAGTATCCACGTGTGAACTATTATTGTCTGATGTTTTTATACAACTAGTTCCTATTCCATTTATTTTGTTAAGTTTTCATAAATATGTTGATGCATCAATTTTAGTTACACAATTTGAATAAAATACCAGTAAATCTTACCTACTAGGTCATGCAACCTCAATTTGACTTCTTTTGATTGATCACGCATTGCATTTCTCGTCCGATGATTGATTACCTTCATTCCCTACTGTAATTTGATTCATGATTCTTTGTGAGTGAATTCATGTAGTTTTCTTTTTCTTTAGACTTGGTTTCTTTTCCTAAATGGTAATAAAGTATTCTTTGGATCCATAGTTGTAATTTTGATTGAATCGATGGAGTTTTTGGGCAAGAGTGTTTGAAGTTTGTTGTGGAATGTTCTCGATGAGATTTTGGCATGAGTGTATTGATATCAAGGATCATTAAGTGGTTTTGTGTTTGGTTTTGGTTTTCATTTTTGCTATAGATACTATGTTCTATTTATGGTTGTTTAGTGTGATATCAATGATGATTATAATCAGATATGAATATATTGTTCACGAGTATGTTTAGAATTCTTGAGAGTCAAAACTTCATAGCAATGGAGGTTGTTACGAAAAACATGAAACTATCCATGCATGAACTATTGTTGTTTGATGTTTTTATATAACTAGTTCCTATTCCATTTATTTTGTTAAGTTTTCATGAATACATTCATGCATCAATTTGTAGTTACCCAATTTTGAGGTCATGCAACCTCAATTTGACTTCTATTCATTGTTCATGCACTGCATTTCTCGTTCGATGACTGATTACCTTCATTTCATAGTGTAATTCTATTCACGATACTTTGTGAGTGAATTCGTGTAGTTTTCTTTTTCTTTAGACCTGATTTCTTTGCCAAGATGGTAATAAAGAATTCTTTGAATCCACAGGTGTCATTTGGATTGATTCACAGGATTTTTATGGCAAGAGTGTTTTATGTTTGTTGTGAAATGTTTTTAAGGAGATTTTGGCACGAGTGTATTGTTTTCAAGGCTCATTAAGGGTTTTGTGTTTGGTTTTGGTTTAGATTTTTGCATAGAGACTATGTTCCATTTATGAATGATTAGATTTTGGCACGAGTGTATTGTTTTGCACGAGTGTCATTCCACTAATGATCATAATCAGATATCATTTGATTTGTTGTAGGCGTGTTTAGAAGGGTTGATAGTCAAAACTCTATAGTAATGGAGGTTGTTATGAAAAGAAAAATACTATCCATGCGTGAACTATTGTCGTTTGATGTTTTAATATAACTAGTTCCTATTCCATTATTTTGTTAAGTATTCATGAATACATTGATGCATCAATTTGTAGTTAAACAATTTTGAATAAAATACAAGTAAATCTTATTTACTAGGTCATGCAACCTCAATTTGACTTCTATTCAATGATCACGCATTGCATTTCTTGTTTGATAATTGATTACCTTCATTCCATAGTGTAATTTGATTCACGATTCTTTGTGAGGAAATTTGTGACATCCGTCACTATCAGGTACGTCCATTGACTTGAAGTCGTTAACTTTCCTCGCATACTTATTATTTTGCGTAATTAATTCATTTTCAAATTGAATATCTTCGTATGTCCGTTACGTGTAACACCTGGAATAAAGTCGAAACGAGCCAATTAATAGTAATGGGCTTAGCCGAGATTATTTAAAGAAAATAAGCGGCTAATGGGGTATGGACCGAGTAGACCTCGCGGGATATGTGTTTGGTGAGTATAAGATCCCGGGAAAGCCCAGTATATATAAATGGATCAGCTTGAGCAGCTCTTATTTGCAACTCAACACCCAATTTCTAAAGAGAGAGAATAGAGAGAGAAAGTGAAGAACAGGTGAAGATTAAAGGCTCGGTTGATCACGCGATTGAAGATCGGTGTTTGTGGGCATCCAAACAACAAGAAAACACCAAGGATCTAGGTAATAAACATCATTTGATCATTCCTTTTGATGTAAACCCGGATTCTTGGGCTAGGGGTTTTGAAAGTGGCAAAGATTCGCCCAAAACTCACGTTTTTGTGTAAGAAAACATGTAAGAACTTAGAAATAGCTTATTGAGTGATAAACCAAGGTTTTGGATGTAAAAGATTGAAGTTTTTGGTCAAAAATGGGTGGTTCGTAATTTTCAGCCCGTTCTGCGAAATTAATGGTTCATCTAGCGAAATTGCGTAATCGTCTAGCGAAACTATGAAAACTTCCTGCGAAACTATAGTTTTGCAGGTAGCTTCATAGACATGGTTATCCAACGAAAGTTCGGCGAAAATGGCAGTGAAGATGCCAGTGAAGCTGCGAGCAAAGATGCCAGCGAAACTAGTAGTGAAACTGCTGGCGAAACTAGTAGCGAAACTGCTAATCTGGCAGCGAAAATTAGGCAGAAATTAACTCCTTTGCGTGTTAACAAATCTGCAGGTTGTGTAATGCGAACTTTGTTTTGAAAGCTTGATTGAGAAGCTACTCATCGAGTCCAAGTGTGTTAGGGACCGTGTACGTACAGAGTGCTAACTGATAATAATCTGTGAAACCAGATCAAATAGTGCAGAATCCTATTGATTGGTGATCTAATCAGTGAGAAAGCAATGCCGACAAATCTAACGATTAAAGAAACGTTAAGAACGAGTAGAAAAAGATCAGATGTGAACTATGAACTTCGAATAGGCTTTCTGGACGCTCTGGACGGCTAGGTCACGAGTATGTGTCAAAAGTCTAGTTTTTTGACGAATTTGTTGGACCTTATATGCCGAAGACACATACAAGATTGATGTGGTTAGTACGTTATGATCCAAGTCGGGTCATACCCAATAACAAGCTATACAAACTCCAATTAGTATTTATTTGTTGATAAGATCATACAAATAAATACCGACACCAATTTAGAAAATGGGTTTTTCTAAAACGTTGCTTTTGTAAAAGAACAACATTATGTGGATAATTCGTTTACGAGAAATTGTTTGTTTCATTATTTAAGTTGGTTAAATAACAACAAATAAAAGTGTGTTATTGTTATAAAATTAAAAGAGGTTTTAATTTTATAAAATGAAGGGTAAGAGTGTAACATTTTATAAAATACCAAAATGGGGGGAAAACCCATTTGTGTGGCCAAGTTTCGGTCGCCCAAAAGATGGGATTGGGACTACCTTTTGTCTTGTGATTTGCAAGTCATTTACTACTAGAACACTCTTCCATCATCTCACCTTTCTCTCACACACAGTTAAGCAACAAAAGGCTCTCCACAAGGCTGCATATTTTCGGATTTTGAGCTCTAACAAGGCTGAAATTTTCGGTTTTTGAAGGTCCCTTGGTGTAGAACTTTGGTGTGAAGCTCCCTATCTAGCTAGGTGTTTGAAGAGCTTGTGGGTATTACAAGCTTGAGGTCTTCTCCTTTGAAGGCTAGCACTCAAGAACATCATCTTCTTCATCTTATACATCTTCAACCACTTATAAAAGAAAGGTTGTTCCTTTGTACACCCTATGGTTGTTGTTTTGTTTTGATAGCACACTATTTCACATATGTTTATATGATCCTTACTCTTGGGTTTTGTTTATGTTTTAAATGGTGAAAATTTTCAGGATACTAACCATTTGTTAAACCTATATTCCGCTGCGATTTTTCAAGTTTAAATAGTTAAACTAGGTGTTTTACATGTGACAAAACCCATTAATGGCATCTAGAGCTGGTTATGTGGAATATGTGCTTCAAAAGGTCTTGAAAAATTTTTTCATGGACTTTTTCAACCCATTAGGGGCTGTTTTGTTGTGGATGTATGAATCCCTTATATTTCAAGGTTTAATCTTGCATGCTTTGGTTTAAACCTTGAAAGATTTACATCAAATGGTTGATTGAGTTCTTTGGACAAACCTTAAAGTTTTAGTTTATGTTGGCTGAAACTTTAGGGCTGAAATAAGAGGTTCATTGTTGTTCTTGGATGTTGAATATATTTCTCATTATGGTGCATAACATAGCCTTGGCCTTATGTTTTTGGTTTTGGTTGATTGTGATTTGTCATGTTGGTTTTGTTTCTTGAAAGGGTTGTAATTTGTGTTTTGTATCTTGGATTGTAATTTATTTATTTATTTGGTTATGTAATAAATAGATTAGGTGCATTTCTTTTATTAGAAAAATTGTATCAGGATATGATTTTTGTAAAAGATGATGCACAAGATGAAGACTCAAAGAAGGACACAAAAGACATGGACACTTGAAGCATTTGGATGTGGATTCAAGTGGGAGTTCATGGACACATTTTGATGTGTCATCTCAACCCTTAGGAAAGACCTTATGACAACACTTGATGGCAAACAAGTGTGGTCAACTTAGTGGATATGGTTATTCACTCATGTTTGTATGTTTATGCTTGTTTGGATGTTTGTTGTTTAATGTTTGGTTGATATTCGGATATGCATTACAAACTCATTAACAACTTAACAAGCTGAAAATTTGATGGTTCTTTATCATTAAGTGGTTAATAAAAGTTTATTAAAAGGATTAATGGTTTTAATAAAAGAGGTTTTATTAAAAGTGAACCATAGGCTACCTTGTATTTGAAAGCATGCAAAAATAGGTACATAGAGTTTTCTAAACTAAGATTATGAAAACTTAAATTCATTCTATAACAAGTTTAACACCATCCTTTTGCGCAACACTTGAGTCATTTGGAAACTCTTAATGGGATAAAGATCACCTAACCATTTTGAGGGAACTTGTGACTTGAGGTGAGGATACCATATTTGTGGGATAAAGGTCACCTAACCACTTATGTTAGAAAACTCACATGTGTGTGCAAACCATGTTAAATGGATCACATACAATATGGTTTACAAAGGTGTTGATGGGATTAACATGGCGACTATACATATGATGTTTTAAAGTTGATCCCATACCCTAGAAGTTGCAAAGGGTTGCAATTGTCAAAATGTTGACTACCTTGTTAATTTAAATAATGGCATAAAGGTCACCTAACCACTATTTAAATGTAACATTGGATTCTAGATTTTAATATTTTGTAAGACACTTAAAAGGGGTTTTAATTATTAAAATATGAACAATATCGAAACTACTAAAATTGAACTTTGTTGCATTTTGTAGATGGCCACTAACAATAATGATAACAATGAAATCCTGACCGCTCACTCACTATCAATAAGGACCATTCTCCAAAAGGAGCGTCTAAACCATAATAACTTTATTGATTGGTTTGGAAACTTGAGAATTGTTCTCAAGCAAGAGAAACGATCATACATATTAGACAATCCGATTCCGATCAACCTAGTGAGGATGATGAGGAGGCCTCTAATAATTGGGTGAAATACACTAAGGAATCGGTCCAAGTGTCTTGCCTTATGTTGGCAAGTATGACTCCAGATCTCCAAAAGGAGTATGAACATCATGGAGCGTACGACATGATAACCCAGTTGAAGTAAACGTTCCAACAACAAGCACGGGTTGAGCGCTTCAAAACGGTGAAAGGCTGAATTGTACTTAAGATGAAAAGCCACATCGACCGCCTTGAAAGGCTAAATTGTCCCGTCTCGAAAGAGTTGGCTACGGATTTGATCCTCAACTCTTTGTCAAAAAGGTTTGACAACTTTGTCATGAACTATAACATGAACGGATGGGACAAGAACATAAGTTAGCTTCACTTTATGCTCAAAACTACCAAGGCGGCCATGGGTAAAAGGGTTTTACCTGTTCTCACCATCAATGATGGTGGGAACAAGAAGAGGCCTCACCTTGCACCCAAGGAAAATGTTGCCAAGGGTAAATGGCATGTTAGGGGAAAAGGAAAGGGAGTGGTAAGAGCGCCACCACCAAAACTAGCGGAGAAGAAGCAAAAGGTTGCTTCAAATGACCCATGCTTTAAGTGTGGGGAGATTGGATATTGAGCAAGAAATTGCCCAGTCCATCTCAAAGAGTTGCAAGCAAAGAGGGATGTCGGGTAAACCTCAGGTACAATTTTCATGATCCATATTGATCTAAATTAATATCCTCTAACACATGGGTAGTGGATACGGATGTTGAACTCATATTTGCAACTTATTACAGGGGTTCAAAAGAAGTAAGGACTTCAAGAAAAGGGATGTAAGCCTCTACATGGGGAATGGGGCAAAGATTTAAGTTAAAGGCCGAGGGGACTACATCTTGAAGCTTCCAAATGGTTTGGAAGCGATTTTGAACAATATTATGTATGCTCCTAGTTTGACTAGGAACATTATTTCTGTTGCCCAATTAAGACAATATGGTTATGTTTTGTCATTTATTGAGAATGAAATTCATGTTTCTTTAAATTCACGTTTTATTTTAAAGCTATTCCTGTTAATGGTATTTATGAATTGGTTCGTGAAAATACATTATATGATAGCTCATTGTACCAAACCACCACTAAGAAACTCAAATTGGATTTTAGTCATACCTATCTTTGGCATTGCCATCTTGGTCATATAAACAAGAAGCACATACAAACACTTCAAAAGAACGGTCTCTTAAAAGCAAATGAATATGATTCATTCGATGTATGTGAATCTTGTTTACAAGGTAAAATGACTAAGGCACCTTTTAGTGGCAAGACCGAACGGGCAAAAGATTTATTAGGCATCATACATTCGGATGTATGTGGTCCTTTTAAGCCAATGACTAGGTACCATGAAAGATACTTCATTACCTTTACCGATGACTATAGTTGATATGGTTATGTGTACTTGTTAAGACACAAAGATGAAGCTTTTGAAATGTTCAAAATCTTCCAAAATGAAGTAGAAATCAACTCAACAAGAAAATAAAATTTCTCCACACCGATAGAGGAGGTGAATACCTGAGTGATACCTTTAGAGACCATTTTAGAAGTTGTGATATTGTCTCACAACTATCTCCACCTGGAACACCACAACATAATGGTGTGTCCGAGAGGAGAAATCGAACTCTATTAGATATGGTTCGATCTATGATGGCTAGAAGCTCACTGCCTCTATCATTTTGGGGCTTCGCTTTGCTCTCTACAGCCTGTATTTTTAATATGGCCCCAACCAAGAAAGTGAAAGCGACACCTTTTGAAATATGGCATGGAAGAGTTCCATCACTGTCATATTTAAAGGTATGGGGTTGTGAGGCTTATGTTAAGACTCCCACCTCAAACAAGCTAGAAATCCGTTCCACTAAGTGTATCTTTATTGGATATCCCAGAGATTCTATGGGATATTATTTCTATGATCCATTGGAACAAAAGGAGTTTGTTGCCAAGAAGGCTGAGTTCTTAGAAGCTAAGTTCCTTACGGAAGGAACTAGCAGTAGAACTATGGATCTTGAGGAGGATCAAGAACCAAAAACCGATACACGTTTGGTTGATACTAGCACTCAACATGAGGATGTTGAGAATGATCAAGTGGTTGATCAAAGTACACAAAATGTTCCTTGATTTGGTAGAATTAGTAATCCACCTGAAAGATATGGATTTTTCGTAGATGGATGCTATTGGTAGATTCCGATGAACCAACCACCTATCATGATGCAATGTCCAATTTGGATTGTGACAAATGTCTTGAAGCCATGAACATTGAAATGCAATCCATGTACGACAACCAAGTGCGGGACTTGGTTGAACCACCTCTTAACTCTAAGATAGTTGGAAGTAAGTGGGTTTTCAAGAAGAAAACCGATATGCATGGAAACTTGGATACTTATAAAGCTAGACTTGTAGCAAAAGGTTTCACTCAAATTCAAGGAATTGATTATGATGAGACCTTCTCACCAGTTGCAATGCTAAAGTCTATTAGGATATTATTTTCCATAGCTGCTTATTGTGATTATGAGATTTGGCAAATGGATGTCAAAACCGCTTTTCTAAATGGATATCTTGAGGAAGATGTCTATATGGTTCAGCCTGAAGGTTTTGTCAACTCAAAACATCCTGACAAAGTATAGAAATCAATCTATGGATTGAAGCAAGCATCAAGAAGTTGGAATCACCATTTTGATGAAGAAATAACCAAATTTGGGTTCATCAAAAACGCTGATGAAGCATGTGTATATAAGAAGGCTAGTGGGAGCATCACCATTTTCTTAGTATTGTATGTCGATGACATCCTACTATTTGGAAATGACATTCCAACCATGGAAGGTGTAAAAGCCTAGCTTGGAAGCAGTCTCTCCATTAAGGATCTTGCTGAAGCCACCTATATTTTAGGAATAAAGATCTATACAGATAGATCAAGGCGGTTGATAGGTTTGAATCAAAGTGCATACATTGATAAGATCTTGAAAAGGTTCAAGATGGAAAACTCTAAGAAAGGTACCGTACCTATTCAAAGAGGAACGATATTGAGTAAGACTCAATGTCCAAGCTCAAAGGATGAGTAAGACAAAATGAAGGGAATCCCGTATGTATCTGCTATAGGATCCATCATGTATGCAATGATATGCACTAGACCGGACATGTCATGCGCCTTGAGCATGACAAGCCGATACCAACAAAATCCTGGAAACAGTCATTGGATGGTTGTTAAGAACATACTTAAGTACCTAAGGAGGACTAAAGATATGTTCCTAATCTATGGATCTGGTGAGGAGGAACTCGTAGTAAAGGGTTACACGGATGCGAGTTTCCAAACTGATCGGGATGATTCACGATCACAATCGGGGTACATTTTCATCTTGAATGGAGGAGCAATCTCTTGGAAGAGCTCTAAGCAAGATGTGGTGGCCTTATCAACTATAGAGTCAGAATACATTGTCGCTTCATTAGCAGCTCAGGAAGCTGCATGGTTAAAGAAGTTCATTGCCGATCTAGGGGTGGTCCCTTCCATTCAGGACCCCCTAGAAATTATATGTGATAATGAGGGTGCGATTGCTCAAATCAAGGAACCCCATGCACATCAGAAGACTAGGCACATTTAACGAAGATTCAACTACATAAGGGATGAAGTTGAAAAGAGGAAGATATGTATTCGCAAAGTTCACAAGGATCAAAACATTGCGGATCCACTCATGAAGCTTCTTGAAAAGGCGAAGCATGAAAGTCATGCTTGTGCCATGGGGCTTCAATATTCTAGTGACTGGATTTGATCTTTAATTTTTGTAATGAGATATTGTAATCCTTATTACTTGAATGAATTATTCAATTATAATGATTCAACTAATATTCCTATTTTGCATGTTTAAGATCCATGAGTAAATTATTTACTCAGAATGTCCGTAGCTGTTCATGCTTGTGGGAACAAGTATGAAGGTAATGCTATTATGAACTTGGATTAGTAGATATTAATATGGATGAATATAGAGTAAAAGGTTACTGCCAAAGTTCATAGGTATTTGTGGGATGCAAATATTGGACTGACCTGCATCTCAAATATTACTACATGCAATCTTCCTGATTAATCATAAGTAATTTTGAGTATAGGCGAACATCAGTTGGTATCCTTTGACCTGAGATACATATTGGGTCTTGATATTTACCGAATATTATACTTTGACTTAGCTCTTCGCTGTTCTGAAACATGGCAGTACACAAGTCTGAGTTCAGGTATGATATAATGTAATTGTGAGAGACATTGTTGGGTTTGTTGGACCTTAATCAAAGTAGTTTAACCATTTAAACTTGAAAATGCAGCGGATTAAAACCTTAATATTATCATTTGTAATCTGAAAATTAAGGCTCATATCATGACAACAACAAACCCAAGAACATAAGGATCATATATGTGTATGAACTAGCTATCAACAAGAAACAACAACCAAAAATCAAACCATGGAACTACCTTCCAAGTGCTGCTGAAAAACGGGATTTGGACGAAGAGAATGAGCTTCTTGAATGACCAAAACACCAAGGAGTGGTGTCCTCAAGCATCCATACCCACAAGCCTGAAGCAAACATCTTGTTGCTAGGATTTCTCCACCAAAACGAACCAAAGAGGGCTGAAAATCCAATTTTCAGCTATGAACTCTTTAAGAAAACTAGAGAGAAAAGTTTGGTTCTTGCGTGTATGAGAGAGAAGAGAGGAAGTGTGTGTTTTCAAGAAGTTAAGTTTTTAAAACAAAAGGCCAATGACCCCTCTAAAGGGGCGGCTGAAATCTTAAAGACATTTTGTTTTCCCCCCAAAAAGTATTTTACAAATTGATTAAATAATATCAATTATAAATTATCTAATTAACCTTTTAAATTATATAACTTATACACACACTATTTATTATTTGATGTTATGTAACTAAATTAAACAACATTACAAATAATATCCATGAACAAAATTAAATAATATTGGGTATGACCCGACTTGGGTATGACCCGACTTGGATCTAATTAACCTTTTAAATTAAACCCATTTTCTAAATTGGTGTATTTATTTAATTGCATGATCATATCATTAATTAAATAATATTTGGTGTTTGCTAAGCTTGTTATTGGGTATGACCCGACTTGGATCATAATGTACTAACCACATCAATGTTCTATGTGTCTTGGGCATAAAGGATCCAACAATCTCCCACTTGCACAAGATTCATAGAAGATTGATGCAAGCAGTAGATACCGCCTAACAACGGTTTACTACCCTTAATACGCATGACTTAAAGCCATTCAATAACATCATCCCCTTCTAGTGTCCAACTTGAAATGATTTAGGTGAATCAATCATTTATCCTTTTGTTACAGATGTCATGTTAAATCCAAGGACATAGAATGATCATTCCTTGTTGATTTATCTTAATCAGGCCTTAGACATCTTGCTCTCAACGAATAAGAGGAACAAATTCCATCTTGACTACATAAGTTTTTCACAATCACCTCGCGTCACACCTGAACATAGCCTTATGTACTGCCATTATTTCAGAGCAGTGAAGAACTAGCTCAAAGTATAACATTTGGTGAATATCAAAACCCAATATGTATCTCAGGTCAGAGGATACCAAGTGATATTCGCCTTTACTCAAATTTACTTATGATCAATCTAGAAGATTCCATCTAGTAAAATTGAGATGCGGGTCAGTCCAATATTTGTATCCCACAAATATCTATGAACCTTGGCAGCAACCAATTGCTCTATATTCATTCCATATGAATATCCACCAATCCATGTTCATAATAGTCTTACGTTCATATTTGTTCCCACAAACATGACCGACTACGGACATTTAGAATAATAAACATATTCATGGATGTATACATGCTAAAATGAATATAACTCAAAATATCACAAGAATATAAAGAGTTAAATATTACATTGTTTCAAAATTTTAATACTAGACAGATCAATTCCAGTCACTAGAATATCGAAGTCCTAAGGCACAAGTATGACTTTGATGCTTTGCCCTTTCAAGGAGCTTCGTGAGTGGATCCACAATGTATTGATCGGTGTGAACTTTACCAATACATATCCTTCCTTTTTCAACTTCATCCCTTATGTAGTTGAAATTCTGCTTAATGTACCTAGCCTTTTGAAATACACAGGGTATCTGATTTAAGCAATGGTACCCTCGTTATCACAAAAGGATTTCTAGGGGTCTTGAATGGTAGAGACCACCCTAGGTTGGCGATAAATTTTTTATCCATGCAGCTTCCTGAGCTGCTAATGATGCGGCTATGTATTCGGATTTTGTAATGGACAATGCTACTCCATTCATAATGAAGACATACCTGGATTGTGATCGAGAATCATCTCGAATGGTTTGGAAACTCGCATTCGTGTAACCCTTTACAATGAGTTTCTCTTCATCAGATCCATATATTAGAAACATTTCCTTAGTCCTCCTAAGGTATTTCAATATACTTTTAATAACCATCCAATGGTTATTACCTGGATTCTGCTAATATCTGCTTGTCATGCTTAACGCGCATGACACGTCCTGTCTAGTGCATATCATCGCATACATGATGGATCCTATAGCTGAAGCATATGGGATGTCCTGTAGGGTTTGTTGGAAGATAAAACCGAGTTTAACCTCTTAAACTTTCAGAAAACGTAGCGGATATATTTATATATTAAAACATGATTATGAAGCTGAAATTTCATGTTTTATGGTGACATATATATGAATGAACCAAACCAAAACAAAAGGATCATATATGTGAATAAAAAAGCTATGAACAATATGTTAATGAACAAAAAATCATAGCTACATGGAGCTGTGAACAACTACCTTTCAGCAGCTCAATGTCGATCAAGAAGGAGTTGTAGGATGCTTAAGATTTGGCCAAGGCTCCAAGGAAGGACCCCTCAAGCTTGTATACCCCAAGCTAATATGCAAACACTCTTCTTGTTAGGGAGATCAACACCAAAGTTTTTCAAAAATCCTCTCAACCTGCTGAAAAACCCGAGAGCCTTTTTGAGAGAGAAAGGAGCTGAAAATCAGTTTTGCATGTGTGTATTGAATGAGATGGATGAGTGTTGGACTAGGCTTTTGTTTTTAAGAAAGTAAAACCCTCTCATTGGAGAGGGTAGGGCGGCCGAAACTTGTCTCTAGACCAAGTTCCCCCCAAAACTTTAATAATGCAATTTTATAAAATAGTCCCTTGTAAGTTTATACAATTAACTTTTAATTGTATAACTTACACACTCTTTTATTACTTAATGTTATCTAACTAACTAAATAACACTAAGTAATATTCTTGAACAAAATATCCTAATAAGTTGTTCCATCTCATATGCAACTTATTTAGAAAACCATTTTCTAAATTTGGTGTTATTATTTAATTGCATGATCATATCATCAATTGAATAATTGTCGGTGATTGCAAAGCTTGTTATTGGGTATAACCCGACTTGGATCATGACATACTAACCGCATTAATTTTCTATGTGTCTTGGGCATATAGAATCCAACAATCTCCCACTTGCACAAGATTCATAGAAGATTGATGCAAGCAGGAAATACCACCTAACAACAGTTTACTACCCTTAATATTCATGACTTATAGCCATTCAATAACATCATCCCATTCAAGTATCCTACTTGAAATGATTTAGGTGAATTGATCATCTATCCTTTTGTCACAGATGTCATGTTAAATCCAAGGACACAGAGTGATCATTCCTTGTTGATTTAACTTATCTAGGCCTTAGACATCTTACTCTCAACGAATAAGAGGAACAAATCCCATCTTGCCTACATACGTTTCTCACAATCACCTTGTGTCACATCTGAACATAGTCTCATTAACTGTCCATTATTTCAGAACAACGGATAACCAGATCAAGGTATGACACTTGGTGAATATCAAAACCCAATATGTATCTCAGGTTTGAGGATACCAAATGATATTCGCCTTTACTCAAAATTACTTATGATCAATCAATGAGATTCCATGTAGTAAAGTTTGAGCTGCGGGTTAGTCCAATATTTGTATCCCACAAATATCTATGAACCTTGGTAGCAACCCATTGCTCTATATTCATCCTTATGAATATCAACCAATCCAAGTTCATAATAATCTTACCCTCACACTTGTTTCCACAAGTTTGAACGACTACGGACATTTAGATTAAGCAATTTACTCATGGATTAAACATGCTAAATTGGAATATTAATTGAAACATTATTACCAAATAATTTTATTCAAATAATAAAGAGTTCCACATATCCAAATACAAAATTTACAGATCAAATCCAATCACTAGAATATCAAAGTCCCATGGCACAAGTATGACCTTCATGCTTTGTCTTTTCAAGGAGCTTCATGAGAGGATCCGCAATGTTCTGATTCGTGTGAACTTTGCAAATACATATCTTTCCCTTTTCAACTTTATCTCGTATGTAGTTGAATCTCCGCTCAATGTGCCTAGTCTTTTGATGAGCACGAGGTTCCTTGATTTGAGCAATCGCACCCTCGTTATCACAAAAGATCTCTAGGGGGTCCTGAATGGAAGGGACAACCCCCAGATCGGCAATGAATTTCTTCAACCATGCAGTTTCTGATTCAGTAGTTGATAGAGCCACCACATCCTGTTTGGAGCTCTTCCAAGAGACCGCTCCTCCATTCAGAATGAAAATATATCCCGATTGTGATCGTGAATCATCACGATCTGTTTGGAAACTAGCATCCGTGTAACCTTTTACAACAAGTTCCTCATCACCAGATCCATAGATTAGGAACATATCTTTTGTCCTCCTTAGGTACTTAAGTATGTTCTTAACAGCCATCCAATGACCGTTTCTAGGATTTTGCTGGTATCGGCTTGTCATGCTTAAGGCGCATGACACGTCCGGTCGAGTGCATATCATGCATACATGATGGATCCAATAGCAGATGCGTATGGGATTGCCTTCATTTTATCTTGCTCATCCTTTGAGCTAGGACATTGAGTCGTACTCAATATCGTTCCTCTTTGAATAGGTACCTTACCTTTCTTAGAGTTCTCCATCTTGAACCTATTCAAGATTTTATCAATGTATGCACTTTGATTTAAACCAATCAACCGCCTTGATCTATCCCTATTGATCTTTATTCCCAGAATATAGGCGGCCTTACCAAGATCCTTGATGGAAAAACAACTTCCAAGCCAGGTTTTTACACCTTCCAAGGTTGGAATGTCGTTTCCAAATAGTAGTATGTCATCAACATACAATACTAGGAAAGTGATGATCTCCCACTAGCTTTCTATATACACAAGCTTCGTCAGGGTTCTTGATGAATCCGAGTTTAATTATTTCTTCATCAAAACGGTGATTCCAACTTCTTGATGCTTGTTTCAATCCATAAATTGATTTCTTTAACTTGCATACTTTATCAGGATGTTTTGGATCGACAAAACCTTCAGGCTGAACCATATAGACATCTTCCTCAGGATATCCATTTAGGAAAGTGGTTTTGACATCCATTTGCCAAATCTCATAATCATAATGAGCAGCTATGGCAAACAATATCCTTATAGACTTTAGCATCGCAACAGGTGAGAAGGTTTCATCATAATCAACCCCTTGAGTTTGAGTGAAACCCTTTGCTACAAGACTAGCCTTATAAGTATCCAAGTTTCCATGCATATCGGTTTTCTTCTTGAAAACCCACTTGCTTCCAACTACTTTGGAGTTAAGAGGTGGTACAACCAAGTCCTATACTTGATTGTCATGCATGGATTGCATCTTAACGCTCATGGCCTCGAGCCATTTGTCACAATCTGAATTGGACACTGCATCATGATAGGTGGTTGGTTCATCGAATCTACCACATAGCATCCATCTACGAAAAACCCATATCTTTCAGGTGGATTACTAATTCTATGAGATCTGCAAACGTTTTGTGTATATTGATCAACTACTTGACCATCCTCAACATCCTCATGTTGAGTGCTAGTTTCAACCAAACGTGCATCGGGTTGTGGTTCTTGCTCCTCCTCAAGATCCACTATTCTACTGCTAGTTTCTTCCATAAGGAACTTTGCTTCTAAGAACTCACCCTTTCTCGCAACAAACACCTTTTGTTCCAGTGGATCATAGAAATAATATCCCATAGAATCTCTAGGATATCCAAGAAAGATGCACTTGGTGGATCGGACTTCCAATTTGTTTGGGGTGGCTGTCTTAACATAAGCTTCACAACCCCAGACCCTTAAATATGATAGGGATGGAACTCTTCCATGCCATATTTCAAAGGGTGTCCTTTCCAACTTTTTGGTTGGGACCATATTTAGAATACGGGCCGCGGAGAGCAAAGCGAAACCCCAAAATGATAGAGGTAATGTGCTTCTAGCCATCATAGATCGGACCATATCCAATAAGGTTCGATTCCTCCTCTCAGACACACCATTATGTTGTGGTGTTCCAGGTGGAGTGAGTTGTGAGACAATCCCACAACTCCTAAGATGGTCTTGAAAGGTATCACTTAGGTATTCACCTCCTCTATCGATGCGGAGAACTTTAATTGACTTGTTGAGTTGATTTTGTTCCTTGTTTTGAAAGATCTTGAACATTTCAAAACCTTCATCTTTGTGTCTTAACAGGTACACATACCCATAGCGACTATAATCGTCGGTAAAGGCAATGAAGTATCTTTCACCATTCCTAGTCATTGGCTTAAAAGGACCACATACATCCGAATGTATGATTCCTAACAAATCTTATGCCCTCTCGTTAGTTCCACTAAAGGGTGCCTTAGTCATTTTACCTTATAAACAAGACTCACACACATCAAATTAATCACATTCACTTGTTTTTAAAAGACCATTCTTTTGTAGTGTTTGAATTCTTTTCTTGTTTATATGACCAAGACGACAATGCCAAAGATAGGTATCACTTAAATCCAACTTGAGTTTCTTGGTGCTAGTTTGGTACAATGAACTATTTAAAGTATTTTCATGAACCAATTCATAAATACCATTAATGGGAAAGCTTTAAAGTAGAACATATCATTAAAAGAAACATGAATATCTTTTTCAACAAATGATAATACATATCCAAATTGTTTTAATAGGGCTACAGAGATAATATTCCTAGTCAAACTAGGAACATACAAAACATTGTTCAAAATTACTTCCAACCCATTTGGAAGTTTCAAGATGTAGTCACCACGGGCTTCAACTTGAACTTTAGCCCCATTGCCCATGTAGAGGCTAACATCCCCTTTCTTGAAGTCAATACTTCTTTTGAACCCCTGCAACAAATGGCAAATGTGAGTTCCACATCCGGTATCTAATACCCATGTGTTAGAGGATATCATGTTTAAATCAATATGGATCATGTATATTGTACCTGAGGTTTGCCCAGCATCCCTCTTTGCTTTCAACTCTTGGAGATGGACGGGACAATTTCTTGCCCAATGTCCAATCTCCCCACACTTGAACCATGGGTCATTAGTAGCAATCTTTTGCTTCTTCTCCTATGGTTTTGTAGGCACCCTTACCACCCCTTTCCCACTTCCCCATACGGGTCCCTTGCCCTTGGCAACCTTTGCCTTGGGTGTGGGATGAGGCCTTTTCTTGTTCCCACCTTCATTGATGGTGAGAATGGGTATAACCTTTTTACCCATGACCGCCTCGGCCGTTTTGAGCATTGAGTGAAGCTCACCAATGCTTTTGTCCCAAGCATTCATGTTGTAGTTCAACATGAATGTCTCGAACTTCTTGGTAAGGCCATTGAGGATCAAATTCGTGGTGAATTCCTTCGAAACAGGACAATTAAGCCTTTCGAGGCGGTTAATATGTTTTCATCTTAAGTACATAAGATGAAACCGATTGGTTGTCGTCCATACGACATGCATGGAGGGCTCGAACCGTTTCGAAGCGCTCAACCCTCGCTTGTTGTTGGACGTTCCTTCAGCTGGGTTATCATGTCATAAGCTCCGTGATGTTCATATCCTTTTGGAGATCCGGAGTCATGCTCGCCAGCATGAGACAAGACACTGGACGGTGTTCTTAGTGTACTTAAGCCAATCGTTATAGGCCTCCTCATCATCCTCAGCAGGTTGATCGGGGATAGGGTCGTCTTAAAATATGATCGTCTTTTTGCTTGAGAACGATTCTTAAGTTTCGATACCAATCAATGAAATTATTATGATTTAGACGTTCCTTTTGGAGAATCGCTCGCAATGATGGGCGGACGCGGATGAATTACCAATATTGGTGGCCATCTACAAAATTTAACAAAGATCTATTTTAGTATTTTCGATATTGCTTTTAAATAATTAATACCTTTTAAGGTCATTTTATATTAAAATCTAGAACCCAACATTACATTTAAATTGTGGTTAGGTGACCTTTATCCCACGATTTAAATTAATAAGGTGGTCAACGATTGACGGTTGCAACCATTTCCAACTTCTAGAGGTATGGGATCGACTTTAAACATCAAATGTAAAGTCAGCATGTTAATCCCATCAACACTATTTGGAAACCATATTGTAGGTGATCCATTTAACATGGTTTGCAAATCAAGTTACCCTACTTGCACACACATGTGAGTTTACCAACATAAGTGGTTAGGTGACCTTTATCCGACAAATGTGGTATCCCCACCTTAAGTCACAGTTCCCTCTAAATGGTTAGGTGATCTTTATCCCATAAGAGTTTCCAAATGACTCAAGTGTTATGCAAAAGGACGGTGTTAAACTTGTTGGAAATATTGTTTGAAAATATTAGAGATTTCATAATCTTAGTTTAGAAACTCTATGTACTTGTACTTGCATGCTTTCAAATACAAGATACCCTATGGTCCTTTGATTAAAACCCATTTTAATCTCTAAATCATTAAATCATTTTAATAACCTTTTATTTCCTTTTAATGATTAAGAACCATTTAATTAGATTGTTAAGTTCATAGAAAGGTTTGTTAAAGCAAATATCACATACATATCAACCACAATAATATAAACAAAACAACATAGCATAGTGCATAACCATAGCATCTAAAGTGGTCCACACTTGTTTGCCATCACAAGTGTGGTCCATAGGCATTCCTAAGGGTCAAAACAAAACACATAGAAAGCTTCCAAAAGCCTCCCACTTGAAACCGCATCCAAAATGCTCCATGTTTCTCCTTTGTGCTTCCAATCCATACATCTTCACACTACAAGATATAAAGTCCTTATACAATATATCTAGTAAAATGAAAATGCACCTAATCTATTTATTACAACCCAATAATAAATAAATTACATTTTAAACAAAGCACAAATGAATAAATATATACAACCCCATTGAATAAACAAATACAACCATTGCAATCATCCAAACAACATAAGGCAAAGGCTAGGTTATGCACCAATATAAACATTCATCATATCATCCAAAATATAACAATGAATCCCCTCAAAACCCACGAAATTTCAGCCAACATAAACTGAATTTCGGGTTTCAAACATTGTCCAAACAACACAACATATCAACATACATATCTTTCAAGGTTTAATCACAAGCATGTGTAATATAACCTTGAAAGTTGGGGATTCAACAAAACAGAATATAGCAGCCCTTAAAGGATTATAAAGTCCCATAAAAAACAATTATAAAGGACAAGAACAAGCAAGCTATCCACATAACCGGCTCTTGATGCCATTGTAGGGTTTGTGTGGAAGATAAACCGAGTTTAACTCTTAAACTTTCAGAAAACGCAGCGGATATATTTAATATTAAAACATGATTATAAAGCTGAAATTTCATGTTTTATGGTGACATATATATGAATGAACCAAACCCAAAACAAAAGGATCATATATGTGAATAAACAAGCTATGAACAATATGTTAATGAACATAAAATCACAGCTACATGGAGCTGTGAACAACTACCTTTCAGCAGCTCAATGTCGATCAAGAAGGAGGTGTAGGATGCTTAAGATTCGGCCAAGGCTCCAAGGAAGGACCCCTCAAGCTGTATACCCCAAGCTAATATGCAAACACTCTTCTTGTTAGGGAGATCAACACCAAAGTTTTTCAAAAATCCTCTCAAACCTGCTGAAAAACCCGAGAGCCTTTTTGAGAGAGAAAGGAGCTGAAAATCAGTTTTGCAGTGTGTATTGAATGAGATGGATGAGTGTTGGACTAGGCTTTTGTTTTTAATAAAGTAAAACCCTCTCATTGGAGAGGGTGGGGCGACCGAAACTTGTCTCTAGACCAAGTCCCCCCAAAACTTTAATAATGCAATTTTATAAAATAGTCCCTTGTAAGTTTATACAATTAACTTTTAATTGTATAACTTACACACTCTTTATTACTTAATGTTATCTAACTAACTTAAATAACACTAAGTAATATTCTTGAACAATATATCCTAATAAGTTGTTCATCTCATATGCAACTTATTTAGAAAACCCATTTCTAAATTTGGTGTTACTATTTAATTGCATGATCATATCATTAATTGAATAATTGTCGGTGATTGCAAAGCTTGTTATTGGGTATAACCCGACTGGATCATGACATACTAACCGCATTAATGTTCTATGTGTCTTGGGCATATAGAATCCAACATGTCCTTCATTTGATCTTGCTCATCCTTTGAGCTTGGACATTGAGATGTACTCAATATTGTCCTTCTTTGAATAGGTACCATACCTTTCTTAGAGTTTTTCCATCTTGAACCTTTTCAAGACTTTATTAATATATGCACTTTGATTTAAACCTATCAACCGCCTCGATCTATCCCTATAGATATTTATTCCCAAAATATAGGCGGCTTCACCGAGATATTATGGAAAAACAACTTCCAAGCCAGGTTTGACACCTTCCATGGTTGGAATATCATTTTCAAAAGGTAGTATGTCATCAACATACACTACTAAGAATGTTATTATGCTCCCACTAGCCTCTCATATACACGAGCCTCGTCAATGTTCTTGATGAAACCAAATTTCTTGATCTCTTCATCAAAACGTTGATTTCAACTTCTCGATGCTAGTTTGGAGTTAACTGGAAGGTCAAGCAATTCCCAAACTTGATTGTCATACATGGATTACATCTCAACGTTCATGGCATCCAGCCATTTGTCACAATCCGAATTGGACATTGCTTCATGGTATGTAGTTGGCTCATTGGAGTCAACCACATGGCATCCATTCATGAAAAATCCATATCTTTCACGTGGAATGCTAACTCTACCAGATCTGCAAACGTTTTGTGTGTATTGATCAACCTCTTGATCATCATCAACAACCTCTTGTTGATTGCTAGTGTTAACCTACGTGTATCGGCTTTGGATCTTGATCCTCATTAAATTCCACTATTCTATATGTTATTCCTTCCATAAGGAACTCAGTTTCCAAGAACTCAACCTTTCAAGCAATAATTACTCTTGCTCTGTTGGATCAAAGAAGTAGTATCCTATACAATCTTTAGGATATCCAACAAATATACACTTAGTGAATCGACTATCTTGGTCAGGGCCATATTCAAAATACGAGCCACGGAGAGGATTGCGAAACCCCAAAATGATAGAGGTATTGAGCTTATAGCCATCATAGATTGAACCATATCCAATAGAGTTCGATTTCTCCTTTCAGACACACCATTATGTTGTGGTGTTCCAGGTGGAGTAAGTTGTGAGACGATCCCACAACTTCTTAGATGGTACTGAAAAGCATCACTGAGGTATTCACCTTCTCTATCTGAACAAAGAACTTTGATAGTTTTATTGAGTTGATTTTCTACTTTATTCTTGAAGGTTTTGAACATTTCAAAAGCTTCATGTTTGTATGTCATCATGTACACATAACCATAGCGACTATAATCATCGGTAAAGGTAATGAAGTATCTTTCACCATTTCTAGTCATTGTCTTTAAAGGGCCACATACATCCGAATGTATGATACCCAATAAGTCTTTTGCCCTCTCATTAGTGCCACTAAAGGGCGACTTGGTCATCTTACCTTGTAAATAGGATTCACACTTATCGAATGAAACATTTTCATTTGTTTTTCATAAGACCATTCTTTTGAGGTGTTTGAATCCGATTCTTGTTTATGTGACCAAGACAAAAATGCCAAAGATAAGAATCACTTAAACCCATTTTAAGTTTCTTAGTGCTTGTTTGGTATAATGAGCTATTATAGGATGAATCATTATGAAACAATTTATAGATTTCATTCAAAGGCATAGCCTTGAAATAAAATCATCATCCAGACAAACATAAATACCATTATTAACAAACTTTAATTCATAACCACATTGTTTTAAAAGGGAAATCAAAATTATGTTCCTAGTCAAACTAGGAGCATAAAAAATTTTCTTAAGAATAACTTCCAAACCATTTGAAAGTTTCAAAATATTCTCTTTGGGCTTCGACATCAACTTTTGCTTTGTTGCCCATGTAGAGACTTGTGTCTCCCTTCTTGACGTGCTTATTTCTTTTGAACCCCTACAACAAATTGCATATGTGAGTTCCACATCCGGTATCCAATACCCATGTGATTGAAGAAATTACATTTAAACCAATGTGAATTATGAAAGTTGTACCTGAGGTTTGCCCAGCATCCTTCTTGTTTCTCAACTCTTTGAGATAGGTTGGAAAATTCCTTTTCCAATGTCCTATCTCTCCACACTCAAAGCATGGATCGTTCTCCGTTACCTTAGGCTTCTTAAACTTAGGCTTTGGAGGTTCCGCTTTAGCCTTTCCTTTCCCCTTTCCTTTGATGTACCCCTTTCCTTTGACAACATTTGCCTTGGATCGGGGAATGGCCTTTTCTTATTGCCTTCCTCATTGATCGAGAGAACAGGTAGAACGTTCTACCCATTCCTGCCTTGGCTATTTTGAGCATTGCGTGAAGCTCACCAATACTCTTGTCCCATCTGTTCATATTGTAATTCATTATGAACGTCTCAAATCTTTTACTTAGGCCATTAAGGATCAAATCCGTGGCAAACTCCTTTGAGACAGGACAATTAAGCCGCTCGAGGAGATCAACGTGGCTTTTCATCTTAAGAACATAAGATGATACCGATTGGGTTTCTTCCATGCAACATGCATGAAGCGCTCGAACCATTTCGAAGCGCTCTACCCTAGCTTGTTGAAGGAACATTTCCTTCAACTGGATAATTATGTCATATGCCCCAAGATGCTTCAAATCCTTTTGGAGTTCGGGAATCATAGTTCCAAACATGAGGCAGGAAACCTGCATGGAATCCTCAGTGTATTGAAGACAATCGTCATAGGCCTCAACATCCTCATGGTCGGGTTGGTCAGGAATAAGATCATCAAGGACATAGGCCCTTTTCTCTTGCTTGAGAACAATTCTCAAGTTTCGATACCAGTCCATAAAGTTATTATGGTTAAGACGATCCCTTTCTAAGATGGTTCACAATGATAGGGTAGGGACGGTCGGGGTGGTAGCATTATTGTTTGCGGCCATTTCTACAAAATTACAAAGTTCATTTTAGTATTTCTGAAAAATTGCATTTTAATTATTAATACCCTTTACACATCTCATAGACAATTAGCAATTAAAATCTAGAATCCAACGTTACATTTAAATGATGGTTAGGTGACCTTTATCCTATTATTTAAATTAACAAGGTAGTCAACATTTGACAATTGCAACCTATTGCAACTTCTAGCTTTATGGGATCGGTTAAACATCTTATGTTTAGTTGGCATGTAAAATCCCATCAACACCATTGTACGCCATGCTTCGGTGACTCTATGCACATGGTTTCCAATTCAAGTCATCCTACGTACACACACATGTGAGTTTACACATACAAGTGTTTAGGTGACCTTTATCCACAAGTATGTTAAGTTCACATCAAACACACAAATTCCCTAAAAGTGGTTAGGTGACCTTTATCCCACAAGCAGTTCTTAAGTGATTCGAGTGTCGTGTGAAAGGATGGTGTTTAACTTGTTTCCAAAGGGATTTAAGTTTCCATAATTCTAGTTATGAAAACTCTATGTACCTTGTATTCGCATGCTTTCAAATACATGGTACCCTATGGTTCTCTTTTAATAAAAGCTCTTTTGTTTTGAAATCATTAATCCTTTTAATAACCTTTTATTAGCCACTTAATGATTAGGAACCAAAAAATTCAGCTTGTTATGATAATTTATTTAGATTGTTGAGCATATCCATATATCAAACAATCAACATAAAATGAACAATCAAACATGCATATATCAAACAACCACATGTACATAACCATAGCCACTATGTTGACAACACCTGTTTGCCATCACAAGTGTTGTCATTTGGTCTTTCCTAAGGGTTGAACACAACATAAAAGATGAGATCTCCAAAGACCCCCACTTGAACTTGCATCCAAATGCTTCAAGTCCTTCTCTTTGTGTCTTCCTTTTGTGCTTCCATCTTGTGCATCTTCTTTTACAAAATCTATATCCTAATACAAATTTTCTAATAAAAGAAAGCACACTTAATCTATCTTTTACATTGTCATTGAATGAATAAATAAATTACATACAAATACTAAACACAAAAGAATAATATTACAACCCGTTATGAATGAAATCAACTAAAACAAACATTCATTCAAAACCAAATCAAGACAAGGTCAAGGCTAGGTTATGCAGCAATATGAATCATCATATACAACATTCAAGAACCAAATAAATCCCCATATGACCCTAAATTTTCAGCCAACATAAACCAAGAATTTAGGGTGTTTTGTCCAAAAAAACACAATCAACCTTGGATATCTTCTCTTTCAAGGTTTAATCACAAGCATGTTAGTTATAACCTTGAAAGGTTGTGGATTTATAACATCACCACAAAACAGCCCTTTTATGTTGTTAAAGCCCCATAAAACCAATTTTACAAGGACAAATGAAACTAGTCATCCACATATCCGGCTCTAGATGCCAATGTTGGGTTTGTTGGACCTTAATCAAAGTAGTTTAACCATTTAAACTTGAAAACGCAGCGGATTAAAACCTTAATATTATCATTTGTAATCTGAAAAT